>OY757913.1:45733279-45755779 GCA_963585895.1 Sepioteuthis lessoniana
GTTTTTGTTTTGGTAATGAAGATGATATTGTGTAGTGCCGAAGTCAACACTAATGAAATAACTGGTTCACCTATAAAGGTTTTATGGATGATTTAACTCTTGTCACAGAATCCACATCACACATGGAACAACTGGTGACTTGCCTACAGGAGCTCTTGAAATGAGCTGTTATGAAAATAAAGCCGTCAATATGTTGTAGTTTATCAATAATTTAAGGAAACTCCAAAAAGATAAAGTTCTCAGTTGATGAGAATGAAATCTCCACAATCCACAAAAAAAGCATTAAGAGCCTTGGTCACTGCTACTTTCTATCACTTGCTGATCAACATTGTTGGCAGGACCTAAACAAACAGCCAAAAGATGGTTTATGCTCCATTGATAAATGTGACCTTCTGATCAAAGATAAAATTTGGTGAATTTATTTTGGATTAATTCCTGAATTATCCTGGCCAATGCAAATATATGAGGTATCAATTGAAACAATAGAGCAGTTAATCAGTAAATATACAAAAGAATGGTTGGGAGTACCTAACTCCTTGATAAATGTGGTACTCTACAGTTCATTAATGAAGCTAAAACTTCTGATGTTGTCACTTGTTGAGAAATTTAAATTAGGTAAAGTGTGACTTTTGTAGATGTTGTGTGAGCCTTGTGATCCATTAGTGAAGAATGTCCTGCTTTCTGTAATAACCAATCAAAAATGGAAGGCAAAAATAGCAGTAGAGAATGTGGAATTGGTCCTTAAGATAAAAGAAATAATTGGCACTGTGGCAAATAGAAGAGCAGACCTAGGCCTTCATCCACAGTGTTGGTGGTCCAAGGAATCCACAATAAACAAAAAATGGTTTTGGAAGAAATTCATCATCTTGAGGAAGTCACATGTTGCTACTTTTATAGGATAAAGGAAACAGGATGCATAGACCAAGTGGGAGATTGCAAAAGACAGAGCTGTCACATGGGATGACCTCAAGTACATGGAACCCAAAAAATTATGTTTACTTATAAAGGTAGTGTACGACCTTTTACCAATATAAGTCAACACATATGACCTACTTCAAATTTAACAACAAATTCTACAAACTAAAATATAGCCTCCCCATGGGAAATCCACTTATCAGTCTATTTCTAGAATTTTTAGACTCTGGCCCTTTTAAATACAGACTACCTAGCAACACCACATATTTCAGATATATCAATGGTTTACTTATTTTCCTACCCCAAAACATCATACCCTTCCTGGACATCCTAATTAATAAATCTCAAAATAGTTTAACTTTTGAAATCTACCACAAACCTACAAACAAAAATGATTACGATCATTTTTACTACCGCCACCACAACAAAATCAAAACAGGCCTCATAACAGGCTTTTACCTAAGAGCACTCAGAAAAGGTAGCCTACAATACCTTATTGAAGAATTTGAATACATTGAACATTCCCTCAAATTCCTAAAATACCCAAGATTTTTCATATTAAATTCTAGAAAAACAGCTTTTAAGATACACTCATCAAATAAACCAAAGAAAACAAACCCCAGTATCCCCATCACCCATAGACCAATCTCTCTACCCACTAACACACCTAACATAACACTCTACTACAAACTAACCAAGTTAGGAATACTAATCATACAAACTATATCACAAACCATTAAAAACCTCATAAACATCACAAAATGGACCAGCAATGAAATGACCTTTCATACAGGCATATACTCCATCCCATGCAAAGATTGCAACAAACATTACATCAGTGAAACCCAATGCAATCTAGAAAAAAGAATCTATGAACACAAACAATCAATTAAAACACATGATGACCAAAGCGCCCTTTTCTCCCACATGTTAGAGCTCAAACAGACATTCAATTTTTCCCAAGCCACCCTAATCCAACCCATACACTGCAAAAAATCCCGAAGACTCTGCAGTCATTTCCAAAATAAAACATATAAAACAACGTCCAGGTTTTTACCAAATCTCATCATACCTAGTGAACATCATACTAAACAAAACCAAAATAGAAAATGGATTAAAAAAAAAAATCTTCACTCTGTGCCACCATACTTTTCAGAATCCTTTCTTTATTACTTTACCTCTAGTCCTTCCTCATCCCAATTACCACCTAGACACCACAATTCAGACAAATTTCTGTAACATCACATTGTAGTCAATATCTTTCCATGAAACAAGATATGATGAAATCCGCCTTCACCCAACCCGTCCCTACTTTTAATCTATCTCCACTTTCAAAACAAAAAATATTTAATGAAACCTTATAAATTTGACTCTAAATCCCTCTCTTCTTTCCTGCTACCTTATCATTTCTCTTCATATGCTTTTAAATAGAAAAACTCAGAAAATAGGCTCTGTCTGAAGAAGTTTGATGAAATAAATCCTAAGAAAATATCACACATCTAAATTAGAGTTGTTTGATTCACCCAACTCATACAAAATATACTTGGAATATATATAGATTTATTACATATAAAGCTTTCTAAATTTTCTTTTACAGTGAATTAATCGTCAAATGAAAAAAACAAAAATATACATTTTGCCTTGGTCAAAAATTAAGGAATGCATCATAAATCCTTGTTAGATCAATACATAAACAAAAGAAAAATTCAATATTTAGTGAATTTTCCTTTGCATTAGATTACCTCATTGCATCTTTGACCACATTAGCCAACTAACTCCTTACAAAAGGTGGTTGTGATACTTTTTCATTCTTTCAGAAAAGCCCATAAATCATCAATATTTTGAGGATTTCTGATCTGAACTTTCTCTCTTATGATTTTCTATACATTTCTATAGGATTCATATCTGGGCTTTGTGGTGGCCACTTCATAACAGCTATTCCTTCCTCTTCAAGAAAAATTAATACAGTTTTAGTTTTGTGGCAAGGTGCATTGTCTTGCATAAATATTGGAGTTTCGACTGTCCCTTTGCGTAAATGAGGAAGAGCTTGCTGGCAAAGGAGTCTTTTATAAGCACTGATATTAATATTACCGTGAAAACGATCGACTGGTCCTACACCTGCTGAAGAAATCATCCCCCACACCATTACGCTTCTGCTCCAAATTTCAGTTTTCTTAATGCATTGAGGAGATAAGCATTCCACATTTTTACATCTTACAAATCTCTTACCATCAAATTCAAACAAGTTGAATTTAGATTCATCACTAAAGTGAACCATATTCCATTGTTCCTCTGTTCACACAAGATGCTCTGTGGCAAAGTCAAAATGAACCTTTTGATTTTTCTTTGAAATCAAAGGTTTACAACATAGCATCCAAGCCACTAATTATGCCTTATTTAACCAACAAGAAACATTTTTTCTAGAGATTGGCTTTCCTATTAGCTAACAAAATCCACAAGAAATAGACGTTTCTGTATCGAAACAGTGTTTTAAAGACATTTTAACGATCATCCGATCTTCCTGTTTGATAGTCATAGGAGGCCTGTCAGTTATTGATTTTGGTTCAAGTGTCTTGCCAACCTTAAATTTACTGGTTACACGATATACAATGCTTTTTGACATTTGTATGATGCTAGGAATTTCAAAATATGATGTGCCTTCTTTATGATTTACTAAAATGATGACAAACATCAAATATATGTTCAAATGTCCCTTCGGAGACAGTGTCTCTCAGGAAAATAATACATATGTTGGTTTTACCACTACAAATCTTTCAAGACAGCTTACAATGTGACTTAATGATTCTAGTTGCATAGCTTTACATCTTAAAATCCATACTATTCCAAAATACAAATTTCAAAAAATTATATTTGAAAACAATAGCATGCTAAATTAATAAGATACAACTACGAATCCTTACTGTGAAATGACGTTAGATTTTTGGCTTTTTTTTTTTATAGAATGCTATTAACTGCAATAGAATATTATTTTTTAAATGCGTCAACATCTCTGTTTTATCCAACACTACATTTACATAATTTTGTTATGTTATAAAATACCTTAAAAACTCTTTCAAGACCATATTTATACATTCAAGCAACTGCTGATGATAGCCTATGAAATGTCCAAAAACTCTTGGGATAATTTTGGTAAATTCATTCACCAATTCCAACCTGAAACTAAGATGCTTATTAGAAAACTTGAAAAGGATCTTAATAAAGATACATAGACAAAATGTGTCTTTATTATTCAATGAAACATGGATATATGAGGATCATTCAATAAGTTTCCAGACTTTTTCGTATGGACACTTGTACTGATAGTACACACATGAAACTCTAGTCTCCTTTAAAGTAATCTCCTCCAGCTGGAATGCACTTGTTGTACTGTTCCAACAACTTCTGGAAGGCCCTATGGAAGTCCTCTTCTGTGAGCATGTCAATGACCTTTGTCATCTCCTCAATTGTCTCATAACAACAGTCTCTGAGCTTAGGGAATAACCAAAAGTCACAGGGAGCAAGGTATCGACTATATGGAGGCTGAGGAACTGTCTTAATGCCCATCTTGGTCAAATAGTCTTTGATAAGGATGGAGTTGTGGACTGGTGCATTGTCCTGCAGGAAATGCCACTGATCTGATTTGAAGAGTGCTAGCCTCTTGCGACGGAATCTCTTCCTGAACTCCCTTAAAACCTCAAAATAGTAACCCTAACCCTTTGGCCAATCAAGTGTGGTGTATTGACTTCCCGACTCCTCCCACACCTGTCATCATCCCTCACAGGCTCCCTACCTTCCTTGAATCTCTTATGTCACTCAAAAACTGATGCTTGATTCATGCACGATGGTGGAAAATCAGTCTGAAGCATCCCATACGTTTTTCTGTGGCATTTTTTCCAAGTTTAAAACAGAATTTTATTGCATATCATTCTTCTAAAGTGTCCTCACATCCAGATTGCATTTTTAAAATTCACCAGCTGTGACAATCAGGCTTTAGTAGAGTGTATTCCAATTGCTGCTGTAGCTGTTCATTTGAAGCTGAAATCATAAAAATTGGTCAGTCATCTCACAAAATGTATAGCAATAGCATACTAAATTTTCAAGAGTCTACGATAATTTTAAATGCCTGTATAAAAAAGTCTGGAAACTTATTGAATGCACCACATATATGTATTAAGTAAGTGTAAGTATTTATAAGATATGTTTGCTTTTTTTGATGGCATATAAAGCTTCATGGTTTATTTAATTACAAAGCCATCCTTGTAGAAGAATGGCAGTGTTACTATCCAACCCTTCGCTGAAGGGATAAGGAGATTCATACCTTTTTGAAAGTTATTAGTCCAAAAGTGAATACACTAGCATGAGTGGATTTTGAACTTGTTTACTTTGAAGCAGCAGACCAGCACTTAAGCAATTATACTGCAATGAAGCCCTATATGTGAAGTGAATATATGTATATATGTATAATTATATATGAAGTGTACTCATATGAATTGCTGTGTGTTGGTGTAATATATCATATGGAAATCAAACCTGACGGATAAAATGAAATGCAGTTTCTTCCAGGCAGCAGTTGTGTTGATACTGCTGTATGGATCCACCACTTGGGCGCTAACAAAACGGCTGGAGAAGAAGCTAGATGGCAATTACACAAGAATGTTGAGAGCAACATTGAATAAGTCCTGGCGGCAACGCCCCACAAGGCACCAACTATACGGCCACCTGCCTCCCATCACGAAAACTATCCAAGGTAGGCAAACCAGACATGCAGGACAGTGCTAGAGAAGCAGGGACGAACTGATAAGTGATGTACTCCTATGGACCCCCACATATAGCTGAGCAAAAGTAGGACGACCAGCTCGAACATACATACAGCAGCTATGTGAGGATATGGGATGTAGCCCTGAAGACCTGCCAGAGGCGATGAATGATAGAGAAAAGTGCCAAGAGAGGGCTAGGGATATCTGCGCTAGCAGCACGACATGATGATGATGATATATATATATATATATATATATATATATATATATATATATATATATATATATATATTACAATTTTAAGTCATCTTTTTGGGTTTCTATAAGCATCTGAACATTAGCAGGAAAGGAAATTATCTTTTGGTGATAAAAATAACTTGTTTCTTTTTTAAACCTTATTAAAAATTTATAAAAATTGTCATTTTGATGTTGCAGCAATATATATTTGCACTATAATTCAGAAAGAATATGATACTTAAAACAAAGAGCATTTTTCTATTAAGAAAATCTTTTATTGATGTTTCATTTTCATAATCCTCAAAATTCCTTTGTAAAATTTCTAATAACACAACAATAACCTGTCCCTGAAAAGCTTATCCACACTAAACTAGAATTATCATTTTGACTTAATTTGATAATCATGTTTGTGTTTATATTTTTTGCAGCCTAAATAAATGACAGATCATTTAAGAGGAAAATAGAAAATGAGAAGGATTTTTTTTTTATTCTTCATAATATAATAGTTAAGACAAATTCAAAAGTATATTTTTAAAATATACTGAGAAGAAGCAACAGCATCATTATTGGCTGCTGTTATGTATGAAATGCTTTTTAGAATCCTTCACTCCTTCCTAAATAGAAGCATCAGTATAATCATGGACAGCTATTAACTCTGAAATGTTTATTAAAATCCTTCATTTCTTCCTAAATAGAAGCATCTGTATAATCATGAACAGCTATTAACTCTGAAATGTTTATTAGAATCCTTCATTCCTTCCTAAACAGAAGCATCAGTATAATCATGGACAGCTATTCACTCTGAAATGTTTATAAGAATCCTTCATTCCTTCCTAAATATAATCATTAGTATCAACTGGGTCTTCTGTTACAACAGGAAGTAAATGGGTTTACTTGTCTGTTTATAATTATTTAGTCTACTTTCTCGTCATAAAATATAGATTGTTACCATAGAGAAACCTTTCTATAAATTTAATGGAAATGCAATGCAAAATCAAAATTGTTTTCTAGCACAAGAAAATAGATAGAAAACTGTAGGATACTGATTTATTCAAACTAATGTCCTTGGTCATTTCTACCCTCCAGGAATTTGAACTGAATCCTACATTGAATCAGCAGAGGTTGATTTTTATTCCATTGTTAATTCTTCTTAATTCATCCTTCTGATGCTGATTATGCTTATTCCACTGAACTGGAGTATAGAGGATTGAACTCAAGACCTCCAAATAAACTGAATACACTTAACCAATCCTTATATTCACTCAGCCATTGTTCCATCAGACAATCAGGTGACGGAACTTTGGTGTATTAAACCCAATGTCTCTTCTTTCCTGATCAAAGGCTCCTGTATTGTCTTCAGTTCTACACTTGGCCTACTGAAGAGGTTATCAGAGCTTAGCATCTGTACTGATTCTTTCAATCTCATTATGTTCTCTCTATTAATAACAGATGTGTATCTAACTAAAATGCTGTGCCTACAACAATGAAGATGAAGACAACAGTTCAAATAAATCAGTGCATAATTATAATAATTCTTCATCTTAGAAATTCAGATACAAACTGTTAAAGGTGAAATAAATGGGCTGTGATGGCATTAATAGGATTTCTATTTTATACATAACATTTCATTAGTAGATAGGATAGGTCCTCTATTTTTATTAAAATACATTATTACTATTCGGAACACTGGGTGATCAAATTGATATCCAACATTAGTATTGTAGAAATAACTTCATCATTAAAATTGATCAATAATGTTATGAAAATAATTAGCCTCACCCTAAATGTTTTTTTTTTTCAATTTACAAACATATACCGACACAAATTTATTGTCTTAGGAAATGGACTTGAAGAACTGAGTTCAAATCTTGGACGAGGCAGTTCATGTTTCACTTTGCACTAGTGGCTTTGAAAAAGGTGTGAATTCATTTCTTCTGCCACCAGCTATGAATTAAAAAAAAAAAAAAAAATAGAGAAGACTGAATTCTTTAGCCTTGGTACAGCAACTGGTCTAGGAGAAGGAAAACTCTGAATTCAAACCTGCTTGAAAATTGACCTTGTGTCACATCATGCATGTGGTGGAAGGGTTCGGAAAATACATATGAAATATTTATTTAGAAATTAGTTTGTTTCATCCATCTTGGTAATAAATCAACCTAAATTTTTTTTCTAATGTTTGCAAAATAATCTTTCAAAGATTTAAAAAATAAATTGTGTGGTAAATATAAAGAAAATATAAGAATACTGTTTCCTTGACTTTCTGTCACATCCTGCCTATTTTCAAGGCTTTGGGTTATTACACATCAACATAAAGTTGAAATTTCTTTTCTATGTCTATTATATACATTTTGAATTTTGCTTCATTGTAGTAATCATTATTCATTGATGTGTTTTTTTTCATCAATATCAAAACTTAATGTTATTCTAATTTTATAATGGTAAGTGCGCTAATATTTTCTCATTAAGATCTTTTGCAAGCAAGCAAAAGTGCATTTTCAAGTACCGACTGGCTATGTGTAAGATGCTTGCACGTCATGGCTTTCATTGATCCCAACTTACTCTTGTTGGTTCTACATGTAATTAAAGATAACTTTCCCTTATAACATTACAAGATTCAAGGAATATGATTGTATGTTTAGAGAGGATTAAGTTCTGGCCTGATTAGAATTACTCATTTATTTCTCTCAGACATTAACACAATAGTCAGATGAGTAGCCTCAAGAAGAAATCATTTATAGTTTGCAAAGTCCATTTTCTTGCAGCTGCTAGCTGATCCTTATCATTTTAACTTGTGCTTTGTATTTAATTATAGTATGATTATACCTGATTCATCTTCAATACAAGCTGATTTATCTCTTGGAAGACAAGAAATAAGTTTTAAGGTTGAAAATTCAGCAGTTTATATACTATACATTTTTTTGCTGTTTGTGCATAATATATTTGTGAAGCTGTAGTATAAAAACCCTTGTTTTGTCTATTTGTTTTTCTTTTAACTATTTTTAATAGTTGTTATATTGGATATAAGAAAAAACAACAATTTTGTTTGTTTCCTTTGCAATTAAGAACTTGGCAGTTAATAAATTAGAAACAAATTATTGTTTTTTAAAATGAAGAACAAAATATTTACCAGTGGGATTAAAGCTTGAAAAGCATAACCACAAATTTGAATATCAATTAGTTACATCAGTTTGTGTTCGAACAAGTGAGAAATTGAATAGTTTGGATGTTATGCAACGTTGGGCTTTCTTGTCTCTTTAGTCATCTTCCCATTATTTGATTAAGTTTTTTTTTGTTTCTTCTTGTAATTGAAAAATTACCTCATATTGATTGATTTATAAGTGAAAATTGTTTTGAGTGCCACATTGCTCCTACTAATTTAGTTTTGGTAGACTCTTTTGCATAGGAACCATGAAACTTGAGCAAATATTTGGTTTTACCTCCCTGGTGACAGTGTTTCTCTGCCATAATTTTTGTTGAACTATGACAAGAAAGGTTAATGATAGATACAAACTTTTCCCGTGAAAACTATTTTTCCATGTGTCATCCATATGAAAAATACTGTAATAGGGATTGAATATCACTAGTCCTTTAAACCAGATTAAGACTCAATAACTTCTTATAATGTAATACTTCCACCATTATTGCATTTCTGGCACACTATTATCTTGGCCACATTTGGTCTACATGCTTGGTTTCACTATATCAAAGGCTCTTTCTTGATGGGCTAACATCATAGAAGTAGCAAAATCTGCCCCAAGGAAATTAGAATTCTTATTAAGGGTCTAAAAGTACTTGAACCAGCCCGTCACTTCTCTCTTCCTACCTACTCACTTTGTCTCTCTTACCACACTTCTTACCTTCAATTTTCTCTCTCTCTCTCTCTCTCTCTCTCTCCGTTTTCTCACTTTTACATTGTTTATCATAAACCCAAATTATACTCATGATGGCACATAGCTCACGATTATGAGAAGTTTTTTTTTTTCCTTTGCTTTTTTTGTGCAATGGTACTTCTGCTATTAATGGAACATCATTAAAAAAAATTTTAAAAACAGGGTTTTCTTTTGTTTTTTGTTTTTTTACTTGCCAATATTTGAAGTATACAATTAACATTTTTCCTGTCCACTTTATGAAACATTTTGTATTCTTAAAATTGAAATTAGAAAAAAACCCTCTATTTTTTATTATAACTCACTTTTACAATGGAAATGAGTAATTATTATAAATAAAGAAATATTTTTTCATTTATATGATGTAGCATACATCTTATTTAAGGCTTATACAATTTGTTTTGTAATCCTGATATAGAATTTCCAAATAGGAAACCTTAGAAATATAATATTGTCCTTCTATACCTCAATAAAAGTAATGTTTTTTGCAGTTAAATAACCATGGATAACCTATAAATCTTTTACACATGATAAAATAGTGACTATTATATCCAATTAAGAAGATATCCTGAACTTTTACTATTACTTATAGTCAATGCTATATATTTAGTGGCGTTTCACAAATTTTCTGTATTATCATGAACATTTGGAAACACTTGGTTCTTATCTATGATCTTAGATTTGAGATATGCTGGTTGAAATATATTATTAACACATATTGTTATTAAAGATGCAAACTAATATCTAATTAACTTGAAGTTTTAATGATCAATTATTGACATTTTCCAAGTTATTGTGTTGTCAAAGAATTATGACACTTAAATTCCTTTAAAAGGCCTAAAGATAATGTTAAATGTTCTTGTAACATTGAGGTGTAAGCCACAATTAAAAGCTTATGTCAGATTGGACTGTGGGAGATAATATGTTAAAGATTGAGAAGAAACAGACCAGAACAGTTTAACCAATTTCTGTAATTATTTTTAAAGAATCTTCTGTTGAATTGGTTTATGGAATGGAATCAAGATAAACTCATTGAATTCACTGCATTGCAGTTGTATAATATCAGTGTGTTTAAAAGAAGACTAACAGAACTATAAGCAAGACTAATATTTCATTTTCTCTCTTTGCCTTAAAAGAAAAACAATTTGTCTTGATTTATTTTCTTGCCTTTTATATTGATGTATACATGATCTTAATCAAAATAAGCCATGTCATGTGCTATTTCTTTTTTTATAATTAGTGACCAAGTTCTAAATATAATTTATAGTTGATCAGCTAGCATACTTTAGATGTGTGATTAGGGTCAACATCTTTCCCTACTATTGAAATGACTCTCAGTTGTTAACCTATTTTCTTTATTGATTACCTGCCTGATAAAGATTAAAAAATATTTATCAGAAAGATGAACAAGTTTCTCCTGATGTTATTATTAATTTTAGAGTTTCCACATAAGTACCAACTTGTGGCCTTTACTGAAATTTAAGTGACAGCAAGTCTCCTCAGCTCTCCATGTCTCTCTTCTGTATTCTAGCCAATTTCAGCAATGCTATGATCTGAATGGTCTCAATTCTTTTTCAGACCTTCCATACCCTTTTTCAAATTCTTTGGGATTGTACTAAGGGTTTTCACTATGATAGTTATCTCTGTTACTCTTATGTTCCACAGTTTGTTTTTTTTAGCTTTCTGGCAAAGTCCTGGTATTTATCTAGATTTGCTTTCCTTCAATTTTACTCTTTGCTTTACTAGAACAGAAAAATCCACTATATGACAACTTCATCATCATCATATTGTTATTATTATCATCATCATCATCATCATCATCATAATAATGTTATTATTTAATAAACAGAATATTATATTTGGGAGAAAAGAAAGAAAATCTTCCCCTGTTGTGGAATACATACAAATCATTATGATCAGGCATTGGCCAAACCCCTTGGCTGTCAATATAAATAGCCGATAAGTAAGTGAATCTCATCTCTGCTAAATGAAAAGGCCTTATTTCCCTCAGTGGAACCTTTATATTATTGATGGAGCCTAAGAAGAGTATTATTAACCTAAAAACCTAATTTAGCCCTTTGAGATTTGGTTGCTTTTCAATAACACATAGAAAATTGCAGCTATTATTGCTTATATTACTTAAGCTTCATTAGACTTATTATGGCTATACTAATATTCAACTTGCTGTGGTTGTGTGAATGTGTTTTTCACCCAAGTATTTACAAAGTGATGAAAAAGGAGAGTAAATAAATACAGCACCCATTTTCTCACTGGAGAGAAGGAAGACACAAAATATAGGTGGACTAGACCTATTTTTTAATATTCATTTGAAATGAAACTGTGAAATCAAATCCTAAAATAAATCAATGAGTGAAATATTTAGAATAACATGGTAAGTGAAACAACAATATTCATTAAAAGAAAGGATCATATACATACATAGCTACATACAATATAGCTTTGTATGTGTATATTTGATTCATACATGTTTATAAAAAAAAGAATGAATATCTTTATCTAAAGTAGAAAAGTAAGTACAGTCCATCTTTTAAAGATAAGTTAGTGTATACAAATCTCATGTAACCCAGGTAAGAGAAATCATTTGTTCAATACAAGTCCATTTGGTAAAAATGTGTGCCTTTGTATTGTGGAAAAATAGTTTTAAAAAAATAGTAGCCCAGTTTACAGAATACTGTATTGTAATTGCAATGATTTCTCATAGTTATGTAAGGCTAAAATAAATTATTATCTCTCCGAGAAAATTGGCAAGTCCATTAAGGGCTGCATAGGATATCAGATAACTGTCCTAGAAAGCCCTTCTTGATCTTTAATTTCCCCTGTTATTTAAATAGTAGCAACATTGTCTCTGCCCCTTCCAGAGAACAGTAAAGCCACATGACTATATTACTCACACTTATCAAGTAAAACCTTTTCTATTTTGTATCCCTTCCATATATTAATGTCCCAGTTGGCTGGGGTTGCAGAATACACCAACTGCATCTCTGCAGAGGTGTAAGACCCCCTCCCAATGACAGTCCTGTATATGAAAAGAATTTGATGGTGAAGCTCCAGTAATGCTGGAGCTTTACAGAATATGGAATACCCCTTTATTGTCATTGCTCCAAGGTTCACTCTGGCTTGGAGTGTTAGCATCTGATAGGGTCCTATCTATGGATCAAATAGAACTGTGTACATATGCTAAAATGAATTGTTAGAAATAGTACTGTTTTTACATTTAACTGTGTGTAAACAAAAAACTTTACTTATGCTAAACTGAATTGTTTGAAATAGAACTATTAGTATGTATAAAAATGGATTTGGCATTAAATAACCTACAATGGTTGATGTGCCATCAAACCAAACTAAATCCATATACTACTAGTTCATGGAACAATATGCATATAATTCTACCATCCGACATGTTTGTGTATTTTTCTTTTAACACTGCTGTTATGTATATTGTATATATAAGATATTAGATTTTCTTGTATATGTAAATGATATGTTGTATAAAGAAAACGGAAAGGAATAATACATATAAATTAATGAGAAAACACTTTCTACCTGAAATTTTTGTAATTTCATATCTTAAATATCCTGTCAAAATGCATTGCTGGATCTAAATTAATATTTAATAATAAATTTTTTCTCATAAATTTCTATGTATTTTTCTTTCTGTTTTCTTTATACAACATAACTGTCTGATTAAACCCCATACCTTACTCAAATATGTAAATGAGCTTATCTTGTCTTTCCTTTCATTGTATTCAATGTTAGTATATCATGGATATAGTAATGTTGGGTGGGGATGCAATTAAATATTTTCCCTATCACTAAGCATAGCAGTAGTTGAAATAATATTGGATACATTGTTTTATCTGGGCCTTGTTTAAAATCAGACTTATATTCATTCTATGGTATATTCTGGTATGTTTTTGGACCCACATAAGAATTCCAAGAAGGATGTTAGAATCAAAAGCAATTTCATAAAAGTTAGAAATTCTCCTCTAAGATTTTGATGTCATTGAAAAATAGAAGTTTAGCTGTTTTTAGAGGTAATTGTGATATTTGTGAAGCCAGTTATATTTCTGTTAATATCTTGCTTGCTATCAGTGTGGGCTGCAAATTTCATAAGATGACATATCTGCTGTTAATATTTTTACCATTTGTATCCAAGCAATGGTGGGACAAGTTTATGGACCACAAAGAAGATTAACACATCACTCAATAAGTCCCAGGTCTAACTAATAAAACAACAACTTTTAGGAAAAATTCGACTTTATTCATCAACATAGTCTTCTAGGGTGATACACTGATTCCAACCTTTCTCTAACAATCCAATAACTTTTTTTGTAGAACGATTTGTCTTTGGTCTCAAAATATGCCTCAGTTTCTGATATCACTTCTTCATTGGAGCTCCATCTCTAAACCCAGAGCATTCTTTTGAGGTCTGCAAACAGCCAGTAGTAACTAGGGGCCATATCTGGAGAATAGGTGGGTGCAGAAGCAATTCAAAGTGCAATTCATGTCGTTTTGCCATTGTTGCAATTGACTTATGACACTGTGCATTGTATTGGTGAAAGAGCACTTTTTTCTCTTTCATTTGTGGCTATTTTTTGGCAATTTCTTCTTTCAAATGCACCATTAATGCTATGTAAAATTTGTTATTGATGGTTCTTCCTTTCTCAAGGTAATCAATGAACAAAATACCTTGTGCTTCCTAAAGTACGGAGGCCAAAACCTTGCCTGCTGATGTTTGTGTTTTGGTTACTTTGGATGGCTTTCACCTATTGCTGTCCACTCAGCTGACTGCCAATTTGAGTCTGGAATGAAGTGGTTGATCTATGTCTCATCCATTGTCGCAAAAACAACACTCTGAACTGCCAATGTGTTGTTGTTATTGATCGACTGTGAGCACTACCCACTTTGAACACAGCTTTTTCATTGACAAATGTTCATGCAAAATGGTGAATACACTGCTTTCTGATATCTTAAACACCTCTGCTATCTGAAACAACTTCAATTTACCATTGGCCAAAACGAGTTTGTGGAGTTTTTAGGTGTTTTCTGGGACAGCTACTGAATTTGGGTGACCTGAGTGTTTAGTATCATTTGTGTCTGTACAACCACGTTTAAAGTCAGCATAACACCTCTTAACCATTGTTTCTGATGGATCAGAGTCCAAATAACACTTATCAAGCCCGTGGTGTAGTCGTTATCGTCGTAGGAAATGGACACGGCGACACGAGTTCAAATCCTGGACGAGACTGATTGCATTTCACATAGCACTAATACCCTTGGGAAAGGTATGAATCCAATTATTCTCCCTCCAGCTATGGGTAAATAGTAGGGCAGACTAGGTTCTTCAGCCTTGGTTTGGCAACTAGTCTAGAAGGAAAACTCTGAATTCAAACCTGTTAAACTCCGCTTAAGAATTGACCTTGTGTCATATCCTGCCCGAGTGGAGGGGTTGGTAAATAGTATCAAGCCATTGCTTTGCTTGAACTTTATTTTTTCCTATCAGAAAGCAATGCTTTATCAATACACAAAATTCAGATTTTTCAATTGTTTTGAAAATTTGCAACAGTAGTTGGCGACCATAGTCGAGGATGACCTGAAGGCTCCCTTTTAAATAGCTACTACACCAGCTTCACTTAAATAACTGTACTTTGTAAACTAATAAACAATTCGGCTCAAATTTTGACACATGTCATTTGAAGGTTAGTACTTTATAAAAATTATATGGATTTTTTTATTAGTGTTGCCATCTATATGTCAGGCCTGGGACTAATGGAGTGATGTGTTATGTTGAAAAGTAAACTTCATTTGGTCTCATTCAATGAGACTACCTTGGTCAGTTTGTGAACTTTTCAGCCAACCTTTATATGTCATAGCCCAGTCAGCTGGGGCTGTAGAATACACTGACCGTATCTCTGCAGAGGAGTAAGACCCCCCACCACCACCACCACCAACAACAAGTATCTTGAATATGACATTGATGGTGAAGTGCAAGCCTTGGAGATTATGGGAACATGGAGTATCCTTTTATTGTCATTGCTCTCAGGTCCTCTGCGACCCTGAGTAGCAGTACCTGATTGGGTTCTATCTATGGGTCAAATAGAACAAACTATGGGGAAATAAATTACTGATGTTAAGTTGTGATCATTATACAGCAATACTTTAAACCATTTAACTGTGTGCAAAAAAGAGCTCAGGCTCATTTAAGAATGTTATCTCCAGAATGTGTTTACAAGTCATATATATATTAAATATATATTTATATACAGGATTTGACATTAAATAACATACAATGCTTGATTTATCCAAACCAAACCAGACCAAACTTTTATATCAGTTTGTTTGCATTTAATTTTTATACATAATTATTTATAGAGTCGTAAATAAAAGGCATTTAAAGGTATTCAAAAAGAAAGCAAGAAAGAAGACTTGTATTTTTGAGCTGTAGATATTAAATCTATATACTCATTAGTAGGCTCCCAGCTACGGATTAAACAGTATCACTTCTCTTTGAACTCATTTAACTGTGTGCAAACTAATGAGCCCTGGCTTGTGTAAAAATTGTTACCTAAAAGCTATTCATTTACACATCATATACATTTAATATATATATGTATGATTATTTGGATTTGGCATTAAATAACCTACATTTATTCTGTAAACTGGGCCATTGACCTAATGAGTAGAGTGTTTGCTAATGGTCCTGGAGACCGGGGTTCAATCCCAGGTTGAGTCATACCAAAGACTCAAAAAATAGTACTTGATGCCACCTTGCTTAACACTCAGCCCTATAAGGTGAGGATCAAGGGTAAATTGGAGCAATCCAGGGAATGGAGTTGTGCCCTCCCCTATACTTCGGTGTAGTAGCTATAGAAAAGGGAGCCTTCAGGTCACAAACTTTACTTTTACTTTTTTATTCTGTAAAACACAACCAAACAACATCATTAGTAGGCTTAATTTTTCTGTATGATATGAGATTAGTTGGGTAAATAAAACTTGTCATTTATTTTAGATGAGCATAAAAAATGACAGGATTTTCTAGAGTATCAGCACATTTTGCCTAGGATCAGTGTATCACTTTCCATGTCTCTGCTGAAGATCAGAGTGCAATATCTTTGCACTATATAAAATGTACAATACTCTCACACATGCACATTATGTAAATGTATAGTTTTATAATATAATTTAAATTGCTTTTTTTTACCATCTTGTTTCTGACAGTATGTTTCATATTAAAATTTGCAACTAAACAGCTTGTTTGAAAAATCTCAGAAGATGAAGCAAATTTTTACAAGCAAAACTGTAAAAAAAAGTAATTTAGATTCTGCTGTAAAATAAAAAATATTCAACAACTCTGTTACATTGAGCACTTAAAAAATACATATGGTAAAAATAAAATCTAGAAAAAAGAGAATTACACAAATATATATATATATATATATATATATATATATATATATATTCTTTTCTTTATTAGTACAGGCTATCATGGATACAAAGAGCTGTATT
Source organism: Sepioteuthis lessoniana (assembly GCA_963585895.1). NCBI lineage: Eukaryota > Metazoa > Mollusca > Cephalopoda > Myopsida > Loliginidae > Sepioteuthis > Sepioteuthis lessoniana. The sequence continues at coordinate 45,750,603 of OY757913.1, forward strand.
TGGGTATTCTTTAAAATACTATAAAACAAAATAGATGAAAGCTGATTTGCAATGTCACTGGACATTCCAAGATGACAATGACCTGAAGCACATGGCCCAAATTGTTACAAAATACTTAGACGAGGGCCAAATTAAGGAATTGGTGTATCACAGAGCTAAATTCCATGACAAATGTATGGTCCTGTTTGAAGAAAAAAAGCAGGAAACAGGATTCCTTATAATTTGGATGCACTAGAAGTTTTTGTCTGGGAAGAATGGAGCAAAATAACTGTCGGTACATAAAATGATCTTGTAAGAGACTATCAAAAGTGATTAAAGGCTATAATAAGGAATAAATACTATAATAAATTAATAAATTAAAGGCTATAATAAGGAATAAAGACTACCCAATTGCTGATTGTCCTATGTTAAATGTTTGATATTTTTTAGTTTTGTTTGACATTAACATTCAATATTATTATGGGCATAAGTACTCATTCTTTGAAATATATTTTTTTGTCATTTTTGAAAAAATGCACATGGAATTTCTGTGAAAATTTTAATTATTACAGCTTTATTCATAATTATGAGAGAAGGGCAAATAGTTCTAACGCTGACTCTGACTGTCTGTACATATATATATATATATATATATATAGAGAGAGAGAGACAGACAGACAGACACACACACACACACACACACACATGCACACTGTTTCATCTATATGAACACTTTTAATGCCTCTGTCATTTAGAAATTAACAAAACATAGCTACTTCCCACTGTTCAAAAGAATGTTTTCCTTATAAAATTTACATACAATAAAACTGGCATTATTGAAAGGCCAAGTAATATAAATGTATTTTCATAACTGCTTTATTATAACATGATTTTTATAATTCAAATAATAATCAAAGACTGATAAAAATTGCTGCAATTGATTTAATATTTGCAAGACAAAAGTAATTTCATTTACCATAATTAAATCAATTCTCAATTTTTTTTTCAAAGCTGAGTTAACTTGGTCAGTATCACTAGTCCACTTAGTTTAACCTGTACTATGTAACTCAAAGTTTATAATATATTTTAAGAAATTTCCATATGTGGATACTGACAATAGATATTTGTTGTTTTTTAAAAATTTTTTGGTGCATTTTAAACATGATTCAGAAAAAAGTGGTGTTGGTTTAAATCTTCTTTCTAATCCTATGTGATGTTTTATTTCATTTTTGTGATGCTTTTCTCAACAGCATTTTGTTTAACCTAAATTTATGAAGTGGTTTAACTTTGCAATTTATATTGACTTATCAAATGGGTGCTCTAAAATTAATGACCTCGTTCCAAGAAATGCAAGTGCTCTTCTGTATAGAGCATCCTGAATTGTAATACAACTGGTACATTAATTCTCAAATTTCATTTTAACTATTCAAAAAAAAAATAATCAATTAAATTTTTTTTGTAAATGATCATTTAGTATTGGTTGGGCCGAGAACTTTTTTTTAGCATTTCTTCATATCTTATTTACTTTTTTAGATTGAAATAAGAAACAAATTCTTTTTGAAATCATGATACTAATAAATGCTATGAAAATAAAAATATGTGAATTGAAGTTTCCGTGTTTTCTTGACAGCAGCAGAACTTACAAAACAAAAAAAGACAAATTAAGTTATAAAATTTTATATTGATAAATACTTTTTTCTAATTCTGCAGTTTTATTTGAGAATCAAGTTTTGTTTTAATTTTTAGAATTTTAAGTTCTTTTAAGTTCTTGTTTCTTTTTATTTGTTTTTGATATATCAGTAAATGAATCTATTTTTCCCTAACTGCATTACTTTTTCAATCAATTCAAAATCACCTGTGTTCCTTGTGGATATTTGCATGAAAAATTATGTTCTGCTGCTGCTGCTTCTGCTACTTATAGTAACTGAAGTAAAACCCCTTTACTGGTTGATTTTAAATTAAAGAAAAAATACTCAGTGTAATTATTTTTATTATTGATTACTCTTTCTTATTCCTGGGGGATATAATTCTTGTTGATATATAAATACATAGGAGATTTATAGTGGAATTTTCAAATAAATAAAATAAGAAAAATAACATGGAAAAAGATTATATGTTTATGTTTTTTGGACGCAATCTAGATTCTTACAAACTCAAAAACTAAGAAATTAATTGTTTGAACATGTCAGTTGTTCTCTTGAGATTTATTTCAAAAGATTATTATCAATATAAATTTTTATAACAATTCAGTTGAACATACCAAAAAGAATCTAGTATTTATGTTGTATACATTTTATATTCTAATCTATATAATTAAATTTACGGAAGGGTAAGTTGTTTTGTTTTTTTATGTTTTTGTTTTTTTGTTAAAAGAAAGAAAAACAGGAATTTTGTATAAAACATTGATTCATACTTACCTCTCTGTACTTGATACCCTGCCCTGAAGTTTTATACAAGAAAAAGTATTTATTACTTTCCTAGTAGCATTTCATGATGATATTAAATGTTGAATAGTATTTCCTATAGTAGATGGTTTGGTGAATATATTTTTTATCTTTATATAAATAATTTACCATTGGTTTATTTTACAGCCTGATATTGGTTTTCTCTTTTTCATGCACTCTTTATTTATAGGGGTTGTCCTGGTGGTGTAATGGTTAAAGCGATGGACTGTGGAATTGTAAGTTCAAATTCCAGTCACACTGTTACATTCCCTTTCAGACAAATACCCTTGGGAAAAGTATGAACCCCCTTATCCTCTCAGCAATGGGTTAAATAGTACCACAACTGTTTTACTAGAAGGATGGCTGTGGCATGAAATAATCTATGAAGGTTGATATGCCATTAAACAAAGAAACCAAACCATCCTTATATATATATATATATATATATATATATATATATATATATATATATATAACATTTTGTTTATAACATGTATATATGCAGTATGCATTTAGATGCTTGACTAAAAATGCATAATGTGGGCACAAATATATATATGTATATGAGCATTGTTTCAATAAAGTATTTATTACTTTACTTGTAGCATTTCATGTTGATATTAAATGTTGAATAATATTACCTATAACAGAGCGTTTGGTGAATATATTTTTTATCTTCATATAAATAATTCACCAATGGTTTATTTTACAGCCTGATATTGGTTTTCTTTTTCCCCATGCCCTGTGTGTGTGTGTGTATATATATATATATATATAGTATTGTAGAGGTTTATGGTCCTCACTAGCTCACTTGGTATGTTAATGGAAGACCAAATATTGCAGTATTATCAAATAGTACTCAATATCAATAATAGAGGTTTTATACATATAGAAATATATATATATATATATATATATATATATATATATATATATATATCATCATCATCATCATCTCACGCTGGTAGCACGGATATCCCTGACCCTCTCTCGCCACTCCTCCCTATCATTCATCGCCCTAGGTAGGTCTTCAGGACAGCATCCCGTATCCTCACATAGCTGCTGAATGTATGTTCGTGCTGGTCGTCCTGCTTTTGCACGGCCATGTGTGGGGGTCCATAAGAGTACATCTCTTATGAGTTCGTCCCTGCTTCTCCAGCAGTGTCCTGCATGTCTGGTTCATCTAACTTGAATAGTTTTCGTGATAGGGGGCAGGTGGCCGTACAGTTGGTGTCTTGTGGGGTGTTGCCGCCAGGACTTGTTCAAGATTGCACATAGCATTCTTGTGTAATTGCCGTCTAGCTTCTTCTCCAGCCGTTTTGTTAGCGTCCATGTAGTGCAGCCATATAGCAGTATCGATGTGACCGCTGCCTGGAAGAAACTGCGTTTCATTTTATCGGTTAGGTCTGATTTCCATATAATCGATAGCCTATTGATAGCTATCCATGCTTTCGTTAACTTGGTTTCGATGTCCTTTTCGGTTGATTCGACGCTGCTTCCTAGGTATGTAAATTTGTCCACTAGTTTAAGAGGGGTTCCTTCTAGAGTGGAAATGTCCCCCATTTGATTATAGCACATATATTCCGTTTTGTGTCCATTAACATAGAGGCCTATGCTTGTTGCTGCTCGTTCCAAATTATGCAGTAGTGTTTCGGCTTGGTCAGGTGTATTTGCCAGTATCGCTATGTCATCGGCGTAGTCGGCGTTGGTAATTGTTGTTGCGGAGTACCTTCTGCGTCTTTTCTTCGTCAGTTCGAAGCCATTCTCTCTAATTTTGTCAATCGATGTTCTAAGTACGTAGTCTAGACAAATGATAAAGAGGTACGGGGCCAGCGTGTCCTCTTGTAGTACTCCTGCTACAGTGTCAAAGTATTCTGTGTCTCCATCTGGTGATCGTACTTTTACTTTAGTGTTTCTATAGAGAATTGTTATTGCCACTACAGTTTCTTTAGGTATGCCGTACGCTAGTAGGATTTGTTCCATCTTTCCTCTGTGAATGGAATTGAAAGCCTTGGTAAAGTCAACAAATATTAATGTCGCTTGTAGGTTTTTTGCCCGTACACCTTCAAGGATTCTACGGATGGTTAATATTTGTGAGGTCGTGGATCTATTTCTTTGGAAGCCATTTTGGTTTTTTCTAAGTATGTTGTCGATTTCGGGTTCTATGCGGTTTCGTAGTAGGGCATTGTAGATTTTGGCTGCTTTGGATGTAAGTGTTATGCCTCGGTAGTTTTTGGCTAATCCGAGGTCCCCCTTTTTAGGGAAGGGGAGTATGCATCCCATCATCCATCTATCTATCGGATTTTGATTGTATACAGCGTTGCAGTGTCGGAGCAGTATGTCGTCGAATTGTCTGGTCTTCCATATTTCCGGGGAAATTTCGTCCAGCCCTGCAGCTTTCCGATTTTTAATTTTTCTGAGAACCGAGTCGAGTTCTTCTTGTGTGAACGGTCCTAGTTTAATGTCTAATTGTTTGCTAATTATTCTGGTGATTGGTTCATCCGTTATTTTCGGTGGGTTTCCTAGTATGTTTTCGAAGTGCTGTTTCTACAGTTTTATTCTTTCTTGTTGGTTTGCTGCTTTCAGTTTTGCTTTGGCTGTGTTCTTTCTTCTACTCACTTCGTTTATTGTTTGCCAGGCTATCCTAGATTGTCTATCTTCCACCGAGTCTCTAATCTTATCTATCTGATTTTGAATGTATTCTGTCTGTTCCTTTATATATATGCCTGCTAATTGATATTGTGCCGTTTTTAG
>OY757913.1:45763279-45863279 GCA_963585895.1 Sepioteuthis lessoniana
TAGTAGTAGATATACTCAAACAGCCTGAATTCTGGCTTGAGAATCCCAATTTCTACATCAATATTACTTTGGCTGTAAAACAACATTACATAGTTTGCATTTTCATTTTTTTTTGTTTTTTCATCTCGAATCCCAGTGGAGGAGATTCAGAGTTTTAAAGGTTAATATAATGATTCAATGATAGTTAAGGAGATACATGATAATAATATGAGGTAATTTGAAATGAATAACATTTTCAAAAGTTAATCTAAATCTTGGTATCCAAGGGTATCTTACTATATGTAAATGTCTTCTTTTTTTAAACCTATTTTGTAAGCATTGAATTAAGATAATTCATAATACTGTAACTGTTGATATTAAATATTTTAGAGTAAAAATTAACTGAGTAAATCCTTTTGATGATTGAAAAGAAAAATGCAACCAGATTTATTGCTTATAAAGAAAAATAACAAACATACTTAAGTAGATTAATAATCCTTATAATGAAAAAAGTATCTATTTTATACAATAAATATTTATCTTTCAACATAATATCCTTCATTGTCAATGAACTTAACCCAGTACTCCATTAAGCACATATATCAAACATTATACAGGAAAAGATTTAGCTAATAACTTTATCAGACTATGAACATTGATTCACTCTCGTGAAAATATTTTGCTATTACCACATTTAAATATACAGAGTTTAAAAAGAATAAAAGGTTAACACTTGTATGGGAGTTCTTTTATGATTTTAAAGTCTCCTCTTGTTCACTATCCCTGTCAACACACTATCGGAATCAGCCCCAGGTGGTTTCCCTAAAATCAATTCTGCTTTTCTAATCGATCCTCCCTTAGAAATTCTAACATTTTTTTAATCACTTGTTGAAGATTCCAAAAATATTTAGACAGAGGTGGTAAACATGTGAACACTGAAATTATATCATAAAGTTACTCCCTTAAAGGTGTTAACATTTCTTTTAATTACCCTGTATAATACTTAAGATAATAAAGATATGGATATTAGTCCGAAGGATTTGGTAAGGTTCTTTTAGTTTACTTACAAGTGGTTTGTTTTAACAATCAAAAGTCCTAGATAACCAATAATTTCTTTCTTAAAACAAACACATTTTACCATTAAAATTTTCTCATTTTTATATACTCCTTATTAGTGCCATGTTAGATCAGTTTGTATTTTATGCTTAACAACTATATAAAAAAATCAAGTTGTTTTTGTTTTAAATATTACATTTTGGTCGATCTAGCTTGTGCAATCATTATTCATGCACTCACAGAGCATTGAGTGCATATGTTAGGTTTGTTCCTCTACAATAGTGCTGGCTTAGAAAACTGATCACTAACATTTTAAATCTATGCTTGCACACAGTTACCTTCCATTCACTGGGAAACAATATTGTCTTGGTGTTCAAATATGATAAAGGTAGCCAAGTACTTCTTTTAAAAAAAAAAAAAGAGCTGCAACTTCTATCCAGGGGCCATTAGTATTTCTTAGTTCCTTCTTGCCTTGAAAGGACAATTGCTAGTCATATTTAGTGTACTGTTCTGATGTACTTGCTGACTTTTTTTTCAATTGCTGCTTTCACATTAAGTATAAAATAGATCAATCAGACTTATTATTATCATTATTATTATGTCCTGATGCACCATCTTTATGTTTTACTGCCTAATTACTTTTTTATTGTTTATATGCTCTTAAGGACACTTGTCTCAAGTTCAGTTTAGTCAAACTATAATCACATGCATCTATTTATGTTATGTTTGCACCCATTTTGATTTCGAATTTCAAGGTTGTATTATGTCTGTTTCTTGCTATAATAAATAAGAAATTAGGGTTTTACTATAAATTGAAATAAACACAGTTATGAATTTTTTTTTATATAATCATCAATTAATCTTTTTTTATCAAAAAAGCTTCATCAAATTTTAAATTGGTTTAAAAAATCATACTCTATTTTTTAACACTTATTCTAAATAACTTTTTCCATGATTGCCTTGTACACATTGGTAAAAATTACTTTTTGTTTCTTTTTTCTGAGAACAAATGAAATGGTTGTTAATTTAGTTGACCACCTGTATTGCATCATCTAGTCATTTGGTATCTGTTTTAATCAATACTGAAATACAAAGGGATATCCATCTTATTTTGCATATTAGAGATGTGTAAGTGTCAGCTGGTATGTAAAGCAGAAACACTGATAGTGATCCAAAAGAAAGTTCAACTATTAAATAAATTGGATTTTTGTGTCTCTGTATAAATGATGGAAAATGTATTGGTTCATTTACTACTAATTTTCTATGTAAAAAAAATATTAAATGGTCTATTTGGCTGGGGCTGTAGAATACACCAACTGCATCTCAGCAGAATCCCCCAATGAGTGTCCTGTTATGACACTAAACAATCTGATGGTGAGGCTTCAGTATTGCTGGAGCTTTGGGGAATGTGGAGTACCTTTTTATTGCCAAGGTCCATTCTGGCCTGGAGTGTTAGGTCTTTATAGGGTCCTATCAATGGTCCAAATAGAATTTCACATTTGAACTGAGTGCAAAGAAATGACTTAGGTTAAACTGAATTACTTGAAATAGAACTGTTGGATCATTTAACTGTGTGTAAACAAATGACTGATGTTTAATTGAATTGTTAGTGATACATAGCAATACTTTGAACCATTTAACTTTGTTGACTTATCTTAAATTGAATCGTTTGAAATAGAACTGTTTGATCATTTAACTGTGTTAACTGTTTAATAATGTATATGAATAAACCAGATTTGGTATTAAATAACAAACAATGGTTGATATGCCATCAAACCAAACAAAAACAAAAAAGATTAAAAATCACCCTGTTGTCAGGGCTTAGAATATGCTAATTCTATGCCTTGAAAAGGAGTAAGAGCTCCTACCCCAAAAAAGGGTGCTCTGAGTATGACACTAAACTGCATCTGATGAGGCTCCACTTTTGAAGATCTGGGGTGTGTGGAGTACCTCTTCATTGCTATTACTCCCAGGTACACTCTAACCCAGAATGGTAGTGGCTGTTTGGGTCTAATTTATGGGTCAAATCTGTTTAAATATAATTTATCTGTCAAATCTGTTTAAAAATTCTTTCAATTCAATAGGAATACTTGATGCCATATAACTGTAAATTATTTATATTAAGAATAGTTCCTTGAAGCTATAATTATTTACTAAGGATTATTATTAGTTACTTGAAACTATATAACTATGAGCAAACAAATGACTATTATTTTATAGAAATAATTGCTTGAAACCATATAATCATTAGTATTAGATAGGAATACTTGAAACTATACAACTGTGTCCAAATTATTTATATTAGATAGGAATACTTGATATCATGTTACTGAGTGCAAAAAGACTCTTAAGAAAGAACTACACAAAAATATAAATGTACAATGAATGTGATTCCCTAAAATAACCTTAGATGGATTATCATGCTGTTAAAATCAATCTATCAATCTGCTTGTCACACAAAACAATTAATCTTGTGAGTCTTTGAAATGACAGCACAAAAAACCAGCTGTGTACCTAATATATTAAATTTTCTCATTTTTTTCATCTTTGTGAGAATTTTTTTTTTTTAATATAAAAGAAATAGTCATTATATTTTCTTAAATAGAAAAAAAACCCAGCTGTTATATTTTTAGCTAATCAAATCACCAGTTCAAAATGATAAAACAAAATTTAAGATAATTTTTAAAAAAAGGATCATGAATGCTAGTCTTGTTCTAATTCTATCAATTTATTGTAGTTATTCAAAGGAATAATAGACCAAAGGTTATTCTAAGTTGTCTTCCTGCTTATCTGTAATTCTGATTTCTTCAAAGATCATCACTGGTATATTTGTCATGGTCCTTTGTATCTATTTGACAAATGTCTTCATTCTACAATTTTGTCATCAACAAAATAACTTTCAAAAACCTTACAAGTGTAAAAGTACATGAACAACAAACATTACTATCAATCAATGTCAGTAGCACAGTACACTTTTACATAAAAGAGATGAACAATTTTCTCTTTTGAGAAGTCTGTATAACTGGGTTCAACTTAAAATTGTGCACTCTAAATGTGAATTGGCTCATCAATGGGTGTGCCACAAATCGTTTTGAGTTGTCTGACTTTCAGGGAACAAGATGATTTTTTTTTTTAAATAAGAAGAGAAGTGGTTAGGACATTTGTATTTCTTGAGATCTTTTTTTACCATTGAGACTGACTATTGAATAGAGAGGCATTTTGCTTTTGTTTAAAATCAAATGCTTTTAATTATTAAGACTGAATCATAAAAAATCAGTTCTTAATCTAGAATATGCTAACTATTCTTTGCAGAGGGGTAAGACCCCACCCCTTGAAGAGTATCCTAGGACTGACACTAAACTGCATCTGATGGTGAGGCTACAGATCTGAGGAGTATAGAGTACCTCTTCATTGCTATTACTCTCAGGTCCACTCTGACCCAGATTGCTAGTATCTATTAAAGTCTCATCTATGGGTCAAATAGATCTGCTTCAAAATTATTCATATTTGATAGGACCAAAAAAAATGATATCTTAAGAAATAATTACATAAAAAAAATCTACATGTGAACATACAATGAACATAATTTCTTAATCTCTAAGCATAGAATAAACTTAAACAAGTTGACATGCCATTAAAATCAATCAGTTCAACTTCCAGTCCATTTAATAAATTTTCATTTCAAAAGTAGAATTTATGAAGTTTAATCAAGTCAATTTTTGGTGTAAGCATTTATAACCTCAAATCAGTATATATTGAGGGAAGCATACATCTTTTTTCACTTGTATTTAAAGAAGTGATGCCTTAAGATGTGATACCATATAGTCAAGTTGTAAGATATTTGAAACTGTCAGTCAAGTAGACAGAAATACTAAAATGTCTTTTAAAAAATGTTTGTATTTTGGAACTTGAATCTGTTTAAAAAAAAATTTTAAGTTATTTTCTTTTTTGTTTTTTTAATTAAAAAATATTTGATCTTTACATTTAAGGTTCACATTTCATCACTATTTGATTTGTTGTGTTGAGTGTTTTGTTACAATTTATCCTGATTTAACTTTAAATGTCTGTTACATTTGAAACTATAAAAAAATAATAAAATCAAATAAATATGGATTCTTCAAGTGTCAGTACTTTGGATTAAACAGATAGTTTTTTAATAGCCTTAGGAATTTGCACTGATGATATAGAAAATATCCTAAAATAAATTTATATATATATATATATATATTTGCTATAAGCTAATGGTATACTTGAGTCATTTAGTACAGACTTAAAATAATCTTTCTGCAGTGAATAAGGTAGTTAAGAAATAAATTTCTGAACTTATGGTAATTTCTGTGCACCTACTGTTGGTAATAGACAAAAACAAGAAGCAGTAAACTCTTTCCCTTGCCCACCCTATCAGTGGGACTGATAATATGCAGACCTTTGGCAAAGGAGTAAGACTCCACCAAAAATAGGTGTCCTGGGCATGACACTCAATTACATCTGGTAGTGCAGCTCCAGTTCTGGAGCTCTGGAGTGTATGAAGTACCTCTTTCATTACCATTACTCTGATGTCCACTCTGACCCAGATTGGTAGTATCTGTTAGGGTCCCATCAATGAGTCATATAGATCTGTTTGCAAATTATTAATATTTAATTGGAATACTTGATGTCCTATAACTATGAGTAACAAATTTCTTAAAAAAAACTATAAAATATGTATATATGAACATACAATTTACTGAATTCCCTAACCTCTAGGCATAAAATAACCCTAGACAAGTTGACATACTATAAAAATCAATTAATCATTTACAATTTGTATTCATTGATAGATAAACTGTAGTAAAGGTTAACCTGAGCACATTAACATTGTCTGAAATTCTGAGATGATGTTTTTGTATTATTGATATTATTTGAACCATTATTCTCATCTTTGTTTTGTTTATAACAATTTTGAAGGATGTTGGATATAAGAAAGAGCAAGTACAGCATGCAAACAATGAAGGGTTTATATTTGAAACTCTTTGAACGTTACTACAATAAAATAAAAATACACACACCTAGAGAATGGGCTTGAAATTATAATAGTTGAAATTACATTATTAAAACAACTCAGAAGGCAATGTCAGTTCAAATAATTAATTTAATAATGAGGGAACAATCACTTCCAGGTCTTTATTAGTTCTTACTCATTAGACAGCATTTTTGCTGAAATAAAATGTTTTATTCTTTATTAGTAGATAATGATGAGAAAAGAAACAATTCCCATTGGCATTAAGTGTCATTTAAACTGGATGTATGTATTGTTTCAATGTAGTATAGATTTCTATAGTGAACTCTTTTACTTTGAAAACATGGTACATTTACCCAAAAGGTAAGGCCGCATGAACTATATGAACATCTTTTACCAAAGTAGAATCAATTTGTCATAGAGTTAAGTGCAATTTCATTGGGGATTTTTGTTATTCTTGCTTTCGATATTAGAAAACTCTTAGAAAAACTAAAGTAAACCTGACTACAGCTAAATTATAGCATGAGCTAAGGTAAACTTTTATCTTGTACATTCGTATGCTAACCTCTAATTTTAGTTTAGTAGACATTTCTCGGCTTCTTTTTGCTCAGTCGGCTGGGGCTATAGAATACACTGACTGCACTTCTGCAGAGGGTTAAGACCTCCTAATGAGTGTCCTGATAATGACACAACGATCTGATGGTGAGGTTCCAGTAATGCTGGAGCTTTGGGGAATGTGGAGTACCCCTTCATTGCTATCACTCCCAGTTCCACCCTGGAGTGGTAGCACCTTATAGGGTCCTATCTAAGGATCGAATAGAACTAAACCATGGTTTCTTGAGTTTACTGTTTTTTGCATTTAAACTGCATATTTATGTTAAACTGAATTGTTTAAAATAGAACTGTTTTGACATTTAAACTGGGTACTTATGCTAAACTGAATTATTTGAATTAGAACTGTTTGACTAAACTGAATAGCTTGAAATGTAAATGTTTTTGACAATTAAACTGTACTTATGCTAAACTGAATTGTTTGAAATGGAACTATTTTTGTATGAATTGTTGGAAATGGATCTGTTTTTGACATTGAAACTGTACTTATGCTAAACTGAATTGTTTAATATAAACATTTAACTGTGTGTAAACAAAAGCTGTACTTATACTAAACTGAATTGGTTGAATTAGAACTGTTTGACTAAACTGAATAGTTTGAAATAGAAATGTTTTTGACAATTAAACTGTGTACTCATGCTAAACTGAATTGTTTTAAATAGAACTGATTATTTTTATAAAAATGGATTTGACATTAAATAACCTACAATGGTTGATATGCCATAAAACCCAAACAATCAACCAACCAACCATTTTTCACATTGCACTAATACCCTTGGGAAAGGTATGAATCCAATTATTGTCCCTCCAGCTATGGGTAAATAGTAGGACAGACTAGGTTCTTCAGCCTTGGTTAGGCAACTAGTCTAGGAGAAGGAAAACTCTGAATTCAAACCTGTTAAACTCCGCTTAAAAATTGACCTTGTGTCATATCCTGCCCGAGCGGAGGGGTTGGTAAATAGTACCAACCATTTCTCTGCTTAATCTACAAACTTGTGATTAGCACTAAAAGATCAATCTTATTTTATAAATGTATTATTTTTACCAAGTTTAAATATTGTGCAATGTATAGAACTCAAGATAAAGCTTACTTTTGTATTTTGATATTCTTAACTCTAAGATTACTCATATAAATATATCATTATTTCTTATCTGATCAGAGGTGAGGAAAGACTATACCTGTTTGCTGTGTGGCTGTTATTTATAAGTTTAAATTCCTATTGCAAAAAGAAAGTGGATTGTTTTTATTTATTGATATACTTGGATCAATGTTCTCTTTTTGATCGTTGTTATAGTTATGATGTATCTGTCATAATTGGTAACCTTCTGGAAACTTCAAATCCAAACCCTTTATTCTATCCAAAAAGGTAAATTTTTCTTATGCCTAGAGGATATCCTTGATATGTTTGTCTATTTCTTCCTCAGAATAAGAGTATGGATTTATCTCGCTACCTTCATTATTTACAGTCTAAGTGCAAATGTGTGATCTTTCAACTGAACTTTGTAAGACTAAAATCTTTTATATGAAGATGTCTACATCATTATCATCAAATCACAGATTCTCTTAATTCTCTCTTGCCACCTGTCCCTATTGGCCATCATTTTTGGCAGGTCCTCTAGACTACATCCAGTGTCTGCACAGAGCTGATATTTGTAAGTCTTTCATAGTCTGTCAACACTGGTGTGTCTATAGATAGGGGTCCATATTTTGTTCACCTTAGTTGAATGGTTTGTGAGATATGAGGAAAATGGCTGTATTGCTGGTATTTTGTGGAGTGCTGATTCCAGGATTTTTTCAAGACAACACACAGTATTTCTGTGTAGTTTTCATCTAGCTTTTTCATATTTTTTTAATCTTTGATAAAAAGCTAGATGGGAACTATACAAGATTTTTATATGGATGCTTTTTAATAAAGACATGATTCTATCTTTTTTCTCTCCAGCTATAGATAAATAGTAGGGCAAACAGCTTTTTAGCCTTGGTTTGGTAATCAATGCAGAAGAAAAACCCTGAATTCAAACCAGTTTTACTCTGCTTAAAAATAGATCTTGTGTCACATTCTACCTATGGCAGTGAGGTTGGGTAAATATATACTCCCAGGTCAATTCTGACCTGGAGTTGTAGTGACTGAAAATTATTAATATTTGATAGGAATACTTGAAACCACATAACTAAACAAAACATATTTTGATTTAGTATAGTTGAAGCTTGAATTGTTTACTAATGATTATCATTAGTTATTTGAAACCATACATCTGCCTACAGAAGTGCTTGACTTTGGCATTAGATAACCCATTGAAAGTTGCTATGCCATAAAACTAACCAACAATAATTTAACTGTTTGTTTATATAAAAGTATACATTTCAATAATATTCATATCATATAGATGCCTACGTAGACTGAAATATACTAGATCATATTTTATAACATTTATTGAGGACTTAACTTACTGTTGATGTTTCATAAGAAACAAGAGCAATAACGAGTATATTTGATGCAGGTGCTAAGTATAAAAATAAAATTGCAGCTTTAGTATTTTGAAAACATCTCTTTCTTTGCTCTTTGTCTAAGTACTTGGAAATTTTACAAGAGATGCCTTACACCTAACATATAAATGTAAGTTTTCTGGTGGTTGTTTGATTTTATTTTAAATAAGATATGTCTATTTTTCTTTCTTAATCAGAATAAAAGTAATTTGTAGAAAATCCACATGCCTCTAGGAGTATATATAAAAATAAAAATTAGAAGTATTTCACTGAACTTGATCAATATGTCTCAGTTAATTTCATAAGTGTTATTAATTTCTCCCTGACTTATTTGTTTTGTTAATTGATTAAACATTTTTAAAGATGCTATCTGCTGAAATTAGAATTATCTACATTTGATAAATCAATAACACCAGTGTAATGATTTAGAAAAAAAAAAAATATTGAAATACCTAATATTGCACAAATAGATGTTTATTCCAATTTTACATTTTTAATTATTATGTCTATATTCTAAAAATATATTATCATTAAATTACATTATCTCTAGTGTTTGAATTAATGAGTGGATTAGGAAAATATACTACTGTGTTGGCTGGAGCTGGAGAGCATATCAAGTCTACCCCTCTCCAATGAGCTTCCTGGGTATGAAGCTAAACTACATCTGATGATGAGGCTCCAGTCCTGGATATTTGGTGAATGTGGAGTACCTTTTCATTTCTATTACTCCCAGGTCCACTCTGACCTTGATTGGTAGTATCTATTAAGGTCCCATCAATGAGTTAAATAGAACTGTTCATTCATCTGTTAATGATTATCATTATTTTATTTGAAACCATAAAGCTGTGTACAAATTTATATTACATAGTAATTGTTGATGAATGGAATTACTATTGTTAAACAGCTATTCTTGAAACCATTTAACTGTATGTAAACAAATGAGCTCTAACAACTCATTTAAAAATAAAGTTATTAACAAATCTGAACTAATAGCCTTAGGAAAAGTATGAACTTCCATATCACTCCAGCTCTGGGTTAAATAGCCCTACTACTGTTCTTTCACAGGATAGCTTTGACATTAAATAACCCACAAAGGTTGACATGCCATTAAATAAAGCAAACTAAACCAGCTATTAAAAAATGTTTGTTTATACAATGTAGATATTAATACACTGTATAGATACATAAATCTTTAGGTATATCTGTTCAACCTTATCACTGAATTCAAATTATATGTACATACACACACATATGAGGTGCTGAAAAGTTCTCTATCTAAGAAGAGTATGATTTAGACCCATAAAAATATACATGCTAATCCACCTGTTCATTCTATTGTTTAACAGATTTGGTTTCTCAATTTTTTTTATCCCAACAAAAAAATCAATTTGAAAAAAAGAAGAATCAAAAATGCCTCCTTTGGTTTGGCCAAAAATATTTTAATACCGTTTCATTTCTATACATGTATATACTAATCATATAATAACATATATATATATATATATATGTTCATTTTCTTATATTCCTCATATTTGTATATGTAGGGTTTGTGGTTGCACCCTATCAAGGTTGACTTTGAAAATGACAGGTTTTTTCTGCTACTGTCTTGGTATATAATATAGTTTTGGGAGAATAGTTTCTTTGATTACACACACCTTTTCTCTGTCAATCACTGTGGTGTGCCAGTGATGTATCTTTGTTTAGATAGCTAGAGTTGAGACAAAACTCAGAGAAAAGTAAACTTATATCTCTTTCTTTTTAGTGAGAAGTGAATATAAACAATTTGAACTTAAACTCAGTTCCTCAGTTGCAATTTCTTTGATGATAAGCATTATTCTATCTTACACCTTCACATGTGTGTGAGCAAGAGAGAAACTGTTTTGTGTTCACCTACAATCTTCATCCTCCTCAATTTAGAAATGAAGAAAACCTTTTTAAAAAATAGATCCTAGAAAAAGAAAAAAAAATGTCTAGATATTTTGCAAGCTCTTTTTATTTTTAATGATTGTAAATCAGAATTTAAATTTTGTTTCACAAATTCTGATCATGAATTGTATCTATATAACTTTGGTCATATTCTTGATTTAAAGTATGTTAGCATCTACATTCTGAGCAATTTTGCATTCATACATTTTCCTCAAGTAAATAAAAAAAGATTATTTCACATAAAATAACCTTATTCTGTCAATAACACTTGTATTAATTATTGTGTACTGATAATCCTTTTTCTTTCCCATTTTTAATACATGACATGCAAACTAAGTACAAAAATGTGCTGTTAACCACTTTTAGATTTAAAAAAAATGTTTAATTAATAATTTTTTGTTCTTCAAGAAATATTTAATTTGTAAGTGTAGAAAATGACTAAAGCTAAGTAGAGGTGTGTTGAATTGATTGATTTTAATGGCATATCAACCTGATTATTTTATCCCAAGAGGTTAAGGAATCACATTCATTGCATATCTATATTTACATTTGTAGTATAATTATTTAAGTTTGTTCTTTTTAACGTTTGTTTCTGTGAACCAGGTACTACCACTCTGAGTCAGAGTGGATCTGAGAGTAAGGGCAGTGAAGAAGTATTCCTCACTCTCCAGATATCCAGAACTGGAGCCTCACCATTAGATGCAGTTTAGTGTCATACCCAGGACACACTTTTTAGGGACATTCTTAGGGGCATTAGGGAATATAGTCAGAATATTCTAAGCCACACTTACTCCAAAGTTCAAGCAAAGTTTCCAAGGGCAGTATCGTGAAGTGAAATGCAGGCAGCCACATCCAAGATTTGAATTTGGGTCACTGATTCCATTTCCTACAAAGATAACTATAAAACTAAGTATGTCTCCATGTATTATGTGGTATTTGGTCCTTTAGGCATGAGGATGCATGTGAATGGTTTTATGTTGCTGTTTTACATTCATGGATTTAGGGAGCTCACAAGTCTCATAGTGTCTTGTTTATGTTTTTGTAGACTGGATGTGTTAAGTGTTATGCAAGTGCCTGTGGTGTAATGGTTATCGTTGTAGGAAATGGACATGGCAACACGAGTTCAAATCCTGGACGAGACTGATTGCATTTCACATAGTACTAATACCCTTGGGAAAGGTATGAATTCAATTATTCTCCCTTCAGCTATGGGTAAATAGTAGGGCAGACTAGGTTCTTCAGCCTTGGTGAGGCAAGTAGTCTAGGAGAAGGAAAAAAAAATTGACCTTGTGTCATATCCTGCTTGAGCGGAGGGGTTGGTAAATATGGATGTGTTAAGTGTTACTCCCCTGCCTGGGAGCTCTAACTAGTCAGGGCCAAGTTGCTGCTCTTTAACTGAGGTTAGTTATTCACTACATAGTTATACACAACAGACCAGCCTGAAGTTTAATGTATAGCTTCCACTAATCAACCAGAATAACAGACTCAAAATAGAGTTCTCTGAAAAAGTCTGAATACAATTCTATTTAAAAGAAAAAAAAAGTGTATACTGCATCTGAAGGTGGTTGGAGAATGCACAGTTTGAAATATCATATGAACAACAAAAACAAGTTCAGCTGTCCAACTAATTCTTTGCACAATAATTTGACTTCTTTTTTTTTATGATCACCAAAATTGTGACTATATCACTAAATATACAAGGATTAGAGTGAATAAAAATGTTTGGCATAGTTGTTTTATAAATCCTATTCATAATATCACCTGTTATATTAACTGGTTGTTTCTTTTTTAATATTAACTGTAAGAAACACACACACATACATAAATATACATATATACAAAAATGAGGATTTTTTTCTGTGTCCTAAATATTCCTCATATGCATAATAAATAGCTGATGGTCTTTGTAGTGTGTGAACGGAATTGTGTTGTGAGTAATTTTCATTGGAATTATCAGAGAGTACTAACAACAAAAAAGACTAGAAAGTTAACACCTTAAGTAGCTAAGCCTATATTTCTTTTGAGAGAGACAATGTTAAATGATTTGCATTGGGAACTGGAATCACTTTTTTGTCCAATGAAATAAGGTTTAATCTGCCTAATTAGCTTAATTAAAATGATGTGTACTTACTTGTCAATATGCTGTCATTGAATCAAAGGCTTGTACTTTCCACTATCAGATTGTTAGCTAAGCAAACACTTTACTGAACTGTGAGCAATGAAATTTCTTTGTTTCTTCAAGATGATTTAAATGAAATCCTGATTTCTTTGTTTAACAAATGAATTTTAAAAGTTCTTCTTGCAATTGACACCAATACAAAAAAGTAGCCAGGACCTGAAACCTCCAAACTGCTACTTGGATTGTGAATGTAGGAATTAGGAATGGTCAGCAGAAAGAACGGAATTCTGCTTCAAGATAATTACTTGTACATTGTATAACTATTTGTTTAAGTCTGAATTTCTCAGATGCTAGTTGTTATTATGTACTATTCTTTACAAGTTTCCTCATCATAAATGTTCTGTTAACACTCTTCCTTTTTCTCTTGGCAGTCCTGTAACCTGGTTTGATCATGGAAGTGCTAGTCATGTAGTGTCTTGGGTAGAAATAACTTATACCCCATCCCTCTCCAGGTCTAGAAAATATTTGAATTCAGAGTTTCACTTCTTGACCAGTTGTCATCATCAGGTTAAAGTTCCCTTGCTATTTACCCAGAGATGAAAGAAGAATAGTTGGATTCATACCTTTCCCAAAGGTATTAGTGCTATGTGAAATTCAAGCAACCTTGTTCATGATTTGAACTTAGGTAGCTGAATTTACTTTCTGTGATGCTAACCATTATACCACAAGTGCCTTTACTTGTGAGTTAAACAATCACAATAAACACAGTATTGATAAATCAGAGATGAGGGTATTGGATTGTTTTATAGGTTTTCTTTGAACTTCTAGGATAACATTGCTCTTGTAGATTACAGACTAAAGCAGCTGGTACAAAAAAACCCAGGTTTTTCCAAGGTAAAATAGGATATGAGTTTGAGTCTTATTGAGTGTCTTTATTGTGCTTTTCCTTACTCTTGTGGAAATAACAACCCAAGTGAATTAAAATCAAAAGCAACAAATATTAAGTATATAAGGAATAATGCTAATTACATGAATAAGTTTCCTCATATTTGTTGTTTTTATCAAAATATTTTGATTGCTATAACTCTTTGATAAAATTGGCTTACAATATATAGATATCTTGAATATATGTAGCATAGGAGTTATTAGTTAGTACTCCAAGAGTTGTTCAAAGTATTACACTAATTCTTCTTATTGATTTGATCATTACCCCATTATCAAGTTTACATTCTGTAAGAAAAGAGATTCTTCCCCTCCAAAAATAGTGGCAACATAGTGAGAAGTTCAGCTGATTCCCAACAATGTATACTGTACAAACAATTCCAATCATAAAAACGTGTCTTAGACATGATTTTATACATAAGCATGCTCTCAAATTCTTTCTCTGTTAAAGAAAAAAAAACATTCCATACTGCATTGAAATCCACATTGGCCTGATTTATCAATTTGTCTGGTTAATATTTACAGCCTCTTTCAATTTTCTCACCTTCTAGTGGAGTTCTGTTATTTTTACTTCACCCAAGAGAGGGTAATATGAACACTTTTCTCTTCATATATGGTCTGCCCTACCAGACTTCTCGACTTCGATTCGGGTATAGCTTTCTTATGCTCCTTTAATCTTATTTTTTGGAAACAGCAGGTTTTTCCCTTATATTTTTTTACATTTGCTTTGGATATCATAAGTACAGTCTTTTGTCATTCGCTTTTCTTATGAAAGACCAACTCTAGTAAGTACAGGATGCAAGGGGTAAATTGTCACCATTTTATATTATTAATTTCACGCATGTGCTTTATTTGTTTGTTTGAGGTTTTATTTACTGTGTAGAAAACTAGAGTCAGTTGGAAACTATATGTGAGAAAAAAAGCACCATGATGCAATTCACTCTTTCCGTTATTTGGAAATAGCATGCTGTACTGCTTTGCATTTATTTCAGATGCTCCTGTACAAAGATTTCTGAGTGTTTGGGTGTTAATCTGAAGACAGATTTGTATTCATATTAATGAAAACCAAATACCCAGTTGAAATCATGAACTGTAGAATCCACTGACTGCATCTCTGTAGAGGGAAAAGTGCCCCACCCCCAATGAATGTCCTGAATAAGACACTAAACCATTGGGCGGTAAGGCTCCAATCTTGGCATTGGAGAATGTGGAGTATCTCTTTATTGCCATTGCTTCCAGATTCATTCTAACCAGGAGTGATAGCACCCGATAGGGTCTCATCTATAAGTCCAGTAAAACTGTTTGACATTCAAATTATGTGCAAACAAATGACTTATGTTTAATTGAATTGTTAGTGATGCATTACAATATTTGGAACAATTTAACTATGCAAACAAATTAGTACTGTTGAATAGAATTATTAGTGTTGAATAGCAGTTCTTGAAATTCTTTAACAGTATACAAACAAATGACTGATATTGAATTAAAATGTTAGTGACAGAAAAACTTGAAACCATTAACTGTGTACAAACAAATGAGTCCTGGCTCAATAAAAAATGTTACCTACAAACTATGCTTTTACAGATCATGTATATTGAATATATATATATATATATATATATATATATATATATATATATATAAACAGGATTTGGCATTAAATAACCAACAAGAGTTGATATGCCATAAAAAACAATCAACAAACTAACCAACTAATCAGACTCAACACAGAGGCCAACATCAAGTGCTTGGAGGAGGTATTACATCCCTCAGTTCAGAGGGTAGCTGCTGAAAGACACTATGTCTGGCAACAGAAATCTGCACAGTGCCATACAAGCAGGAGAACCCAGTCTTAGCTGTGAGAAAATTTCGGTGACCACATCACTCCTAACATCTGGCCACCTAACTCTAAATTGCAATACCCTTGATGATTATATGTGGAGTGTGGTTGAATGAGAGAACAACAAAATTCCATGGAACACCAATGATGAACTGAAGGAAAGGATAATTGCAGCATCTACCAATTTAAACAAGGAGACCATCAGAAAGGCCTGCAGAAGATTCTGAAGTCATCTGTTGACAGTGGTTAAAGCCAATGAGGATTTCTTTGAATAAATTTAATCTATAGCATTTCAAAATATTTTCATGTAATTTTGATAATTACATCTGATAAAGTGAGATGTAAGTGTTATTTTAATTTTTTTTTTTTTTGCATATTTTAGATGATCATTTACCCATTGCATCCTGTAGCCTGTGAAAAGTAGTTTTGCTATTGAACACCATGCTGATATTGTAATTCACAGAAATCCTTTGAATTCATTAAGTCAGCCATCTTAAGCAACAAAAAGAATGATTTCATTCATTTGAATAATACTCGGACTGATAATGAATCTATTCAAAATTATTCAATGAATTATTAGTATATCCAGGAAAGCTAATTCATGGTTGATTTTTTTTGTAAATAGTTTTATAAATTCCATGGAGTTCATATGGTCCAGCAATAGTTGCTCATCTTGTGAGAGTAGATGATGAAAGCTAGCCTCAGTGGTGTCATTCTTAAGACTATTTCCTTAAAGTAATATATATATATATATATATATATATATATATATATATATATATATATATTCTTCATTACTGAAGACAACTGTAGTATCATTGTCATGTCTTCTTCCTGTTGACATATATAAGATCCTAACCTATAAGTATATTGTTTGAAAATATTTCATTGGGTTGTCTATTGGATACTAATACATTTATTGAGTGTTAGATCAAATTTCTGTTTATCTCAAACCATTGATAATCCCAAATATATTGGAAACTTAATGAACAATCTCACAACATCAAAGCTGAATGAAATCATCTTTATTCTCCTAAGAGGTCTGACTCATTTACATTTGACTTATCATTTGCACTTAGTGTAACTGCTATGGTCATAGGAAATGGATTTGGGGATCTGAGTTCAAATCTTGAAAGAAGTTGTTTGCATTTCACTTTATGCTAATCCCCTTTGGAAAGGCATGAAATCATCTCTTTTCTCTCCAACTATGGGTGAATAGTAGGGAAGACAGTTCTTTAGTCTTGGTAAGGCAACTAGTCTTGTAGAAAACTTAGAATTCAAACCAACTTAACTAATCAACCTTGTGTCACATCCTACTTGTGGTATAGAGGTTGGGTAAATAAGTACATTTGACTTATCATCAATAGTCTGACTATATCTACCAGGAGTATACTCAATGAGTGGCATACTTTCTTTATAAATTTTGAGGAGATTTTATATATGTGGCCACTTGATGTTGGTCAAAGAAGAAAAACAAGTAGTCAGAGCAGCTAAAACTTTAATAAAGGTAACAAATATAAGAAAACTGATCAGAAATAATCTGTGTATAAGAGTTACTGCTACTTGTCACTCCTGATGTTTAGACTTATTATTTGTTTGTTATGCCTCCTTGGACATCCCTGCTTTTAACTATCTTCTCACATCAACCTTTAAAAAAAATCTCAGCATAAAATATATATCTATTAATATCTGTATACAGATCAAATTCAGTTTAGTAATTCATCTGATGGTTTCCAAACATGCCCACTTAAAATTCTTTTTCTTACTATTTTTTCTGAAACTATCTGATATAATCTTGAAATTCTTTATGCTATTGCTGTTTTTGATCAGATTATTTTCCAAAAATATATTACTCTATTAGCAAAAAAAATCCAATTGATTGGTAGTCTAAGTTTTTGAAATCTCTCTTGACAGTAAATTTCCAGTTTAAGAAATATTGAAAAATGTCTATCATAATTAGAAATTCCATTATTTTGAAAATTTCAATAAGATCACCTCTCATTCTTCTTTATAGTAAAGTAGTTAATCCTAATTTCTCCAATCTCTTCTCATAACTAATCTTTTACTATTTTTATTATTTTTGTCACTGTTCTTTGTATGTCCTCTAATCTCAATATTACTCTCCAATTTCCTTGTTATGACCCTGGAGCCCAGGCCTGCGTACAATATTCTATATGAGGTCTTATTAGGGTTTTATATATTTCTAAAATAACAATTACTTTCTTTGAAATAAAATTTCTAACCATCCAGCCAATCATTCCATTTGTTCTCTATACAATAGACACCAACCAACTCCTAAATCATATTTCTCATTTACCCTGTAGCTTAATCTATATTCAACTTTAATGTTTTTGGATCCAGATTTATTTAGATCTGTCGGTGTTTCTTTTGATAGTAGTCTAACAAGTTGTTTAACATCATCAGTTAATAGTTTTTATTCCTGATTTTATATTATTTGGTGAATCATTCATGAATATCGAAAATAAAAGTCCTAGTACTGATACTTGAGGAACATCAGAGAGTATATTCTTTGTTTCAGAATTATAGATTCCAATTTTTAATTTCTTAGTTCTATCTATCAAAAAATATCTTGCAATATTTACTTTTTTCTTTTAGAAATACATGAATTTTTCATTTTCACTAGTAAACAATAATGAGATATTGTATCAAATGCCTTGCTAAAATCCAAATATATAATATCTGCATTATCCCTTTCTATCAAATATTCATTTATAATACCAATACTTTCTAAAATATTATTATTGATTTGCTACTGACAAACCATTTTGATTAAAATCTATATCTTCCTTATAAAATTTAATAAGTAATTTCTAATGAGTTTTTCAAAATCCTTATACAAGATACATGTTAGAGAAACTGGTTGGTAATTACTTTTTGAATGTAATGAACCTTTTTTATGTAGTGGTATTACAATTGCTGTTTTCCAAATATATTGAGTCATTTTTAAATTCTATATATTTCTCAAACGATTTACTTATTGCATTGATAAAACTTTTAAAAGTATTTGGATGTTTTTGTATGCATTTCATCAGATCCCAAACTTTTACTATCATCGAACTTGGATAAAAATAGTTTTGTCTTTAGATTATATTATTAGTTCATCCATAATATTTGTACCCTCCTTATATAACAACTTTCCTGTAGTGGATCAACCTGTGCCTAAGAATAAACAGATTGAAAAAAATCTTGCTTGAACATCTATTTCAACTAGTATGTCTAATGATTCACTTGTCTTATCATTTTTTACTGTTCTAACATTTTTGATAACTTTAGTTTTTGATTTTACATATTTGAATTATTGTTTACAATTGTATTTAAATATTTTAAACAAGAACAAAGGAATATTTTCTTCTAAGAAAATGTTACTCAATTACTGCTGTCCAGTTTTGAATCAGAATTGATTTAATTCATCCTTACCAAATACTTTTAGCCAATAGTTTCTTCTCAAATAATTAAAACTCTGTCCCTGTTTGTCCTTTCAGTGAGGTTTAGAATATACTGATCACATTCCCTGCAGAGGAGTAAGACCCCCCCCCCATACAAAAAGGAGCCTTGAGTATGACACTAAACTGAATCTGGTGGTGAGGCTCTACTTTTGGAGCACTGGGGAGTGTGCACTACTCCTTTATTGCCATTACTCCCAAGTCCACTATGACCCGGAGTGATTGTACTTATTAGAATCCTATTTATGGATCAAATAGATCTGTGTGCAATTTATTTGTATTAGACAGGAATACTAGATATCATATAACCATGTGAAAACACTCTTAAGAAACTACACAAAAAATCTAAATGTATAATGTATGTAATTTCCTAACCACCTGGCAAAAAATTATCCCAGATGAGATGAAATGCCATCAAAATCAATAAATCAATCTGCTTATGTACATGAACTATTACTAACACCATGGCCTCCATTTTTTTTTTTACTTTTTATTATGTTCCTTATTTTGAAGCTATGACATCACTTTCTCCTTAATAAATACAATGTGTTTCACTATTTTCTCATGAATAAACAATATTTGAAACTTGTATCTAAAATTTTTTAAAAATTCAAGATGATCATGAAGTATCCTACACTTATCAATTTCATATGAGATTGTGGAAACTTATAACATTTCTTCGATCTTCAATTGCTCCTTAGAATTGATGTACTGCAATGATGATTTAAAAAAAATGTTTTTTAGGTTTCCTATAAGTCCTAAGTGAACAGAATGCTATAGATATATTGTTCTCTCAAACTCGCTGGCTTTTTGTGTGTGTAAATAGTATTTTTTTCTTTTATTATCTGAATATTCAAAAATGTATTTCTGTATTTTTTGAATATTTTTTCTAATGACTATATATATTTTTTTATAAGACTAAACATTTTCCTTTAGAGGCTGCGGTTTTTGTTTTTATATTGTTTCTTGGGATTAGAAGTATTTTCCAAAGTCTTAGGGGATATTTATTTTTACTATAAACTCCTCTTTTGTATAAGAAGCTTCCATTGTTTCAGTTAGTAATCTTCCATTATCATTCAGGTGATACAAATCGAACTCTTTACTATATTTTAGAACAGCACATTCTTTTCATAATGTCCGGGGCTATTCCATAATTTGCCAATGGAATTGATTGTTGGACATGAGATATTTCAAAGCAATTGCTTAGATATTTAAGTATATGGTTATCTACCAACTGTTGCCTTATCTGACTTGAAGCAATGATGGGTCACCTTGAGAGGACCAGACTGCAAACCCTTACAGTCTGTAAAACTATTAATCTACATCAGGTGACCTTTGTACTTAGGCATACATAGTATTCTGAAATATGTCACTACAATTTTGCAATAATATCCTGTTCTGTAGATGCCACCCCTCTCTAAAAGGCCTCAACATTCACTCTTCAGAATTTTATGTTTTTACTCAACCTCTTCACCATGAGCAAGTTGTAACACAAGATCAAATTTTAAGCAGAATACAGTTGGTTTAAATCAAATTTTCTTTCTCCTAGACTTGTTACAATAGCAAGGCTACTATTTACCTATAACTGAAGGGAGAAATGATGGATTTAAGCTGTTTCCAAGTGTGAACAGGAAAAGCAAATGGCTTCATCTAGAATTCAATCTTGGGTCATCATGTTTATTTCTTAGATGATAACAATTATGTTACACAACTTCTGAATTGTACCCACAAATTTGTACTTGAAAAAAATGTATGCCTGTTCATCAAACATAGGTTTAATTATTTATTTTGATGTTCAATTGTAGATTTTAAATTTCAGAATAAATTAAATGTTTCATCAACATGTTAGTTTAAGTTATAAGTTTAATTTGAGGCTTTTTGTATATCAGTGCCTTACTTTTAAAAAGAAATTTAGCTGCTCTGGAACTTTATTTTATATATATAAACTTTGATCAGCTTATTCTTTCTATTTTTAATGTCTCAGTAGGCATAATTTTTCTGCAGAAAACATTGGATATTGCTTCCTCTCTCTAAACTGTCAAATCTTGTTGCTTGAGGATCTTTAGAACCTCTTTAAGGAATAAAGAGTTAAAAGGCTAAACCTTCAAAAAGAACCTTGTAAACTTTAAAAAGTTATTTCTCTCAAATAGAGAGAAATTTATGATTTTGAATTTTCTATTTATTCACTTATTCTTTTCTAAAGCACATTAAATTAACAAATCTAATTGTCATATAATGCTTTTAGCTGTTACAAAAATATTTTCTATCAGTAAAACTTGTTTCCTTTTTAAAATAGAATAATTGATCTGGATTTTAAACATTAAATTGTAAGAGCTAATTCTAAGCATAACTATAATGGAATAATTGAATGTAATACAGTTAACATTAATATAGGTACTAAATGAAATTACCATTCTCAATTATGAACATTTTCTATTTTATTTATATCTACTATCTTTTGATTTTGTTTTGAATTGCAGAAATTCCAGGCAATTCTTTCTTCTAAGGAATAAGTTGCTGGGTTTTTTTTTCATGATCTCAAATTCATTTAACTTTTCCTCTTCTTTTCTCAGAAAAATATAATTGAACAAAAAAAAAAAAAACTTGAAATGTCAGGATTGAAAAGTGAGATGATATTTCTGCTATTATTTTATCTTTATTTTTTTTTTTAAGAACTAAAATCTTCTGCTTTCCAAAATCTGTGAAGGTAGAATCTTGCTTAAACTCTGTTTATTCATCTGTACTGCTAATTTAACCTTTCTTTGTTTTGGAGATTAAAACTGAACAGGTACAGACATTCATTATTATTTTAAATAGATTTTTATCAGTATTATTTTATGTTGTGATATACATAGTATTAAAATAAATAATATTATTTCTTGTGGAATAACAATTTCTGCATATGATTTCAGTATCAATGTTTTATATCTGTAAAGAAATCTTGGAAAGTTCCAAGAAAAAGTTCTCAACAAAGAAGTGAATGACTTGTAATCATATTTTTCAGAAGGATTTAAAAGGGTTTAGGAATAAGGGTACATTACCTCAGATTAAAATTGTTCTTTACAATTTTGTCTTCTTCACTTTCAATAATGAAACAAAATGCTCCTAAATTTTATTTTCTTCTCGTGCCTACAGGTAGAATGCTTTATAAAGCTCTTTGGTAATTGTATCCCTGAATATAGTCTTGTGAGAATAATGACAAAAAGTATTTCCTCACAGCAGAGTAAAAGAAGCTTGAGAAATGATCTGCTAAGTATATTGAACTTTGGATAACTCAGAGGAAAAGCATGTATGTATTTACTCGACCCCTCCATCATGAGCTGGATATGACACAAGGTCATTGTGTAAGTGGAGTACAGCTGGTTTGGATTCTTGACTGGTTGCCACAATAAGGCTTGAGAACTGAGTCTGCTCTCCTATTTACTTAGAGTGGGATCAAGAATAAATGGATTCATGCCTTTCCCCAGAGCATTAGTCCAGAATGAAATGCAAACAGTCCCATCTAGAACTTCAACTCTGATTACTGAGTCTATTTCCTATGATGATTGCTATTTTGTTAAACACACCTCCATGAGGAACAGTATAGCTCTTGATCATTCCCTTATTTGCTGGGTCAAGAACTTTTCAGCTCTCCTTTATGGTTTTACAAGAGTGTACATGAAATGTTTAAGTGAGAGTCAAACATTTCATATACACTCTTATAAAACCATAAGGGAGAAATGAAAAGTTTCCGGCCCAGCTAATAAGGGGATGATCAATCCAAATAAGATGGACAAGAAATGCGTACACTGTTGGAGAAGTAAGGATTAACTCATAAACAATGTTCCCCTATGAACCTTGGAGAAGTAAGGATTAACTCATAAACAATGTTCCCCTATGAACCTCTTCACACAGATGTGCAAGTGTTGGATGACTAACAAGAACTTATCTTAGCTCTGTATAGACACAGGGTGTAGTTTAGAAGAACAGCCAGAAGTGATGGATGAATTTGAATAAATTAATAAATTCTTTCTCTGTCATAGAAATACATTCAGAACATAAATTTTAAGAAATAGCTTTAATTTTTAAGTTATGGTTCTAAAATAACTTTATCTACCTATAATCAAAGACACTGTTCTGAAAATGTTACTTCATTCAACATTTCTATTCAACATTTGATAAATTTATCTTAAGCTTCTGTTTTTCTTTTTGCCTATTCATTACTTTTTAATGAAAATAATTGTAGAAGAACATTACCAGAAAATATTTTTTGATTAAAAGTCATGTTTTTAGGTTTGTTTTTTTTTAATATTTCCAATCTATACCCAGTGAGTTTTAAGTTCAATACCCCATTGTTTTTGTATTACATATTCAGTGTTAGATTATAGCAAGGTCATTTGATGTCCTATCAGTGACCTTAAATAAAAGAATTTGTTTTATATGTAAAAACCTTTAAAATTATATATACACATCTATAAGTTTTATATCTTTTTTTCTCTCTAGTTAATGTCAGCACTCTCTTTGTTAACTTTTTTTCTGTTATATTTTGGCATGATAAATTTGAAAAGGAACAATAGATAAACAGCACAGTAGTATTACAAAAACATTTTTTGAACCAAAGTTTAATTCATGCCTATGTCTGCTATATGTATGTGTATATAAGTTATAATGAAAAAGGAGTAAATGCATTATTTATTCATTTACATATTTTGATAACTATATAAAGATTTGCAGAGAGAACAAGAAAGGAAGATATGAAAATTTATGTATTTGTTTTCTAAAAGAATGCATATAAATCACAAGATAAAGACTGGCTTATAACCTTTTGAAGGAACTCAACAAAGGCTAGTTCTGTTCATCTTTATTCAAAAATGTCTTTTTTAACTTTAAAAACTCAAAAGGGAAAATCCCCTGAATGTTCAGTTTATTTTGTTTGTTCTTATTTCTTTATATTTAATTAGTGAATTTGTGTTGAAATTCAGAGAAGCAGGGAATGAGAAGAGGAAAAGATAAGAATTTTTGTGCATTGAATACAAGGTTGGTTGTCATTAGAATGTAGATATTTATGCATTGACTGGTCATAAACACACACATACACAGTTACTCGTATATAAAAGCTCAGATATTTCATGTGAGATGAAGGATTAAAAATGATACTCAAATAGTTTATACTGGCTTTATTTGCTTGCTTGGGTAAAATTTAGGGAAGGAAAAGAATTTGTCTAGTGGAAGCTTTTTTTTTTTCAATTGTTGGTGTTTCTTTCTTGAAAAATCTGTGTTGATGTTTTGTCTTTCTCTTCCTTTCATTGTGGATATGTCCTTGGGATGAGATGGATCCATCCAAATTTTTTTTTTAGTCTTTTTTTTTTATTTCATTTCTTTCTCTTTACCCCTTTCATTCGTTTTTTTTTCTTATTCCTTTTTTACTAATGTTTTTTCTTACTTTTTTTAAAGTTTTCTTTTCAATTTCTTTGTCATGGAATTGATTATATATATATATATATATATATATATATATATATATATACACATTTTCATCTTTTTTTTCATTCCAAATGAACAAAAAAAGATAGGCCCTCTTTATAGTAGATAGTTTTTTCCCTTTTCATTTCATGCACTTGTACACTAAGAAGGATCAAAATAGAAGGGAGGAGATCCAGCTGTGGTAGATTGATATGTGACAGATCTATTGTGATATCAGATGGGAAACATACATACATACATACATATATATATATTTCTATTCAATCTCTCCAGTTCTATAAATACATTGATGCTTAGCTGTCAGTCTGTCTCACTCTCATATATATATATATATATAGAGAGAGAGAGAATGAGAGCTGTGTGTGTATGTATATATATATATATATATATGTCTCTCTTTCTCTCCCATACATATGTATATTTAACTGACAGTGTTTTTCATATGTATATAATACTTCGCTGTCCGTATGTTTCTCTCTCTGAGATAATATGTCTCTTTTTCTTTCTCATGCATACATATTATGCTGACTGTCAGTCTCTCATATATATACTTAGCTTTCCGTTTCTCTCACATATTTGTATATATATATAGCTGTCTGTCTCTATTCTATTTATATATATTTAACTGTCTGTCTGTCTCTCTCACGTGTATATATTCATGATTTAACAGAATAATACACCATAAAATGATAACATAAAGTTTAATATTTTTGTAAATGATTGTTATTGTACTAATTTTCAACTTCACTTGCTAATTTATATTCTCCAGTTATTTTTCTCCATTGAACAATTCGGGTTAACAACAAAATATGATATATTAATGTTTTTACTCTATGACAAATTAGAGTATAAAAGTGGATTTTATTTTTATTAAATTTGACATATTAGTTCATCAAAGCATTTATAAAAAATTGTAAAAATTTCAATTGCATTTTTTCTAACATGGATATTTCCAAGATTATAGATTTGAAATTGAAAATAACATGACAAAGACAGATTCAGAAACTTTACAAGAACAAATGTTAAATTTCAGATTATTCCTAAAATGTGTTGGGAAAATCATAGTTCAAATAGTTGTGAGACTCTTTCTAAGGGAACATATCTATTAGTTGTTACTTGTGCAGAAGTTGAGTGAGCATATCAAAATAGTATTTGGTTGAGTCCTTGTCAATCTTTGTTGGACTATTTTAGGTTGAAGTCAGTTTAACAATTATGGCTTCTCATACAGTACAAAAATGTATCTTCACAATCATTTTAAACAGGTAAATACTTCATATTTAATTGCAATATCAGTATTCTAAGAGTCAATATTTGAATATAGTTCAAAATTACTTTAAATATTATCTCAAACAGAGCTATTTGACCCTTAGATGAGACCCTAACTTGTATAACCTCTCTGGGTCAGAGTGGAGCTAGGAGTAATGGCAATGAAGTGGTGACTTCTCACTCACTAGAATTTCAGAAATGGAGCCTCACCAATGGTTACTGTTTAGTGTCATTCACAAGATACAGATTTTTAAAAAAATTTCCTCGATTGAAATTAAAAGCAACTTTGTAAGTTTTGTCAGAGACAAATAAATAGCCAGGAGAAATAGTTTTAAACATTTACTCTAAATTAACAATGATACTTCCACTATTAATACAATCCATGAATATTCATGTTTTTATAAGCATCAAATTAGATACTATGTTGGTATGGTGTGTTTGGTTCCAATTACCAGTTTATATCATCTTATGTTTAAGATTTGTTGGGATACACTTTGATGCCGCTTCTAGGTGTGCTTCAACAAAGTTTTCATATTCGTCATTTGGGGTAACTTTTTCTATCTTCTCTTGTAGTGTTTCGAATCTGTTTCTTAATTCTAAAGCATATTTGTCTCTAATGTCTCTGTTGTTAAGTAGGGCCCAGTCATAGCGCCTAGAACTAAATATAGAGTCCCTTGGGAAATGTCAGAGGTTAGAGAAAAACGTGCACTCGTGAAAACTGCCTCCAAAAGCTATCGGAAGAACCCAACAAACACAAATGCCCGAAAACTAGAAAAGGCACAATATCAATTAGCAGGAATATATCTAAAAGAACAGGCAGAATACATACAAAATCAGATAGATAAGATTAGAGACTCGGTGGAAGATAGACAATCCAGGATAGCCTGGCAAACAATAAATGAAGTAAGTAGAAGGAAGAGCACAGCCAAAGCAAAATTGAAAGCTGCAAGCCAACAAGAAAGAGTAAAGCTGTGGGAACAGCATTTCAAAAATCTACTCGGAAGCCCACCGAAAATAACGGATGAACCGATCACCAGAATTATCAGTAAGCAATTAGACATTAAACTAGGGCCTTTCACCAAAGAAGAACTCGACTCGGTTCTTAAACAAATTAAAAATAGGAAAGCTGCAGGGCTAGACGAGATCCCCCCAGAAGTGTGGAAGACTAGAAAATTCGACGATGTACTGCTCCGGCAATGCAACGCTGTCTATAGTCAAAATAGGATAGAAAGATGGATGAAGGGATGCATCCTTCCTTTCCCTAAAAAAGGCGACCTCGGATTAGCCAAGAACTATCGAGGGATAACGCTTACATCCATAGCAGCCAAAATCTACAATGCCCTACTACGAAACCGCATAGAACCCAAAATAGACAACATCCTTAGGAAAAACCAAAATGGCTTCCGGAGAAATAGATCCACAACCTCACAAATATTGACCATCCGTAGAATCCTTGAAGGCGTCCGGGCAAAAAACCTTCAGGCGACATTACTATTTGTCGACTTTACCAAGGCCTTCGATTCCATCCACAGAGGGAAAATGGAACTAATCCTACTAGCATACGGCCTACCAAAAGAAACCGTAGCAGCAATAATGATCCTCTACAAAAACACAAAAGTAAAGGTACATTCGCCAGATGGAGACACGGAATACTTCGACATTGTTGCAGGAGTACTACAAGGAGACACGCTAGCCCCATACCTCTTTATCATCTGTCTAGACTACGTGCTTAGAACCTCGATCGACAAAATCAGAGAAAATGGCTTCGAGCTGACTAAGAAAAGAAGCAAAAGGTACCCCGCAAAAACAATCACAGACGCCGACTACGCTGATGACTTACCGTTACTGGCGAATACGCCTAATCAAGCAGAGACACTACTGCATAGCTTGGAACGAGCTGCAGCAGGCATTGGCCTCGGCCTTCATGTCAATGCGCACAAAACTGAATATATGTGTTACAACCAAACGAGCAACATTACCACTCTAGACGGAGCCTCTCTGAGGCTAGTGGACAAATTCACCTACCTAGGAAGTAGCGTCTCATCAACAGAAAACGACATCGACACACGACTGACGAAAGCATGGACGGCTATAGGTAGGCTCTCAATAATATGGAAATCAGACCTGACCGATGAAATGAAGCGCAGTTTCTTCCAGGCAGCAGTTGTATCGATACTGCTATATGGATGCACTACATGGACGCTAACCAAACGGCTGGAGAAGAAACTTGACGGCAACTACACAAGAATGTTGAGAGCAATACTGAACAAGTCCTGGCGACAACACCCCACGAGACGCCAACTGTACGGCCACCTACCTCCCATCACGAAAACTATACAGGTGAGACGAGCCAGACACGCCGGACACTGCTGGAGAAGCAAAGACGAGCTCGTAAGTGACGTACTACTATGGACCCCCACATATGGCCAAGCAAAAGCAGGACGACCAGCCCGAACTTACATACAGCAGCTATGTGAGGACATGGGATGTAACCCAGAAGACCTGCCGGAGGTGATGAACGATAGGGAAAAGTGGCGAGAGATAGTCAAGGATATCCGTGCTGGCGGCACGTCTTGATGATGATGATGATGTTTAAGATCAAGACAGGAAATATTGAGAAAACAGATTGAAAAATTTAACAAGAACAAATGTTTGTTCTGATTATTCCTAAGGTGTGTTAGGAAAATCAGAGTTCAGTTAGTTGTGAGGCCTTCATAAGGGAACATACCTAATAGTAGTCAGCTGAGTGGAAATTCAGAGAGCACCTGTTTAAGCTCTTGTGTGTTTTCTCTTCTAATAATGGAGCTTGTCTATGTAGTTCAGTAGACTAATGGTTTCAGTTGATGTGTCGAACACCCAGAGACACAGCTGGTTGAGATGTCCAAAAAAGTTCTTCCCGCCAGGAGAAAACTGGTAAAATAATATTTTGGAGAGAATTAAGATATTTTATCCTGGTTTACCTGGATAAAGATAACTGCACATCTTCATTTTCCCCTTTCATTCTTGTCTTTATTGGATTAATTTATCTATTTAATCTAAATTCCTTAGAGAGCCTGTAAGGTGTTATAGTTTTCTTTGGTTTTAAAACTGTGGGGAAAAGGTTATGTTTTTGTGTAGTGTTCATAAGGTAATCAGATTTTTAAAAAGTTGATTGGCTGGTTTTTTGGCATGTCAATCCTTATTGGGTTATTTTGTGCTGAAGTCAGTTTAACAATTATGGGTTCCGATTATATATAATACAAAACTGTATCTGCACAATGATTTCAAGCGGATATGTACTTTATTCTTAATTGTAATATCAGCATTTTAAGAGTCAACATTGTTCAAAATCGTTTTAAATATTATCTCAAGCAGATCTATTTGACCGAACAGGTAGGTATTACCACTCCAGGTCAGAGTGGACATGGAATTAATGTTATCAAAGGGGTGATTCTACACTCCCCAGAGTTCCTGAACCGGAGTCTCATCACTTGATACTGTTTAATGATTGATTGATTGATTTTAATGACATATCAATTAGTCTAGGGTTATTTTATGCATTGAGGTTAAGGAATCATGTTCATATTTACACTTTGTATAGTTGTTTCTCCTGTTTTTTTTTTTGTACACATTCCTATGGAATATGAATTATTTTTAAACAGATCTATCCAACCTATAGATGGGGCCCTAATAGGTACGACCAATCTGAGTAAGAGTGGACCTAGGAGTAATGGCATTGAAAGAGTGACTCCATATTCCTCAGATCTCTAGAACTAAAGATGCAGTTTACTGTCATATAAGGATACATGTTTTGAAAAAAATTTTAATATTTGGTTTACAATGTTAAATAATGATTGCAAAAGCTGTTTCTGCATTGGTTTATACTTGGCATATAAAATGTCATTGGATAAATTCTGAAGAGATTAGGTTTTTTAGGAAAAGCTCTATAAAAAAAGGAACACTATATCTTTATACTGAATACATATGATCCCTTGTTAAATTTCCAGTCGATACTTTTTTTTTCTAATTTGTTAGCTGCTTTGAGAATAGACAGATTGTAAATCTATAGTTAGCTTAGAAAATTAGTTTTGGATAGTTTCTAATTGACTCAAAGCAACAATGAATTATTGCTGGAATATGTAGCCAGCACATTTTTTAAAAATACTAAGTTTATTCTATTTATTTCATATAAACTTTATCCTTCCTCAATAAATAACTTTTGTCCCTGTTGGTTGGGGCTGTAGAATACTCTGATTGCATCCCTGTGGTAGAGTAAGACTACCCTTAACAAATGTTCTGGATATGACTCTAAACCATCTAATGGTTAAGCTCCAGTCCTGGTGATTTGGTGAATGTGGAGTGCCTCTTCATTGCTCTCAGGTCCACTCTGACCCAAAGTGGTGGTACCTGCTGGGGTTCCATCTATGGGTCAAATAGAATTTCACTCTTTTGACTGGGTCTGTAGGATATGCTGATTGCATCTCAGCAGAAGAATACCCCCAAATGTCTTTCCCAGATATGATTCTAAACCATCTGATGGTGAGACTCCAGTCCTGGAGCTTAGGCAATTGTGAAGTACCACTTCATTTTCATTATTTCCAGGTCCACTCTGACTCAGAGTCACAGTACCTGTTAGGGTTCCATTTATGGGCCTAATAAAACTATTTTATCATTCACTACACTTGAAACAATTTAACTGTGTACAAACAAATGATTGATATTAAATAGAACTATTAGTATTAGATAGCAATACTCAAAACCATTTAACTCACTGCAAACCAATGAGCTATGGTTCATTTGAAAATGATATTACCTACAAACTATTCACTACCAAATCATATATGTATAAATAGAATCTGGCATTAAATAATCCTCAAGGGTTGATATGCCATAAAACACGACCAAATCAATAAATAACTTGAAAAAAGTGCTTCAATACTTTGATAATTATTTACATCTCACTGGTTTTAAAGTACACATTCATTTTATAATTAGTATCTTTGAAAAAACTAATATGTCTAAATTGGGTGGTGTTTGTCATTAATTTTAACTTATTTATCTCTTGTGCAAATGTTGATGAATGTTGACCTAGCCTTTATTTCTTGCATCATAATACATTATAAAAGCTGCTTCCGCTCATTAGCATTTTAATGACAAAATACAGCTCCATTAAGAGATCAGTTACTGTATTTTTATTAATTTTTTAGCTGGTAATTATAATTAGTCGTATGGCATTGCTAGTATGTCATCTTATTTACTAGTTAATTGGAAAAATTTTGTTGTAAACTGGATTGATGGAGAATATCTTATTTCTTTTTTTTTTTAAATTTCAGATTACATCTTTGCTTTGTCTCAGATCTCCAAAATGCTTTTATTCCAAACTTTGAATGAAACAAATGTGAAAAAGTCAGCAAATTTGATGAGTCTGAAAAATATGAAAGATTATGCTGAAGAACAGATAATCATTTTCAGAAATAGCTGTATGTATTTATCCAATTCCTCTAACAGAAGGTCAATTTTTAAACAGAGTACAGCTGGTCTAAATTTGCAGTTTTTCTTCTAGTCTGGTTACTATTCCAACATTAAAGAGTCCAGTTAGCACTACTATTTACCCATAGGCGGAGGAAGAGAGAAGAGATGGATTCATGCCTTTATCAAAGTGAAATATGAATGGCTTCATCCAGAATTTGAACTTGGGTCACCATGTCCATTTCCCAAGGCATTAACGATTACGAGAGGTGTATCTCCTTGGAAATAGCTGCATGTCTAATGGACTCCAACAGTCTAGGGACTACTTTAAAACATTAAGTAGATCTCACCTGTTACTATTGGCATAATGGTTTGAGTGTTTGCCCATGGTGCAGGAGATTAGGGTTCAATCCCAGGTCGAGTCATACCAAAGAAGCAAAAAATGGTACTTGATGCCGCCTTGCTTAACACTCAGCATTATAAGGTACATATCAAGGGTAAAGTGGAACAGTCGAGGGAAAGGAGTAGCACCCTCCCCTACTCCTCGATGTTGTAGCTATTGAAAAGGAAGCCTTCAAGTCACCCTCAGCTAAGATTGCCAACTTATAAATTAAAGTACAAAATATTCTGATAACATTAAAAAATACAAAAAAAGGGATCTGGTTTATATGGAACAAATCGAATAATCATTTTCATTTATTTCTTAGAATTTTTTTAAGTCATAGTGTAAGGTGAAGGGTGCTAATTTCTAAAATGGCAGTCATCAGATACTTAGCATCTTGCTTGCAAATCTTTTTATAAATTAGACTTGAATATCTTGGCAAGCACCCTTTTATCATTTTCATGCTATAATTCTATCATATTTTACTTTTGAGATTGTTATTACTTGTACAGTACATAAACTTTTTGAACTTATAATTATTATAGGATTGTTTTCAGATTCCTATAGATAAAATATACATGTATTTTTTGGCAATCCACTTAATCCATTCTTTATGTCTACTCTACTAAAAGCAAAAATGTTACTTAGGGATAAGTTATACTTAATTTTCAAGGGATGGTGTATGAACAAATATATACATACCTAATTTTCAAGGGATGGTCTATCAAACGTAACTATACATACTTATACAATAAAAATGATTCTTTTAAGAGGTATTTTTAATGTAAAGGTTATCATGGGAAGTAGAATCCCCAAACCGAGTTCAAATCCTGGATCAAACTATTTGTGTTTCGCCAATGGCCTGGGAGACCGGGGGTTCAATCATAGGTCAAGTCACACCAAAGACTTAAAAAATGATACTTGATGCCACCTTGCTTAACACTCAGAACCATAAGGTAAGGATCAAGGGTAAAGTGGAGCAATCCAGGGAATGGAGTAGCACCCTCACCTACACCTCAGTGTGGTAGCTATTGAAAAGGGAGCCTTTGGGTCACCCTCGACTAAGGTTGCCAACTTTACTTACTTATTTACTTGTGCTAATGCCTTTTAGAAAAGCATAAATCCATCTATTTTCCAACTAGGTAAATAGTTGGGCAGGTTGGGTTCTTTTGGAAATCAGACTAAAAGAAGGAAAACTCTGAATTCAAAACAACTTTACACTGTCAGAGTTATTTTTTGTTGTTGTTGTTGAATTTGTTTTATCATGGTTATTCTTTCAGGAATGATTTAATAAAAACAAACTTAACTTTTGCTGATAATTTATTTGTATTTTAGTGTGTCTAACATAAGTATACTAGAATAACATATATATATTCATCAGTGCTACTGACACAATAAAAACAGATTTACATTATGAAAATACAACTCTAAATTCTTGGAATTTCAAATGCATTTATTTTCAGAAACTTGATGGAACTGTCTGCTGAATAAGTTTTTATAGAAATGATGTATTTAAAAAAGAAATGCATTATTGACAAAAAAAGAAAATAAATGTTACTATTGTCCTATGTTCATGATCAAGAAATTAACTCCTTCTGGGATGTTATTTTTCAATAGGAAAAACCTTTCGGATTAGGAAATTGAAAGAAAAATGTGTGAGATTAAATAGGATTAGACATTGGATTATGTCTTTAAACTAGGAATGTCTCTTCTTTCATTGTAATTGTAGGGAAAGAAGGAAGGTTGAGAAAAAAATGGATTGAAAAAATGAATCATGTTTTTTTTTTCCTTTGCCTATCAGTTTATATTCCATAGTTAAAATGCAGAGATTTACACCTGGTACATATTGTCATCAGAATGACACACATAATGCTTAAGCTATAGAAATCCCCAAAGTATTTCTTGGTGTTATGATTATGTATACAAAATAGCAGTTTTGCAGTGTTTTGAGGATTTTTAAAAAAATTCTCTCTTGTTTGGAAATATAATCAATAATTCAATAAAGAATAATTGCTACTAGTCTTTTTGTCAAGAAAATTACTTCAGGGAGTAAAATATACATTTCTAGAATATACATCTTTGAATACGTAATTTTTTTAATGCTCTGGAGGTTAAAATACAGATAGGAAACAGTCTTTTTCTATAATTGAAAATATTAAAGAATACAAACAGAAGATTAATATAAACATGCATTAATTTTGAGAATTTTGCAAATATATATACTTCTAAAGAAATTGTTATACATAGAATATTATCATATAAATATGTTTTTGTATATTCCACTAACAAAAATCTTCTAAAGAAAATTCAGTAATTTGCTTTGCTTGATAATTCCTTTTCTCAGAAATCAGATCTTCAAAAATATGACAACTGTTTTTATGTGTTTTTTTTTTCTAAATTAGTGTTAAAATTATTATACAGAATTATTTAAAATTATTATAAATCATTATAATTATATGAAATTATAAAATCTTAAATTATTTTTATTGGTTTATTTCTAAATTATTTCTGTTAATGAGTTTATTTTTATATTGATTTTCTCAGATTGAGTTAATCAAAATTTTTATATCTTTATTGAAAACAGAATTTTTTAATCTGTGATATATAGAAATAGTTTCATAAGTAAAAGACTAAAAATTGAACACACCTTTTCAGCGGGGATTAGAATACACTGACTATACACCCTGCAGAGGTATAAGGCTTATCATTTAAAAAAGAGTGTCTTGGGTATAACTGCATTTGATAATCAGATTCCAATTCAGGGGAGTGTGAAGTACTTTTTCATTGTCATTATTCCATGGTCCACTATGACCTGTTGTGATAGTCCCTGTTAGTGTTCCATCTATGGGTCAAATAGATATGTTCAAAAATTATTTATATTAGATAGCAATACTTGAGTAGCCCTTCATTGCCATTACTCCTTGTTCCACTTTAACTCCGACTGGTAGCACCTGTTAGGGTTCTATCTATGGGTTTAATAGATCTGTTTAAAAATGGTTCATATTTGGTAGGACCATGTGAAAAAAAAAAAAGAATCTCTTAAAAAAACAACTACAAAAAAAATATAAATATGTGAACATACATGGAACATGATTCCCTAATATCTAGGCTTAAAGTAATCCTTGACTGGTTTACATGCCATTAAAATCAATCAATCAAGAATGGATTATAGCCAAATGATTTTTAAGGTTGACATTAAAATAACTTTTTATTCCTAATGTATAATTAAAATGAATGAATTATATTCATATCAGCTCTATTCAATAACACTTCCATTAATTCTTGGTTATGTCAATCATTTGTTTTGTTTTGTTCTTTTTCTTTTCATTTTTCATGCACATCATACAGATTTAGTTAGACTTGATAAATTCTTGATAGAAAAAAAGATGTTGGTGTTTGATCATCAAATTATTTTCTACTATTACCAAGAATATTGTTAAATTGAATAAGTAGTGATGATAAATATATATTTTTTTGTTTAAATAGAAATCTATGAATTTTTGCCAGTTATTACTTAGAGGATTACCTGATATGTTTAAACTTGGATGATGGTTGATAATGAGCAATACTAAACTGGCATTTAGAATAAAATATTTTTACACTGGTCAGCTCACTGCTCTTATCACCAAGCATACATGAGCATCACAAAAACAAAAAGAATCCTTTGCTTATATTCAAATATAATTTGTGCAATAATTGAACTGACATGAGTTTGAATTTCTTTCACATCTATTACCAGAATTTGGTGTGTTACTATATAAGTAATTTATTAGAGTTGATGAAAGCTGGCATTTTTTTTGTTTAATAAACTCTACATATCAGCAAAAGGCAAATAGCTGTGTGTATATGTTTTAAAACATTCTTTTTATGTATATGTATATGCTCAGATTACTTAAAATATTTATAATATTAAACAACTTTGAAATTCAGTATTAATGTTTACTTGGCAAATAAGACCAGCCTATTGGTATAATGGTTAGAATGTTCACAAATGGCCCAGGAGACCAGGGTTTACTCCCAGGTTGAGTCATACCAAAAACTTAAAAAATGGTACTTGATACCTCCTTGCTTAGCACTCAGCATTATAAGGCATGGATCAAGGGTAAGTGGAGCTATCCAGGAAAAGAAGTCCCCCCTCCCCTACACTTTGGTGCTATAGCTATTGAAAAGAGAGTCTTCGGGTTGCCTTTAACTACAGTCGGCTAACTTACTTAACATGAACTAGCTGGGAAT
Source organism: Sepioteuthis lessoniana (assembly GCA_963585895.1). Classification (NCBI taxonomy): domain Eukaryota; kingdom Metazoa; phylum Mollusca; class Cephalopoda; order Myopsida; family Loliginidae; genus Sepioteuthis; species Sepioteuthis lessoniana. The sequence continues at coordinate 45,799,497 of OY757913.1, forward strand.
ATAAATAAGATAGATTAAGATTTTGGAATTGCAAAGATTTGGGACATCTCTTCTTTAAATCTTATTTGTGGATTAAAAATCCCTTTTACTTTGTCTCTTTTCAAACTGAGACATTGTTCATTTTTGTGTTAGTGTGTGCTGAAATGCAGTTTAGTTTTAACGATATTAAACTGAGAAAATAAAGAAATTTAGAAGCATTAACCTACAATGGTTAGCTGAAAGGCTTATTGGCTGACCAAGATATTCTCATGGACTGAGACCAAATGAGGATTATTTTTCAATAAAGTCCCTCTTGCTGTCTACATACTTCTTGCATTAGTGTTGCAGTATTTGGATTTCTTTGATCAAAAAGTCATCAACAACAGATATGACATCATCCTATGAACTTTTAAGTCCATCCTTATATGTTTAAAACAATCTCATTTATTTCAGAAAACTTGAGAGTAGTTATTATTGCAAGTTTTCATGCAATTGATTAAGTTTTCATCTATATATTAAATATATACCAAAGGCATTTTAATGGATTGTATAAATTCCACAATATTCATTCACTAATAATAAAAGACATACGTACGTAAGTTCATATCAAGGAAAGTGCAAACATGCTTAAAAAATTTAATGAAAATGGATGACAAAAAGTGTCTTTTGTATAGTTGTTGATTTTGTGATATTTTGGTGAAAAGGTTGTAAATTTTTTCTTTAGTTTAAATTTAATAAATTGGGTTATGCATGGATTACTGAACCTTTTGTAAAATTGAATTTTAAAAAATATATATTTTCCCTCAGTTTTAAAACCATTTATATGGAAAAACTCATTTTATAAAATATCAAATGCCAGTCGAAATTTGGTAAATTCTACAAATGGACATAAATCTCAATTTATATTTAGATAAACAGATTTTTCAGTTTCTATAGTTTTTATCCAATCAAATTTTATGTTTGTTTTTAAAACATATTGAAGGAAATTTTGTCACACAGATGAACAAAATTCTTTTTTAATTTTTTAAAGTTTTTTTTTTAGATATATTGAAAATAGATTATATGTTGATAGGTAAACAAAAATTATGGGAAATGCTACCAGTTTCATTTATTAAATTTAGCTGGAGTCATTTTGGCAACTATGATTATCCATTCTCTCATGTCTTTGCTCTTTTCCCTTTTATCTGTATCTTCTCATTCTCTGCCTTATGCATTCAAATCTCATCATTGGCCCATCCATGTTAGACAAATATGGATTAGTTAAATATGCCAAAAAGGAATATGGAATGAACTAATATTTTGTATAATATCATCTTTTATCTTTTTTTTACTCTATCTTTCCCTAAAGAATATTAATTTAAAAAAATTTTATGCCTTGTGAATCATCAGGAGCAACTTATTGATTATGATGAAATCTGTTAATGAATAAATTCTAATTAAATATGAAATTTTGATATTTTTGCTAGTACTTTTTTATCTAGACATTACTTATAGGGTTACCTGATATACTTGAATCAAGATGATTGTTGATAATGAGCAACATTAAACTGGCATTTACAACAAAATGTTTTCCTAACTTAGATGATCTATATATGGTCTATATTCAATATCAAGCACTCTTTATTCATGAATATAGTAAACTATATTATCAATACACACACATGTATGTATATATATATATATATATATATGTGTGTGTGTGTGTAGTTATTTACTAAGTTTACATTATATTATGGCAGGCACTCAAGTTTCTTATGAAACATAGCTTAATCAAGTACAAAGCCATGGTATTAGTGATATAGAAACACACATTGAGGATCAAATTCTCTGCATTAGTGAATTTGGTTTCTGTAAAAATCTTGCTGTCATACCATAATAGATACTCTTGTACAAAACCAAGTTTTGAATACTGCAAGCAAATTTATTGTGTACATCAATTCTTTCAATCCAGATTCCTTGACTTTTATCACAATGGACCATTCATTCTTCCTCAGGTGTCTGTCACATTCAGTCACCTTCCAAGAATGCTGACTGGAACCCTTTATTTGATCCACAAGGGTATGTCGTTCTCATTCCCATACCTGTCATATCTGGTGTTCTTCTTGGGGAAATTTCTGAATTCATTTCTGTCAAATCATCCTTATGGTGCCAGTCAGCCTCTCCACTGAGTTGGTGTATAAATTTTTGCACTAACTGACCCAGGGATTGAGAACCAGATGAACTTGAACAGTACTATTGGTGTCCATCATGACATGCTCTTAATGTTGAATATAAAGGCTACAAAATTTGAACAATAATAAAAGAAACCAATAATTTAGATTTATATGGAGAAAAAGTATCAAGATATATTTATTTGCTGAAATTAAAAACCTTCCCTTTTGGATATTTACACATGATCCAGATATTAAGTCAAGCTACACTGAAAACAAATATAAATGCAGATCTACTATAATTTTTAATGAATGTTTTTTTTTTTATAGATAATAATACTTATGATTTCTTTATTTATATAAGAAACTGATAAAGTGCTTTTCAAACTATCATTATCTTCAGTGTAAATGATTGGAAGATGAATAAAAAAAATGTATTTAGGAATAAATGTATTTCATTATGGAAATATTCTAGATAGCAAGTTTATGTATTTTCATTTGCAATTACATGAAAAAGGAATTGTCTGAATAGTGTTTCTTTTAGTGTTATATTATTTATATTAAAATGATTTCATTAAAGGCTATCTTCGATGATCATTAAGCAACATGTTTAGTTTATTTCTTTAATGGCATATCAACACCTTAGGGATTATTCAATGCCAAAATTTGATTTATTTGTAAATGTTTGATCATAATTATAACTGTTTTCAGTGTTCTATTGTATTTTTTTTATTGGTCTATTATCATTTGTTTGCACAGTTATTCATCATGTTTCTATCTAATATTAAGGATTTATACACAATATGGTTTAAAGTAAGAATCCCTGCTTAATAATGATGATAATAATTTGTTTGCACAAATGATTTCATGCATTCCTTTCTAATATAAACCATTTTCAGACAGAGCTATTTGACCAATACATAGGACCCTAACAGATACTACCACTCCAGGTCAGGGTTTACCAGGGAGTAATGATTGTGAAAAAAATACTCTACATAGCCCAGAGCTCCACAATTGGATCCTTACCATTGGATGCAATTTAGAGTTATACCAAGCTACATGTTAGGTTCCACCATATATATAGAAGTTATATATATATATATATATATATATAAGAGAATTTTCCAATATATATATATATATATATATATAATCCCAATATAAAAAATGCATTGCTCAGTTTCACTTATTTTATACTTGAAATATATTCATATTGCTCTGCATTTTAATGCATTGATCATTATATATTTTATGGATTAAAAATGATTCTAGCATTAAATTTCAACTATGATTATGAGTATATGTTTTCAGTCATCACTAAATATTAATCTGTCCACCTAAATGTATCACACTGAAACAGGAAATTAAAGACTTAGAACTGTCATGATTTGAAATTGCACCGATAGAGCACATTCTAACACAATAATTAGTAGATTACAAGAAAACTTACAAATATATGTAATAAAATCAACTACAATTTTTACTTTTTAAAATGTTGATAATTATTTAAATGAGTCACTTAATTATTTTTCTGATCCCAAAAGTTCAGGTGGGGAGTCTACATGGCATAAGGATTAAAGTGCTGGACTGCAGCCTTGAACTAAATGAATTTGATTCCAGTCATGCTATTATATTCCCTTTCTTACTAATACCTTTGGGAAAGGTATGAACCACCTTATTCCCACAACTATGGATTAAATAGTATCAGTGGTGTTCCTCCTTCAAGGACGTCTTTAGCATTAAATAACCCATGAAAGTTGATATGCCATTAAACAAAGAAACAAAACCAAACCAAAAGTTAATTGTTGGAAAGTATGAAAAAACATAGGATTTAGACTTATTTAAAAAAAACATAGGATTTAGACTTATTTTAAAAAAATGTTGGATTTAGACTTATTTAAAAAAACATAGGATGTAGACTTATTTAAAAAAAACATAGGATTTAGACTTATCTAAAAAAAAAAAAAAAGCAAAACTAATTTTAAGATACATTTTTCTTTCTAATTAATTGCTGTTCCATTAAAATAAGTGTTTAAAGAAAAAGAATAAAATTAACAAATGATACACTATGAAGATATAGAAAAATAAAGCTACACATTTCAAGTTCTTCTCAGCCTGTATATTTCTTTTAAACTTGAGTGACTGGATGAGGAATTTATTGTGTGATTAAATATTTTAGTAAGAAATAAATTTTTAGTCTTTATATTTCAGTTAGATATGGATTTTTAATGCACTTGAATTTAATATCTAGAGAAGGGACTGTATATTAAAAAAAAAAATTATATGATGATAATTTTATATAGAACTTTACTTTTCAAAATAAGTTCAACAAATTAAAGTTGTCTGGAATTTTAAATAATTTATTTTCTGAGAAAATAGAGATATTAACTTTATAACAGGTGTATATATATATATATATATATATATATATAATATCAGCATTTTTTATGTGTGCTGAGCAAGTAAATAAGGAAGAGAATTTTATTGGTATTCCTTACTTATTACTACATAAATTAAAATGATTAGGCAAGCATGAACACTACACAGTTATTCTGGCTTGGTCATGAAGACAATACTCATGTAGCATGTCTTAGACAAGAATAGCCTAGTGAAGCTCATCCTTCTCCAGGTCTACAACTGGAATGAATTCAGTTTTCCTTTTAGACGAATTGCCATACCAAGTTTGAAGAGCCAAGTCTACCCTATTATTTTACCCACAGCTGGAGGGAGACTAGATGGATTCATACCTTTCTTAAAGGTATGAATTCTTAAGAGCCATGCAAAAGGCAAACAGCCTTATTCAGGATTTGAACTCAGGTAGCTGAGTCTACTTCCTACAATGCCACTATTATGGCATAAGTACCTCAACTGTTATTAAGTTGCAAATTGTACTAGAAATTACTTTATTCTCTAAGTTTAATTATTTTAATCCTATTTTGCTAACAATGTAACATTTTTTCAGTGCTATAGTTTGTTTGGTTTCTTTGTTTAATTGTATATCAATCTTCATGGGTTATTTAATACCAAAGCCATCCAGGTAAAAAAAAACAAATAATTGTGGTACTATTTAACCAATAATTGGGCAATATTATTGTAACATATATAAAAATCAAATCATTATAATATAGATTATGTGAATATCTCAACAACAGAAAGGGAACTGATTTAAGTGGAGAATGTTATGATTATAAATTGTAAAAGCAATGTATATTGAAAGTTTATTTTAGTGTAGCTCATTAATCATGGGAAATCTCTTGGAAATATTTGTGTGAGAGAACATCTTTGTTTTATCCTATTATTGTAATGCTTTGGTGGTAGGGAAGGTAGTTGAGTACTCACTCACCAAGGAACAATATCAGCATTAATATATATATGATATACTAACACTGAACACAATGGAAGGAAAGACAAGATAAACTCATTTACACATACAAGAACATTTAATTTATACATAATACATAGCTGTGGTATTAAAAGGAAGAATTCACAAATGTGTCACAACAGCAAAAAAAAACTATACATATTGTTCCATGAACAAGAAGTATATGGTAGGAGTACAAAATAGAAAAAGGCTTTCCTGAAAAGGGTAGGTAAAAGATAGCCATGTGGCTTTACTTTTCTCTGGTAGGAGCAGAAACATTTCTACTGTTCAAAGGACAGGAGTAAAAAGAGGTTGAGGATAGGTTTCTAAAAATGTCATTTGACACCCAATGAGGGCCTGAGAGAACATGCAAATTATCTAAGGGAGATAATTATTTATTGTCTCCCTACACTGTGAAAAGCACAGTATTTACCTTAACCATCTGTCACAGGCAGGGTGTGACACAAGGTTAATTTTTAAGTGGAATACATATGGTTTCAATTCAGTCTTCGTTCTTCTAGACTGACTACCTAACACGGTTAAAAAGCCTAGTCTGGCTTAATATTTATCTATAGTTTGAGGGAGATGAGATGGAGTTATGCCTTTTCCAAGGGCATTAGCATGACATGAAATGGAAATTACCTCATCCAGGATTTGAACTCTTGCTGATTCCATTTTCCACAATGATATCCATTTCAATAAGCACTATCTTCTCAAATTTAAGTTTAAACTTCATTTTTCAAATGGTTAAACTGCTTTGATATTTATCTATATTTATCCTATCAATTGTTTATTTTTCTTCAAATTGTGGAAATATCCCTCAAAATGCCCCCAACTAGCTTTTTATTATATTTTGTTTTTCTCATTTTCTTAACAGTAATGAATATTACACATTTATTTATTCATTTATAGTGTAAATAGTTTATTAAATTTATGAAAGTGCTATCATCCTCAAAGAAAGACTCATATAAAAAGATTAAGTAGTTTTACACAACATATTTCCAAATAACTGTCTTGTAATTATTATTACCTATTATTTGAACAAAGATCACACTAATAAAAGTACCTTCAGAACCTTAACCTAGTATAAAAAGTTACTTGACTTTAAAACAGTTAAATAAACTGCTTATATATTGGACTCATTGGATTTATTTATGCTCATAGTTCAACTATAAAACAATTGGCATTTAAAAGATAATTAAAGCAGGAAAATGATTTGGGTATGGGCTTCATGAGTGGCTAATTTATTGGCACTAGAGGATATATTTAAAATGTCCATTATTTATCTTTTAAAAAAGAGAATAAAAAATCATAGAATTTGTTTTCATAGGCAAGGGAAGTAACTCTGAAAAAATACTTGAAAATAATCAATATTTGATTAATAAAAAATCTTTTCAGCTTATTTAGAAGAAAATATGAATAAGGATCAAAATATTAAATCACCTACATTTCACCTACAAAATGATCTCCATTTTCTTATCTTGGTATTTATGTATAAGTATATAAGGTAAGGATCAAGGGTAAAGTGCAGCAATCCAAGGAATGGAGTAGCGCCTTCCCCTACACCTTTGTGTAGTAGCAATTGAAAAGGGAGCGTTTGGGTCACCTCCAACTAAAGTCGACAACTTTACTTACTTTTTTTTATATTCATTGTAATTTTTTGTTTATATAATTACCAGCATAGTTTCTTAAAAAATGATAGGAACATTTATATAAGGAACAGCTCTTTTGGCTTGGATCAACATATAGTACCTGTGAACTTTGCCTAGGATCAGTGTTGTTTTCTGACTATTCACTCTCTAAGACGGCATCTGACTGTAGTATCTGTTCCTCTTTCTTTGGTTATATTTAAAATTATACTAATAAAATATATAGAATTGAAAATAATATTAAATGCCTAATATTTTAACATATCTATACAGACTGAAATTGATAAAATTATGAACAAAGATGAGCAAAACTAAACAAAAGCCAAATAATTATTAAAATAAAATTTATTTATATTTTATATTTTCATTGTATTAATATTAATTTTTTGTCCAAATTTGGTCAATTTTGAAGCTTTAGTTGAAGTTTTTTACCATGTATTAACAATCTGGTCTTATTGACAAGTAATGATAAATTGAATTGGGATAATGTGAGACATATATTCACTGTTAAGTAATGATTCATTACTTTGTTGTGAGATCAGGTTATGTAACCTTTATATATACATTTATAAAGTTACATCGTGTTTTATATATAAGGGGATTTTCCATATTCCAAAACAAAACCTAATGTGCTAAATTGCAATATTATTGTGAGTTCAAACTCAAGTCGCACTATTATATCTACTTTAAGTCAAATACTCTCAAGAAAGTTATGAAATCCTTTATCCCTCCAGCTATGGGTTAAAAGGTACTACTACTGTTCTTCTTCAAGAATAGCTTTGGCATTAGATAAACCACAAACGTTGGTATGCCATTACACAAAGAAATGAAACCAAACAAAATGTAATTGATATAATGATAGTGAAACTTAATTAAAGCTAACATACTCATAAAGAAATGCAAACCTTACAGAAATCTAGGAGTAGATAAAGAAAATTTAAAAAAAAAATGCAGTTAAATAATTTATTCCTTCAACATGACTGATGATTTCATATTGAAAATATATTGTATTTTAAAGATATATTATCCTTTTTCCCCTTAGTTTTCATCATATTAATTACAGGTGAAAAAATATAAGAAAAACAATATTCATCAAAAATTTAAGTAAATTTGAGAATATCTAGATTTATACTATTTATAACTTTAATTAATGCTAGAATTTTGAAAACTTGGACCATTTTAATCTACTAAGCTCAAAGAAAATCAATAAAAATTCGAAAAGTTTTAGAAAGTACACTAATGTTAACATGATGACATAGGACTTTTTGTGTCTACTATTAAATCATGTCACAAAAACATACTAGTTTTATGAACCATTGCTGGTATGTTTGTTCATCATTAGAAGATCCCATAAATCAAGTCTTCTTCCCAAGTTGACATTCCAACAAATATCCTAATGTCCTACACACATATCATATATTTATTTTACTGTGCACCTCATTCATAAATCTATCCTTTCACACTGAAATTTGAGTATGTACTAACTCAACACCTCTGCCATGAGCAGGATATGACAAAAGGTCAAAGTAAAGCTGATTTGAATTCAGAGTTTTCGTTCTGCTAGACTGTTTACCTCATCCAGAGTAAAGAACCCAGTCTGCTCTACTATTTATCCATAGCTGGTGTGGAGAAGAGATGGATTCATGCCTTTCCTAAGAGCATATGTGTGAAATGAAATGCAAACTGCCTTATCCTGGATTTGAACACAGGTTGTCAATTCCATTTCCAGTGGCAATAAATGTTACATTTACTCTGAAGTTTGAGCCGCTTACATTTCAGCAATTATCCAAACTGGAACCCAATATATCGGTGGGTTAGAGATGGTTACCAAAATCTTAAAATCCTTTTGCAATTATTAACTTGACTTAGCTTAGTTTGGCACAAGATCAGAAGTATTAGGGACTCAGTGAGATTTAAACTCACTATCAATGGTCTACTAACCATTTTACCACTTAAGGTGGCCTATGTTTTAACACAGCCTTTCCCAAACTTTTTTATGGATTCCCATTACTTAGATGTCTTCTATTACCCCCAAGTTACACCCTTATGTAAACTACTGCTCCCTAATAGCTCTTAATACCTGCCAAAGGATAGTACAGACCTCAATAGGAACCACAGCTTCAATTTGCTTGTTTGAAAGATGATTGTTGCTACCATACTATGTTTAAATCTTGTATCACTATGTTCAGCATTTGTAGTAGTGATTCATTATCGTTATAAACTGATGTTACATTAGATTTTTCAAATTTGACTTGAATGGCTCACCTTGAAAATATTTTCATCATCATCAAGTCCTGTTGATTGCACAGAGTTTCTCTTGACTTTCTCTTGCCATCAATCTATCGTTCATTACTCCTAGCAGGTTCTCTAGATGGCCTCTGTGTATATGTGTAAATAGCAGGCCAGACATATGTTCAAAGACAGTGTAAGTTGACATGGCCCTTATCATCATCATCATTAATGCACACTGACAGCATAGATTCCTTTGACTGTCTCTCACCAACCATCCCTAAAATCCATTGTTCCAAGTTGGTCATCCAGACTGTATCCAGTGTCCTCACAGAGCTGATGTGTATAAGACCTTGCTGGTTGACCAACCCTGGTGCATCCATGAATGGGAGTCCTTAAGAGAACCTCACTTCTGAGTTTGTTTTACTTTTCCATCAGTGCGCAGCATGTCTAGTTCGTCTTACTTTGGTGGTGAGATGAGAGGTAAGTGGCCGTATAGCTCCTGTTTTGTAGGGTGTTGCTTTCAAGATTTGTTCAAAGCAGCATGTATCATCTTTGTAGAGTTTTAATCTAGCTTTTTGTCCTTACTTTTTGTTAGTTCAGATGGTGCATTCAAACAATAGTATTGACACAATCACATCTTGGAAGAAATCTCATCTCATTTTATAAGAGAGATCAAATCTCCATATGGTCAATAACCTGTCAATAGCAGTCCATGCCTTTCCTATATGTATGTTGAAATTGCTTTCAGTAGATGTGATATTGCTAACGAGGTGTGTGAATTGGTGTACTAATTTCAAAGGCTAGTAGAAATAGCTCCTTCTAATTTAAAACACATCAACTCTGTTTTATTTGCATTTACATAGAGGCCAATGTCTTCTGCAGCAAGAGGGTTTTAGTTTGAGCAGGTGTATTTATGAGAAGCACTAGATCATCAGCATATTTTGCATTCATTTTTTTTTTTTTTGTGATATATTGTCTGCTTGTTGTCTTTTTTAGTGTGAGACCATTTTCATTCATTAGATCTATTGGCGTTCATTGTATGTAATCTAGACAAATTATGAACATATATGGTGCTAATGTATCTCCTTGCAAGACTCCAGTGACAATATCAGGTGAGCAAATCATTGCTTTCACATTTTTGTAAAGCATTGTTATAACAGTAACAGTGTTTTTGGGTGGCCAAGTCTCCTCCAAACCCTAATGTCCTTTAAAGAGCAGTATGGATCCCATTGGAAAACACTGATTTAACAGAATTTAGGTTTGGTTGAAGGGTCTTCTTCAAGAGCTATACAATTTTTTCCTATTGCATTCATTTTTTCCTTAATAGAATAGAGTCTACCTATTCAATATAAACATTTTCATTAGAAATCACTGGGTTTGTCAGGAATGCTTTACAACAAAATTTGTGTCACTCTCCTCATCTTTTTTCATAACAATATAAAAATACCTGCTCATAGTGACACTTTGTAATAATTGTTTTCCTTTCTTATACTATATTTATAATAGTCTCTTTTATTTGATAACTCATTTAAAAAAAATGAATTGATTTCCCATTTTACTTTCTGGTTGCAATATACAATGTATAACAATCCTCCATAGACACAAAATCGATTGGGTAATTTTATATATTAGGAAAACTCCAGTCCCAATATGTTATCTTAGGAACAGCCATTTCAGTATGAATAGTGTGATTGCAAGTACGCACTTAAATGTAATGAGTTTATCAGAGTTGAACAGGGGTGTTAGAAGATAGTTACCTGAAGCAGTTGCATTTGTAAGCAGACAGGGATGAGATCATATAACATTACACCCATAGCTGGGGGTGGTCAGTCAAGAGTTGTGTTACTGATGCTTACTCTTGGATTCTGACAAGCATAGTTGTGGCTATGGGTAAGGTGTCAATTTCCAAGAATTATCAGATTACTTAGAATCTGTATATGTAATGTCTACAATACAGACTCATGCTATAATTTCAACCCTTAGCCTATTGGAAAAACATGCATGTGCACTAACTTGTTGCTTTTGGGGGTCATAGAGTGCATAAGAAGAATGTTCTCATTTTTATGTTTGTGTCTCTAAAACTTCATTCTCTTTTCATATGATTTTTTTAGGATCATTCACACACGGGCTCATACTTATGTACATTAAAAAAATCATCAATAAGTCCATAGCCTGACACACAGTTATAAGTGAAATTTTTATTTGAAATTTTCACTGTATGATAATTAATCTCTAATTGATATTTACATATCTATTTATATGACATGCATGTATGAGTAAAAAGATTATGTTGAAAAAGGAATGATTTTTTAGTAAGATAAATGCTTGTTTTGTTATTAGGTTTTGGACTTACTGATGAATCTACACATATACACCCCTTACACACAATAATCTTTTTTTAAATTCTTTTCTCAAGTAGACAAACTTTACTGAAATCTTTTTGTGTGTGTGTGTGTATATATATATATATATATATATATATATATATATATATATATATATATATGTATGGTAACTCCAGAAGCCAAGCTTTTGAGACTCAGACTCAAGTCTATTTTGAAGAAATAAAGATTGTCTCAGAACAAATCATTTCTTCTTGATTTTGGTTGGAGTTAATGTCTTGATCAAAATCATCATGAATAATTACTTTAACTCAGAAACTTGTATATGTTTTATTTTCATGCCTCAAAGTGTTGATTAAGATAAATTTTGCTGACTGTTTATTTTTTTTCTCATTTTTCCGATTTTTCAAGTTAAGGTCTATGGTTGCTATGTTTATGGTACTAGTTCAATTTTTTCCATTATTGTAAGACAAAGTTTTAATAGGAGCTAATCTTACCTGTATTCATAAAATTTGTGATAGATATGAGATTTAATATTTCTACATTATTATTTAAAAGGAAAACTGATAGAATCTAATGTAGTTGCTATTCTTCTGCAAAGCTGAAATGCACAAAATATTTTAGTAGATTACTAGTACAAATCTTCCTCTCATATCAATGGTTTTGCCTTATTAAATGATTTTTATAAACAAGCAAAACAACTAATCATATTAAAATACTCCTAGGAAATACATTATTGGTTCGTTGGTTGCTTATCAAAAAATAATAAATAAAATTCCGAATTAGAAAACTTTGAAGACATTTTGCTTCCTGTTTGTTCCCCAAGAAATGAATCTAGAGCAAAACCATTTTAGAACAAGCAACCAGATTATAACGATTTTACTTTATGCTTGTTTACTTGTAGCACTTAGTTTGTGAATATCGATTATTGGTCTCTTGTTTTTTGTTGTTTTTTGTTTTTTTGCTTTATCTTTTTTTTTAATTTGTGATCTACAGTTTTTTTTGTGTTTTTTTTAAATGTCTTTTCTAAAGTAGACAAACTTTTGTTGTAGGTATTTGCTAAAATCCTTTTGTTCTTAATTCATTCTTAAGTTTCAAATTCCTGTTTAATCCTTGTTATTAGTTCTGCTCATAGGCTATGAAAAGTATGAAAAATCTATATTTTCCAACTTGTTCTATTTGTATTTTCTTTCTTTTTTTTAAATATTTTTTTTTTATAAATTCATTCATAGTAAATTCCATTGATATAATTCTTCTGCTCTTTCTATCCTTGGGTGTTTTGCATTCATTTTGTGTTTCAACAACTTTATTCAAGTAACCTGATCATTTCACACAGAACTGATCTCATGTTCTTACAATGTGGCATAAAACAATCACTTGTTTTCCCTTTATAATACCATTATCTTCACTTTGCAATTTACATTTATCATTTTCATTATTTCTTATTGTATTTATTATAATCCTTTGCTACTACAACAGTTGTAGCATTATTAATTTCTTAATTGTTCTTTTGCTTCCTTGTCATTTGTAATCAGTTTTAATTTTGCCCAAATTATTACACTTTTACTTCTATTTTAATGTATCTTCCAAATTCTGTGTTTTTTTCTTTCTGTTTTTACTTTAACCTTATCTAGATAAGATATTGCTTTATATGCACAGTTTGAGTATTTGCATTATTATTTTTGATATTCTGGCAGTTATCAAAATATTTACATTGAATTATTTTAGTGCTTATATTGTTATTAATTTGTAATCCTCTTGTTTCACTTTCTTTTTTTTTTTTTTTTTTTTTTTTTTTTTTGAGAGGCAATACATTTATAATTGCCTTTTAAAAGACATCAAGCTGTTTAAGTTTTGCTCTGTTTTCTGCTCATTTTCATCTTTGTAATTGTTGGATACTTTAACTTTTTTTTCATTTCCTTGGTTCTCACTGGGTACAATATTATTGACTATTTGTTTTCTAAATATAGCTTGTTGGTTTGAGAATATTTTCTTTAGTTTTTAGCCATATTTTTTCATCTCTCAAATCAAAAGTTTTTTTGTCAGGTTTCTGATCTTGGTAATTGCTATATACCCTTATTAGCATCTGTGGTGCTATTCTTTTAAGTTTATGACAAAAATATGCATGATTGCATATCCTTTTGTGGCCTTACAGTTACAAAATGCGCTTAGCACTGTGGTTACTATTGTAGGAAGGGGAATTAGTAACCCAAGTTCGAATCCTATCCAAAGACTATTTGCATTTCACTTTGTATTAATGTCTTTGGGAAAGAAATTAATCAATCTGTTCTCCCCCATCTATGGGTAAATAGTTGGGAAGACTGGGTTTTTTAGCCTTTGATTAGGCAACCTATCCTGGAGAAGGAAAACTGACTTCAAACCAGCTGTATTCTGCATAAAAATTGACCTTATATTACAACCTGCCTGTAGTAGAAGGGTTGGATAAATACAAACAAAGCTATTATTGTAATTGGCTACTAAATTTTGCAGAATTTCAGAAGTATTCTTTACCATTCTTGAAATTTCTATTAAAACAATAAGATATCATTTTTATAGCATTCATTGCAAAGTTTAACCTTTTCTACATAGCTTCTATCAGTGAAGTTAATAATCTATGACAGCCACCGTGGAACTTTGATTTTGTTACAATTCATCCAGCTTACAACTAATTTTGAATTGTGCTTTTGATTGGTGTCATGTACAAAAACCTAATCTCAATTTTTTTCAAATATATTTTTGTATAATGTGTTTTTCCAAACTTGTAAAAAGAACCAATACTACTTGTTGCAAAATATCCCATAGTATGATGCAGTCACCACCATGTTTTACTGTATCTTAAAAAAATGTCTGAGAAACATGCACTCATTTGGAAATAGCTCCAAATGACAGTCCATATATGTGTAAAGAAACAAGACAAATCTGGATAACCACATTGTATTCTTTAGATTTCCCCAGATTAGTCTTTGCACACATGCAATCTTACAACACCTTCATATTAATATGTAATTGCTATGAATTTTTAAACCTCAAAAGGACACATTGATGGGCAGTGTATGAATATCTAAGTTTTATCCTTCTCATATTGCTTGCATTGTACAAGCTGAGCAAATCATATCTAAATTACTTTCCTTTACATTGTATAATTATGTACTTTTTTGTTTGTATATTTCACAAAAATAATTCAAAATGTTAATAAAATTAGCATTGAGCTGTAGGGACATTTTCAGCCTCAGCTTTGTACATATGTTTTTAATCAAAACTTATTTTTATTCTTCTTTGCATGTTGTTAGGTGAACTTGTATGATTGAATTAAAATATGTTAAAAATAATTGTCAACTCTTAGAAAAAATTCTTTCAAGATATTTGATTCTGAATACTTTGAAGTTGGCTTTCTTTAGTCTCATAAACTTGATAATTGAGACATTTACACTTGATAACTTTAATAAAAAATTATTAGACATGAATTTATCTATAACCCACGTTTTTGTAAAACAGATAAATTGTGGACGCAAACTTGGTTTAATTTTCTATATTCAACATTATAAACTTTTGTATCTTCAAAGAAGGAACTTTGGGTGTTTTTTCTTCCTGATCGTATGTCAACAAATATTCTGAAGCTTTTGATTCTGTCTCCAGAATTAAATCTTTCTCATGACTATCTGGTTTGTCTTATTCTGTCCTTTCAAAAGTTTTCTATTTTAAAATATTTCTGTGTTTATCTATTTGCATTATTACTATTATGTTATTCATAGGTAATTTGTTAAATTGATAGAACAAAAATGCATTTTTCAAGGTATGCCTTGAAAATCTTGATAATGAAATAAGTTTCATCAGAGGTTTTTAAAAGTGTTTATCTTAGGATTTTCTTTATAATGTAAGGGAATATTTGTTTCATCATTAGCTTAACTTTCTTTGATTGGTTAAAGGCAAAGCCAATCAAAAACAAACTGCACATGCCAAATTAGTGTTTGCTTATCAGCTAAAATATTTTTATCAAATAATCACAATGCATTCAACCCTATGTAATATTTCTGTTTATTTCTATGAAGCATTACAAATAAGTCATAAATTTATTTCTTCATCTTTTTTTTAACATTATTTAAACTTTAGTTTGTGAGGATTATCATACAAATCAGTAAAGAATTTATATTCATGACAATACTTCTTAATATGTAATAAAATGGACTGTATAATATGCATTATCAATAAGCCCAATAAGCATAATATTAATGTTTATTGAAGTTATACATGCAATGAAAGCTTATAAAATGATTATTATTTGCCTTCTTTTATACTGTTTAATTATTACCATTATTTTATTCATATTGCATGCTAACAGTCTTGATATACATTCTCATATAAACAATTTGTCTTTTATTCTCTCCACTCCTTCCAAATACATGTTTCTTTGAAAAATTTATTGTGCACTTTCTGGAACAGGATTAAAGTATCTTTAAGATTAGAGATTATTTTGCAGAATATTTCATGCAGGAAATTTTAATCCCTTCTCTTTTCCAATAACTGATAATCTAATTCTTTTCATTTCAGACATGTTTCATGATGATCTTTGCTGAATAACTCCAGAGTGGTTGGAAAAAATAAAGAAGAAACATTTAACAATGACTGATCAAGTGACCCGGCGTATTCCAACAGCCGCTTCAACAGCTGCTATGCAGTCAGATCAACGTTGTTCACATGTGATTAGTAGCTGCTTTGACATAATGGACCAGTCTGACATGGAAGCAGCTATGAAGAAATCAGAGAGTGACACAGAGTTACTTAGTGGAAATGTGATAGACTATTCCTCAAATACATTAACTAGGTCAAAGAAAGTTTCCAACTTGGAAAAGACAGATGATGAGGATAATGTAAGAATTCGGGAAAAACCAGGTCGAAATCAAAGTGTTGCCAGTAAGAAAATCAACCAAGCATTTAATTTCCTCAAAGATTATGGGGTTGAGTCAGCTGAAGTCGACATAAGCAGAATTCCAGAAAACCCTTCTGAAGAAGATTCTTTGACCGTTTCTCCAGACAAGAATGAAAACATTGATCAGTCTGATAGAAAATTGTTAATGGGAGCAAATCACAATGGCTCCTCAATTAATTCTGAAGTTTGTGTTCAAAGCAGTCATGAATTGTCTAATGTTTCAAGTGATTATAAAACTGAGTCTATAAAAAATAAAGAATTAACAAAAGAATATAAAAACAATAGCTGTCAGCAACAGAAAGATACAAATCATAAACTTTGTGTTAATATGAATCTTCCTCAAAGTGACCATAATATAAACATCAGGCCAGAACAGGAAAATGTTTCTGCTGAAAAGATGAAAAATAATAACAAGAAAGCAATGATCGATCTATCTGAGATAGATTTGCAAAATAATGATATTCTAAAGGAACCCAACACTGAATATTCAGAGAAAGAAAATTTCAATAAAAACTCTACCAAATCCTCTCTTGTAGAAGTGAAAGACAACACACAAAATCTAGAGAATAGTGATACAATTTCACAGCAAATATCCAGTAAGAGCAGCCAAATGCCCATAAAAGATGATCCTGAACAAAGCTACAGTCAGAGCAGTGCTTCTAACTGTAAAAGCGCCGGTAGTAGTAATAGTAGTACAGTTGGAAAGAGATCTAGCTCTGAAGTATGTGCTGAAGACAAGAAAGATCATGCAGACTTGGCTGCTATGGCCAGTGGGGCAGCATGTGCTGTAACAGACTATCCAAATCAGTGTGATAATGATGAGTGTAGTGCAGAAGATCTGAATTTGAAACCACTGCCAACATCATTGAGTGATCCTTCTGTACCAAGTCTTCTGGAAGAAGAACCAAAGCCTAATTATCTCATACAAGGTGGCATGTCTCTAAGAAGAGGTGGAAGACGGGCAAATAAGCACTTGATGAATGGTAGAGGAACTGTTGATTACAGTGATGAAGATTCCTCTGATGAAGACTCAGGTAAGTTCTTTCTACAATGATTATCTATTTGGTACTTGGTCATATTTAAGGTAACATTGTATCATTTTTTTACTTTTTTTTTTATTTGCATCATTTAATATATAGCAGAGATTCTATTTGCGGTTCATCCCAGTATAAAAATAAAGCAATTATTTTATTATCAATATTGAACATGCTAATCTGGATAATAACAAAAATTCTTCACTTAGAAGTACATTCAATATCATAGAGAACATCAAAGATGAGGATACTGGTGTAACATTGTCAATGATAATTGCTGTGTGGCAGCAAGACAACAGCTGATTACAGGGTGATGAAGATTGATAATCATCTTTGTGGCCAAGAAAAGCAAACATAAACACCTTGTGCAGTTGAAACATTATTGCTTTACATTTAGTCTTTCAAAAGTGTACTTAATATTAATTATCACTGTAGAAAATGGAGTTCAAATCTTGGACAAGGCTTTTTGCATTTTGCCTCATCCTAATCTCTTTGGGAAAGACATGGAAGCATCTATTCTCCTCTATGTATATGTATAAATTGCAGAGCAAACTTCTATTCCAAGACAATGTAAGTTGACATGGCCCATATCATAATTAAGGCACTCTGACAGCATGGATTCCTTTGACTTTTTCTCACTATCCATTCCTACTATCCATTGCTCCTGGTTGGTCATCCAGACAGTGCCCTGTGTTTGCACAGAGTTATTGTGTGTAAGTCCTTGCTGGTTGGCCAACTATAGTGCATTTATGCATAGGAGTTCATCAGAAAACCCCACTTATGAGTTTGTTCTTACTTCTCCATCAGTGCCCAGCATGTCTAGTTTATCTTACTTTGGTGGTGAGATGGGAGGTAAGTGGCTGTATATCTACTTTTTTGTGGGCTGTTGCTTCAAAGACTTGTTCAAAACAGCTTGTAGCATCTTTGTGTAGTTCCCATCCAGCCTTTTCCTTCTTTCTTTAGTATCCAGGTGGTGCATCCATACAGTAGTATTGGCATAGCCACTGCTTTATTATGAACCTTATATAAACTAAAATCTATATAGTATTAATTTATAGTAAATGTACAGTAATTTAAATAAATATAATCATGAAGGCACAGATGGGGTAATGGTTATTGTCAATGATTGATTGAGTGATTTTATTTGCATGTCAACCCATCTTAAGTTATTTTATGACTAGAGATTAGGGAATAACATCTATTGAACATTTATATCTACATTTTTTTGTGTAATTGAGTTTGTTTTTTTTTGCACACAGTCCTGTAGAATAAGAATACTTTTAAAACAGGTCTATTTGACCCGTAGATGGGAGCCTAACAGGTACTACCACTCTAGCTTAGTGGACTTGGGAGTAATGGCAATTAAGAGGTAATTTACACTCCTCAAATTATTATATGTAGTTAAATGTCATCTCCTTTTGTGGGGGATCTTATTGAATGAAGTCAGTGTATTCTAAGCTCCACTGACAGGGTGGGATAAATATTAAAGAATTCAAAATCACTTGATACTAATGCCCTTAACAAAGGTATGAAGTTGTCTCTTACTCCTCCAGCAATGAGTGAATAGTAAAGTCATTTGGGCTCTCTCAATTTGCTAGAGCAACCAGTTAAAGAGAAGGAAACCTGAATTCAAACCCTCTACAAAAACATAGGCCAGCATAGCAGGATAAGGCCCATTACTCTCAATGTCTTACACACTTTATGGAAGACTTGACTCATGCAGTGACATTAAAAAAAGTTTGATAGAATAGAGGATATAATTACAGGAAATCTTGAATCTTATACATCTAATACATCATGATCTCCTATTGTAGAGCAATAGCTAATATCATTATCTTATAGCGGTGGCTAATATTGAATTGTTTTTTCTTGAGTGCTGCATATGTGTAGTCTTGTGGCAAAGTTAGCAAAATCCATTAAATGTCCTTATTGCATTATATGACCAACAACATTTCACTTGATATCAGAGATATCATATATTATTTGTTATCAATACAAGTCAAAGCTGTAATAAAGCAAATACAAGTTTTGTCATCTCTGAAGATATTTATTTCAAAACTACTCTAATTTACAACAGGTTAAAACCACTATAGGCATCCTTTTTTTTCTTGTCTGATCACTGCAAAAATACTGTCAATATGGATTTGGTTCTTGTTTTTGGCCTTTACAGCTTAGAGCTATCAACAAGGGACAAATAACTTCTACTAATACTATGTAATTTACAAAGCGCTTTGCTTTGATGTGGCACAAGGCCGAATGAATGGGGCGCCCAATGAGACTCGAACTCACTCGTGTAGGTCTGCTAGTCTAGCTTGCTAACCGTTACACCACCAGAACTTCTACTAATACTATGATGCTTAGCTTAATAGTTACTGTCATATGAAATGGAATTGGTGACCAGAGTTCAAATCTTGGACAAGGCTGTTTATGCTTCACTTCATGCCTTTAAGAAAGGTATAAAGCCATCTCTTCTTCCTCAAAGTTAGAGGTAAATAGTAGGGTAGGGTAGGGGTCTTGAGCATTTTTAAGACAGTCTAGGAGAAGAAAAACTGAATTCAAACTAGCTGTACTCTGCTTAAAGATTAACCTTGTGTCACTTTCTGTCTGTGGTGAAGGGGTTTGGGAAATACTTACTACTATGGTGTTAGTTTTAAATATGATTATATTTATAATAGTTGGGTCATTAAGTAGCATTTGTTATGCAAACATATTGATAATTTTGCATCAAACTAAATGAACTTTTCTCTGTGGTATAATAAATAAGGGTTAAACATTGCAATTTATTAGTATATGTGTAAGCATACGAGTTTGATATCATGTTAATGAGTAGAAAAACAATCTATCAATGTGTAATATGCTCAAGCATTTCATTTTTTTACAGAAAAATAGGCCTTTTCAGACATACATCAACCAAATAGATTCATTTTATGATTTATCATTATTACTATTAGATGGAATGTGTTCCTTGTCAACATTGTTCTTAGTATACAATGTTTCAGTTATTTACTCTTCAGTTATCTTCTGGTATATTTTCTGTGGGATCATCAATACCAACCACATAGAATTTCACAGAATATATTTACCCAATCTCTCTTGCAGGATATGGCACAAAGTCAATTTTTAAACAGAATACAGTTCATTTGAATTTAGTTTTCCTTCTCTAAAACTAGTTGTCATACCAAAGTTAAAAAAGGTACATGACCAAAGTTTGGGAGGGCACACAATTCAGATTTTGTGAACTAAGAACAACACAGACAAGGAAAATAGTCCATCTAACTTTAAAAATAATGACTTAGAGTAAACCTTGTCAAACAAAATTCAGACAAGATGTAAATTTATACACGTCTACTTTGTTACCCTTTGTCTGTTACAAGGCAACAAGTGTGGGGCATCCTGTTTGAATCAAACTCACTACATAATAGTAGTAGTAGTAATCTTCAAGACTAGCTTGCTACCCATTAACTTTTGGTGAATAACCTTAGCTTATTCTACCACAAGACCGCTATAGTTGGCCATTTGTCAGGATGAAATTCAATGCATTAAGAAAATGGTGTGCAAGACTAGCTTACTAACCATCATGCTACTGAAGGTTCTCAAATGAATTGAGTTTATATTTAATTCCTAGTGGTTTTATTGGAAACTGGCATGAGAATAATTATAAATTAGGCCTTGAGAAATTCATTTTTTCTATTTTTTTTTTTTTTTTTAAGTAAACATTTTGTCTTGTTTATTTTTTCTTTGTTATCAGACTTGAATTTTGTATTTGAAGTTCCATGTTATGATTGGTCTGTCTTCTATTTTCCATGAATCATTGTTGTATTGTGTTTAATTTGAAAAGTCTACTCAGTTCTATGAATACCTTTAGGGAGTGGAGTGGACCAATAAGAAAATATGCAAAGCATAAAGAAAAGAAGACCAATAAAAATATGCATGAATATCTTGGCAAGTGGAGTGGACCAATAAGAAAATATGCACGTTGTTCACTATGATAATAAAAAAAAAATTCAATTACTGAAACTTGAAGATGCACAAGTGATGAATATGAAGTGAATGCACAGCATTTTTTCCTGTTTTTAGAGAGCCTGGTATTTTTAAATGTTTTACTTGAAGTAATAATCATTTTTATTAGATGTTTTTCTCTTAAAAAATTTATTAATTTTCAGCATCATGTTTTAAGTTTTCCCTCATTAAGTTATATATTGCATCATATGTCAGAAATCATTAAACTATTTTATATGTAAGACCCTAAAGTAGTTATAAAAACAGTATAATTATAGAAATTTCTCTTTAAGTATAACAATGAACCTTTGCTATTTAAACAATATTATGAATACATAACACAAAGATAAGACCTTCTAAATAACTATTTATTTTATTATCCTGTTTTATTTTCATGAGTAAATATACTTATCAGTTGATAATTTAGTCAATACAACTCGGTAATTACAAATTTGCTGCTATAAAGGTACAGTAGTTTATTTTACTATTTTTGTGAATATATTAATCAACTGGCCCCAAATAGCCATTTTATAATCGTTGGATTTTCTTATTAGTATGCTAATAACAAATACATCCATCAACATAATACTTTCTAAGTTTTGGAGAAGTCTTCCAATATTCTATCCCACAGATGTTAGTGACATTATAACTTTGACTAAGGCTTGTTTTTAACTCGCAGTGGTTGGGCTACAGTTTGGTGACAGATTTTGCTTAGGAACTCTCTCTTAGTTGAATGGGCTACTGATTTTAAATCCTCCTAGACTGGTTGCCAACCAAGATTATAGAACTCAGCCTGTCTTACTATTTGGCCATAGTCAAGGAAAGAAAAGATGAATTCATGTTTTTCCCCAAGAGCACTAGTGCAAAGTAAATACAAACCCAATTTTATTTCCTATGTTGTTAGGTCACACACATATTAATAGTTAAAAACAAAAAACATGCCTATGTGTACATTGATTAAGGTAAGTATCTTGTAATTTTATT
The DNA here is from genome assembly GCA_963585895.1 of Sepioteuthis lessoniana. Taxonomy (NCBI): domain Eukaryota; kingdom Metazoa; phylum Mollusca; class Cephalopoda; order Myopsida; family Loliginidae; genus Sepioteuthis; species Sepioteuthis lessoniana. The sequence goes on from OY757913.1 coordinate 45,822,154, forward strand.
GGAAAATATTCTCCTTCAGACATAATTGAATGCAATGAGTTGAGATTATATTTATGTAAAATAATTAAAACATTCAACCAAATTAGCCATGATTGGGTGTTTGCTGCTCAATCATAAGTATTAGACTAAATATCAATTTCACAAAAAAATTCCAATATGTGGGTATAAATTGTTGGCAAGTGTTGGTTTTTATTTTTTTAAATTATTTATGCTGTCATTAATAACTTTCATCTTAAAAATTCTGTTATTAATATAGGATATATCGTTTATTATGAAAATTATTTTGGAACCAGTATGAAATCTGAAATCATATAGTTATAGCTGCTTATACACAATTATTTTTTAGAATTTAAGACAAGTTTTAGAATATAAAAGTCTTAATTATTGTTAAATGGTTGAATATAGGGTTCTGAACTTTACATTCCAGTTGTTTAAGCTATGTAGAGCAGACATATTAATCATACTTAAAATAGAGGAAAATGTTTGAAGTAAGCAGGCTTTTTAAGATAAGGATCTGACTTATTAGTCAAAGAACAACAAAATATTATTGGTTATTGTAATTAATCTGTAATACTCATATATGCAACATATTGAACAATATATATACATCCCTGGCATAATGGTTATTGATATAGGAAATGGAATTATCTACCTGAGTTCAAATCCTCTATGAGGCTTATTACATTTCACTTCATGCTAATGCCCTTGGTAAAGGAATGCATCCATCTGTGCTCCCTGTAGGTATGAATAAATAAGCAGGCCAACTGTAATCTTTTGCCTTGATTAGAAAACCAGTTTAGAGAAGGAAAACTATGAATTCAAACTGCTTTACTCCACTTGAAAATTAATGTTGTTTTATATCCTGCATATATTAAAAGGGTTGGATAAATGCATTGATACATCCTAAGAAAATATTGGTTAATGACAGTATTTAATTTCTATAAATTACATTAGTTTTTTATATTGTTGGAAACTTTCTATATGACTTCTAAAAAGGTCTAAATAATACTTTTTATTGAAGTTTTCATGAATTTATTTATATTTAAAAAAAAAAAATACTAAAATATTGTTATAAAAGCCAGATGAAAAATGCTTATTTGTCAAAGGTTCTAGGTTCATCTCATGATGGATACACAATGGTTGATATAACTAAATACAATTCTTGGTTGTATTTGTATATCTAGAAAAAATATTTATTTACTGTAAAGTTAAGATTTGATTAGCATGTAGTGTTCCTGAGTCAACGAAATTTAAAACTTCCTATTGTTTATCACTTAACCCAAACAATGCACAACATTGAACAAGCAACAAATTGAACTCATTGATATTCCTGTAATGATTATTGTAATCCTTGTGAATTCAGCAATGGCCTCTTCTTAGAGAAAATATCCAAGTATGTATAGAGTCAGATCAATGCTATACATCCTTATTCTTGTTTGAGTCAATGTTTCCACCAATGTTTCTGGTTATCCATTGGGATCAGTACTTCCAAATGAGTTATGATAGTTCCTGATCAGTGAAACGTGTTTGGAATTCAGAAAATTCAGTTTTATCCACTGTTTTGTGATACAGTGTGGTCAGAGTACTGTGGTCTTCTCTTCACTGATTTCTTTGACCTTGGACATAATATATTTGGCTCAAGTAGCGAATAAAAAGACTTCTTTGTGACCCAGGGCATTGTCTGATATTTCAATGTCTTGCATTTCATTATCATGTCATTCTATCTGCTATGCTGAGAATCCTTAAACATCATCTTACTCTCATTGGATAAAGGCATTGAATTTTAGACATTAAGAGTTTCAGAAACATCTCCCTTTGCTTTTTATACTATGGATACTAGTTGATTTTATTAGCTTAGGATAAATACCCTAATTTTACTATGTGCTTTTCTCTGGTAAGTACTTTATTAACCATTGATTGTCAGTATTTGTTTTCTATTGTATGCAAGACTTTGAATTTGAAATTCAATTCTGAGTATAACATACAAATAAATAAATATATGTATAAATATATATTTATCCAACCCCTCTGTCATGAGCTGGATTTGATACTAGCTCAATTTTTTTTAAGTGGAATACAGCTGGTGTGAATTCAGTTTTCCTTCTCCTATGGCAGTTGCCATACCATGGTTAAAGAACCCTACATCTCTATTATCTCTTCATAGCTGGAGGGTGAATAGTTGGATTCTTACCTTTTCCAAAAGTATGTGAAAAGTAAACAGCCTTGTCCAGGATTTGATGAGTTCATTTCCTATGATGATTACTGTTATAAGTGAAATGTATAAATATCAATTGAAATATTAAAATTGAATAAAATATAATGGTAAGTAAAAGCTGTATAAGAACCATTGATGCTGGGGTGTTGGCTATCAGGGCTATTGCAATTTTGAGAATTTTTATTCAAAAATATAGAATTATAACACATATTTACAAATCTTTATTATGTCTCCTCTTGTAAACAGTTAATTATAGAATTACAATTTGCTTTGCAAGACAAACACTGAATTCCATGTTTAAAAGATTTACTGTAAGCTCCTGGGATTTAAACTAAGTAAAAGGTTTCTTGACTGATAATCTAATATGGATGCAGTTGTAAATATAATGGGATACATAGCTATATATTACTTAATTAAAAAGAAATTTTTATAATTACATTATTTTTCTAATTACTTCATGGTCTTAGATATAAAACAGTTTAATGATTTCTGATATATAATATACTATATATCTTTGAGAGAAAACTGCCTTTAAAACATAGTGTTAAAAAGGAATACATTTTTCAAGAGAAAAACATCTAATAAAAATGATTATTACATTAAAAAATCCTGAACTCTCTAAAAAGAAGGAAAGTTACAGTTTGTTCTCTTCACATTCATCATTTGTACATCTGCTTGTTTCAGTAATTGATTTTTTTGTTATTACTGCAGTCCATATATTCTAGAAGAAAAAAAAAGTTAGTTTAAACCCTGGTGAAGACACGTGAAAAGAATTCTTAGTATAATGACTTGATGCAAGTTGATAAAGTCTGTCACCAAAGAAATACTGAACTATTTTTAAAAGTTTTCATCTTCATAATTATTAAATTATATATTTACATTTTGAAAGTATTTCTTTATATATCTATATCATTACTATATTTAAAGGTTTGCACTATCCACTGAGAAAGTGTACATTATCTGGTAGAGAGAGTATATAGGCAGTATAGCAAAGAAAATAAAACCATACATTACCACTAACAGTTTCATTTTTTTATTGTCATCAAGTAATATGACATTTTGAAGAATTACAAGTGATATGCTTTTGGTTTTAAGATCCTCCATATTGTGAGCCTAATTTCTATCAGTGATCAACAGTTTATGGAAATAGCTGCTTTGTTTCCAAAAGCAAGCTGCTGTGAAAGTTAAAAAAAAAAACAAGAAAAGGTTCATATCAGTACAAAAAAAAGAGCACAGGAAACAAAAGTGCTATTTCCATAAACTGTCAATCATTGTTAAGAAATATTCTCGCAACATGTCTCTTTATAAATGTATGTTCAGGACCTTAAATACAAAAGTGCCCTTACAATATCATAGACGATAAGAAAAACTGTGCTCAAGCATGTTTTGATATTTATAATTTATGATGCACAAACAATTAGAATATTAAGTTTCATTTAGAAAAAATCTAAGACAATTCTCATAACATTATAAATTTATTGATGTTCCAAACAGGAATGAAGATACAAAAACAGAAGATAGGTTTGTTATTGAAATGAAATTTGGTTCATTTTACCTACTTGCCATAAGTTTACTTTGGTTATGTTTGGTATTTGTCTATGTACTGTATCTGGTTTATATAATGTGTCAGGGGCACAAGGCCCCTGTTTCTTGGAGTGTCCACAGATAGATGAAACTCATGCCTTATTACTGTATGCAGAGAGAAAGAGAACTATATTCATGCCTTTGTTCTTGTTGCTATGACAAATACTTATTTTGTCTTGAAGCAGTCATGCAAAAAAATCATCAAATATATCAAAGAGATGTATCTTTTGCTAGAGAGAAAAACCAATAAAATCTTTAGAATATAAAATCAGATCTTGTGTCAAAATGCAAACAGGAAAATAAGTTACTCCTGCACGATTTGTCTCTTCATCATCACCCACAATATTAAAAACAACTTGATAATCATTAATTAGAAATATTCAAAATTTAATAATTCAAACATCTGTAACACTGACAGATGAAACAGAATTAAAAGCAAGTATGTATTTACCCATCCTATCCCCCAAGAGCAGAATATAATACAAGGTCAGTTTTAAGTGGAGTACAGCTCATTTGGACTCAGTTTCCCTTCTCCTAGATTGGTTGCTATACCAAGGCTAAAGAGTCAGTCTACCCTACTATTTACCCATCGTTTGGAGAAGAACAGATGGATTCATGCCTTTCCCAAGAAAATAGAATTAAATGAAAGTATATACAAAAATAAGATTACTGAACTGAAAAATTAACAAATGAAAATAGATTTCTATTACAATTGTTACAACACCACTGTGTGTGTAATATATATAAAAATTGATACACAGTTTTACTTTCTTAATGTTTAACCAGTACACAAGTATATAGGGTATGGAGATTGCTAACAGTCAGAATAAATGATAAAAATTGATAGTGCATTATCTAAAAAGAAATGGATGTTACTAATACTACTGGTATAATAACAAATATGGTACAGATAAATATTGAGAAAAAGAGTATGAAATGAATATAAAAGGTTAGATTTAGGCTTCTGCTAAACATTGGGTTCTGAAACCTCATTTAGATAGAACAGTGAATGTGTTTAACCAGGCTTCCTCAAAGCAAAGGGGATGATGTAACTTAGAATCTTACCAGAACATATTTATTATTTTGGTTCAACACTGTTTTCTTATTGCTATAGAAAAATGTCCCCTGTCAGCTGTGTTAAAAAGTGATGAAACAATTTTTAAGTTGAAAGAAAATGCTTGACAAAATTAGGGATTTATTGATTTTATGGCATGTCAACCCATCTTGGGTTATGAAATCATGTTCATTGCATGTTTATATTTATATTTTTGTGTAGTAGTTTTTCAAGAGTTTTTTTTTTCTATACAATCCTATTGAGTATGAATAATTTTGAAACAGATCTATTTGACCCCTAAATTGGATCTGAACTGATACTACCACTTTGGATTAGAGCAGATCTGAGAGTAACGCCAATAAAAAGGTATCTAACACTCCTTAGATCTCCAGAGCTGGAGCCTCACCATCAAATGCTGTTTAGTGCCATATCCAAGACACCTCTATTGGTGGGCGATAGGTCTTACTCATCTGCAAGGGTTACAGTCAGTGTACTTTAATTCCCATTGACAGCATTAATAAATAATAATTCATTTACTTCAAATCTTAAATGCAGCCAGGATGATAACTTACAAGAAAATATAGATTTTAGAAATTCAATACTGTAAAAGTCAAAAACATCCAAATCTACTCATGGAAAGTTCTCAAAATCTTAATATGCATAATAAATTAATCATGAATTGTTTAGATTATTGAATAGAGGCTCTTGTTTAATAAAAGATAATATCTATTTACCTTCCCACTTCTCTCTCTCTCTTATCGTAGTTCCCATCAAAAATTTAACTCTGTTGGTGAAGCATAGAATGCATTGTTTCCCTTGAAGAGGATTAGGACCTCCCACACATGTTCTGGGTATGACACTAAAATGCATCAGATGGTGAGGCTCCAGCTGCAGAATACTTCTTCTTAGGTCGACATTGACCCAGAGTACCTGTTAGGGTCCCATGTATAGATCTGTTTGAAAATTATTAGCATTGGATATGAATACTTGAAACCATATAACTGTATGCAAATGACTTGCATTAGATAGAATAGTTGATACAATATAACTGTGTGCAAACAAATTAAATAAGAATAGTTATTGAAGTCATATAATTATGTATGAATTATTAGTATTAGATAGGAATACTTGAAAAACATTTTTAAACAAGCCTGAGTTCATTTTCTTTTCACACAGTTAAATGGTTTCACTTATTTCTATCTAATACAAATAATTCTATTTACTATTAATCAATTGTTTGCACACAGTTAAATGTTTGCAAGTATTGCTATGTATCACTAAGAATTCAATTAAACATCAGTCATTTATTTCCATTTAAATGTAAAAAAAAGTTCCATTTCAAGCAATTCAGTTTAGCATAAGTACACAGTTTAAATGTCAAACAATTCTATTTGACCCATTGATAAGACCCTATCAGGTGCTACCACTCCTGGACAGAGTGGACCTGGGAGCAATGGTGATGAAGGGGTACTCCACATTCCCGGAGTCTCACAATCTGATTGTTTAGTGTGTCATATCAGGACACTTGTTGGGGGAGGGAGTTTTACCCCTCTGCAGAGATGCGGTCGGTGTATTCAACTGGGCCAGCTGTGATCTGTGTGTAGTATCTGTTTTTCTTCTTTAGAACATATGTCTATATTTATGAAAGTAAAAAGAATTAAAATTTCTTTAGTCATAATTCTTTTAACTTTGTTAAAATAGCTTCAAAGGTGCTTGTGGTATAGTGTTTATCATTGTAGGAAATGGATGCAATAACCAGAGTTGAAATCTTGAATGAGGTTGTTTGCACTAATCCCCTTGGGAAAGGCATGAATCCATCTCTTTTCTGTCTAGCTTTGGGTAAACAGTAAAAGAGAATGGATTGGTATGGTAAAGAGTCCAGAAGAATGAAAATTCTAAATTCAAACCATCTGTGACTTAAAAAAACTGACTTTATATTGCATCATGCTCATAGCAAAAGGAACGGGTAAATACATATATACATCTAATTCAAAAAATTTGGACCAATAATACAACAAAGAGTAAAACTAAATAAATAATTAAATAAGATTTATATTTGCTGTTTTCATATTAATATTTGGTTTCACTTCTGTTAATTTTGTGGCTGAATACAAAAGCTTTTTGCAATGTATTACCAATCTGGTCTCACTATTGAGTAATAAGTTATTAAGTTGTGGTAATACTAGGCATATTCACTTCCAGTAAAATTACCATGACTATCCAATTTCTCATTACTCTGTCAGGTTGCATGACTTTATATAAAGTTACCTTGTAGACTACCTGCTGATTTATATCTCAATGATCTCAGGAAGTTAGATGATGGATGACATGTTGCTTTTCAGATTTTTCCATTAAAAAAAGTCTCTAAATATTTGTAAATGAAAAATTTATTTCTATCAGCATACTTGTTTATTATAAAAAAATAAAGATGTTTTTATTATATAATATAGCTATCATAACTATAACCTTATAGAAATTTTTTTGATTGTACAAATTAAAAAAACTTTTTTTTTTTTCAATTACTGCAAGCATCATTGGTTTGTAAGTAACTTTTGAATAGTTTTCGTTTTTTAATATAAAAACCTGATCTAAAATATGGTTTATGAAATTTGAAAAATAATGTCTAATGATTTGAATTTTCTACTGCTTTTCATGAAATTTGAAATGTAGCTCACATTGTTGATGGGTTGATTGATTTTGAAAAGTATAAATGTATATATTTTGAAGAAATCCTCAAAGCAGCAGTCTAAAAAAAACAGCAGCTGTATGGCCGTTTACCTCCCATCTCACAAACCATCTCAGTAAAATAAGCAAGACATACTGAGCACTGCTGGAGAAGTAAAGATAAACTCCTATGGGCTCTTACATATGGACATACCATTGTTAGCTGACCAGCAAAAATTTGCATTAATCAGTTCTGTGTGGAAACTGAATGTCATTTAGAGGACTTGCCAAGAATGATGACTTATAGGGATGGATGGTCAAAGAAAGTCAAAGGAATCTATGATGTCATTATGCTTTGGTGATGATAAGTGTCATGTCAACTTATATTGTCATGTAATAGAAGAAAGAATATGAAAAAAATTGAATTATAACATTCAAATATTTACATATGTCCTGTTATCAACTCTATTCTTTTATCAACATTCAAGATTTAGATGAACTTCAGAATTTGTTTTTATGAACATGAATCTTGGATGAAAGAGTTTTAGCTATATAGCATCCAAGCTTTGGATTTACTCTTTGATATTCAAACATCATCAACTTTCAAATTGAAAAAAAAAAAAAAAGATTTTCATAATTTTTCATACTTGCATAAACTTGGTCAATAGATAAATTTTATAAGGTCATCATCCTCTGTCCTGTGTTTTATAAATAATTTCTTGACAAGTTGTATTTTATTAAGATATTGACTTTATGTTGATATTCTTCAATAGGTCTTGTATTTTATTGCAGTAATTACACAGGTTTTTAACACATCACTCAATAAGTCCCAGGCCTGACATATAGATAGTACCATTAATAAAAATACATATGAATTTTATAAAGTACTACCCTTCAAATGGCACATGTCAAAATTTGAGCTCAATCAGATTATTAGTTTACAAATTACAGATAACAATGGAAAAATCTGCATTATGTGTGTTGATAAAGCATTGCTTTCTGATGGGAAAAAATTCTGTTCTAGCAAAGCAATGGCTTGATAAGTGTTATTCGGACTCTGCTCCATTGAAAACGATGGTTAAGAGGTGGTATGCTGACTTTAAACCCGGTTGTAAAGACACAAATGATGCTGAACGCTCGGGTTGCCCAAATTCAGCAGTTGTCCTAGAAAACGACAAAAAATCCACAAGCTCGTTTTGGCTGATTGTAAATTAAAGTTACTTGAGATAGCAGAGGAGTTAAAGATATTGGAAGGCAGTGTATTTACCATTTTGCATGAACATTTGTCAATGAGAAAGCTGTATTCAAAGTGGGTGGCACATTTGTCACAGTCAATGAAAAACAACAACACATTGACAATTCGGTGCATTGTTTACAACTGTTTCAATGCAACAAAAAGGAGTTTTTGCAGTTTGGGCTGTTTGCAGACCTAAAAAAAATGCTCCAGGGAAAGATTTGGCTCCAATGAAGAAGTGATATTTGAAACTGAAGCGTATTTTGAGGCCAAAAACAAATCGTTCTACAAAAAAGGCATCGAATTGTTTGAGAAGCTTTGGAATCACTGTATCACCCTAGAAGGAGACTATGTTGATGAATAAAGTTGAATTTTGCCTAAAATTTGTTGTTTTATTAGTTAGGCCCGGGACTTATTGAGTGATGTGTTAAGTCTTTTTGCTCAGTGAGAGCTACTATTGAGGTCCCTGAAAAAGGGCACTTTGTATAGAGTAGTAAGTAAAAGTAAATTTGGCAACTATTGTTGAGGGTGACGTAAAGGGTTCCTTTTCTATAACTACTACACCAAGGTAAAGGGGAGGGTGCTACTCTTTTCCCTGGATTGCTCCACTTAACCATGATCCATACCATCAGCCAATAAGGAAAAATAGGCCAGTGTTTAAGTAACCATTCATAATCAGTGAATAAATACAAAAATGAGTCAAAAGTTTGGAAATATCATGGTAACATGAGACTCAATTTGGCAGCTTCAGGTGGTTTGCTAATGACATGAAGGTAACAAAACCATACTGGACTTTAAGGTGCTAAGCTTGACTGATATTCTCAGAGTACCACTCAAAGCATTTGCTGCTATGGCTTGGAGAACAGCCTTGGAATCCATGTTTTTAGGCCTGCCTGACCTTGGGTGATCATCAAAGTTCTTTCAATTCACGCAAAATTTCTTCTACCATCAAGTTACCGTACTGTAATCAACTTTACCTTCACTTTTTTCACAACAGATATTTTTAGTTGCTTCTATGATTTTATGGCTTAGTTTGAACTCATAAAGCATAAGTTTCTGAATTAGACTGCCATACATTCATCTGTGCAGCTTTCAAATCGCACATAGAGTAAACAATGCACAGTGTGTCACTACACCAACAACTATAATACTATCAACTATAGCAGCTACCTTCCATTTCTTGAACTGCTTTAATCACATGATATATGTGTTACAAACTAGCTGTTGTAACCTAACAAAAGGTTACTGAATGAGGAATAACAAAAACAGAGGTTGGAAATAAAGTGGAAATCTTTATAACATTAACAAAATACAATACTCACTCACAGCATGAAGAAAGGTACCCACTGCTAGTGGTGACAACTTAGTCAGCAAAATTACCCACCCTCACAATAGTGTCCAACATATTTATGAGGAATGGGACATACCCATTAATGTTCACCAATAGGGAATATAACACTAACATATACCAAAATATTGCAAAATTTTTTATTCACCCTAGTATTTTTTGAAGAAGTACAAATGAACAACATTACAACTTGTATAACTGTTATATCATAAAATGTAGAATTATTAGATGAGGGAATTGCTAAGATTATTTTCTTTTGCTGCTCTCTGGGGTGCATTTTCATTACTGCTATTTTTGTATTTACATGTGTCAAGCAGATACCTCGATGCTTCAGAATTCATAAAAGGTGACATCACACTTAATTCTGTGCTCATTCAAGATAACTTCCTTGCATAAAATTTGTACAGTTCAGGATACATAAACATATATTCATATATATTCAGTGTTTTCTATAAATATCATCTCTGTTCTCATTTCAAGATATTCGCTACATAAATTATTGGACTGTAATCATTATTATTACTAATTATGTTACTCATTCATTTATAATATATTCCATCTCTATTATACACTGATATTTTGGGATTGTTATTCTTGTCTCTGCTGCCTGTCTTGATCAGATTCATTGTGACGGGACCAAAATAACAGATCAGCTTTTATTTTAAACTCTGAAGACAATTCATGATTATACCAGTGCCAACTGTTTGATAAAAGACAAGGATAATATAGTGAAAATTATTGCATGGAATCTGAATTTATAAGGCATTTATTGACTATTTAGTTTTTAATTTTTTTTTTTTTTTAATCTCAGATTTATATGAAGATCAACATTGTCTTTGATAGTTTGTTTTACTAGTATATAAACTTGATATCTTTATGGAATTTTATCCTTTTTTTATTCAAACCCTTGAAAAGGTTATTTATTTTGTGTCTGGTCTCTTCAATAAATTGAAAGCAATTTAAATCTTTGTTTAAAATCACCTATTCAGATTAAATAATCAATAGAAAGCAATGGGTATCAAAGTGCTCATGCTGCATCTCAAAATGTGATTTTAAGATTTTAACTATCTTTGACATTTCCTATAAGTGCAACGAGATATCAGAAATAAACAAAAAAAAAATTAGATTATATTTTGAGATCAACTACTTTATTAGTTTTAATATCTATCTATACATACATACAGTTATTAGGTCAGCAAAAATAGATATGAATAAAAAATGAAGCTCAAATAAAGTAATTTGTAATGATACAATGAAATTATCTATTTATCTAAAATGACATGGATTTGAAAATAATGGTATAAATAACAATCATAAGATTTGAGCAAAACATATCTATTTTTCTAAGTGTGTACAGTGGACGTCTCTTACCTGAAGTTTTTAGTTAGTCATAGTCAATGTCAGAAATAAAGAACTCATTTGTTTTACTAAATAGTGGTCACAAAGTACAAGAGTAATGATGCTGGCAATTTAGATATGCCTAAAATAAGCTATAAGGAACATCTTTGAAGTTCTTGATTTAGAAAGGAAAAAAGATTGTATGCTGAGATTGCTAATATATATGTGAGAGTGAATCTTCTATGACAAATTTCATTACACACCCTGTTGGTGGGGCTTAGAATATGTTGACTGTATCTCCTGCTGATGGGTTACTTCCCCTGCCCAAGAAAAAAAAAGGAGCTGTCCTGAATAAAATAGTTAAGTGCATCTGATAGTGAGGATTCAGCTCTGAAAATCTAAGTAATGTGGAGTTCCTTTTCATAGCCCAGGTCTACTTTAAACAGGAGAGGTTGTACCTGTTAGGGTCTCATGTATAGGTTAAATAAATCTGTTTAAAAATTATTCATGTTCGGTAGGATTGTGTCGAAAAAAAAACCTCTAAAACAACTTAATCTATTTGGCTGGGTCTATAGAATATGCTGATTGCATCTCTGCGGAAGGGTAAGACCCACCCACACACACACACACACACACACACACACACACACACACACATATGTCCTGGATATGACACTAAACTGCATCTGATAGTGAGGCTCCAGTCTTGGGGCTTTGGGAACTGTGGAGTACCTCTTTATTACCATTACTCCCAGGTTCACTCTGACTCAGAGTTGTAGCACCTGTTGAAGTCCTATCTATGGGTCAAATAGAACTTTTTAATCATTTACTATACTTGAAATCATTTAACTGTGTGCAAATAGAGATATGAGTGTTAGATAACAATACTTGAAACTGTTTAAATGTGTACAAATAAATGAGTTCTGACTCTTTTAAAAATAATGTTGCCAACAAACAATTCATCTACAAGTCATATATATAATATGTATGTATCTGGGAAAAACTAGAAGTAAATTCAATAGTATGAAAAAACATGAGGTCTTCAGAGGACGAGTTTAATTTTAGAATTATTTGCCAAACTTTTGATTTTTAGACCTTCATTAGGCTTTATGCATTTAACCACTTGCACACCCTGATGAAAGCTTAAAAACTGTAATGTTAGTAAATAATTCTATCACTAAAATCATCCTCTAAAGACCTTGTGTTTTTTCATCTTTGCAAACTTTCATAATACATAATTAAATAACTCACAAGGGCCGATATGCCATAAAATACAACCAACCAAATACTCTTAGGCAATTGCAAAAAAAATGTAAATATGAATGTATAATGAACATAATTCCCTAACCGTTAAGCATGAAATAATTCTGAGGTGGGTTTAATATGCTCATAAAATCAATGAATAATAACTTTTATTTTAGTGTATAGTTATAATTGTTCTATTTCATTATAACTTAATGTTGTTAATCTCTTATTACACTAAATTTATAAATCCAACTTTATCATAGGTATGTATATTTAGAGAGAAAAACACTTATATATGGTTCAGTACTATCTGCCATTTCCAGAATCCACTATCATGAAACATATTCTCCAGAGAGATCTATTGTATCTGATTGTGAGGAAGTAATCTAAAATAATTAGGAATACTCATTTAAATTTACTTTAATTCATATTGAAGATCAAGGCTGAAAAATGAGGATAAAGCAGATTTGAGATAACTTAAACTTCAGAAATAATTTTTATTTGAAGTAATTCAATATAAATATAGATATTCCCTTTGGTTTTATATGTATATTTTTAAAAAGATCCAGTATAACTAGAACACATATTTCTGTTCTATTTATTCCTTTTAGATGTTTGTATGCATTAGTGATGACCAAGTTAAAAGTAAATTACAGAAGCTGTCAGAAGCAAGAGTAGCATGAAATATATGTTTCCAAAAGTAACCATATAGGTTCAGAACTGATTGACTGTACATGCTGGCTATTTCTGTTATTGCTATTGTTATTATTTGATATAAAAGCCTGTAAAATTGTCTTGCTCATTTTTTAGGCAAAAACAAAAATTGCAGCAAATATGAATTGGATCTTGTGCCTGTAAGTTTTATCAGCAAATGCTCCTACCATAATTAAAAAGCCTACCTAGAGCAATAACATATTAGTCCTTTTCAAATACTCTCCTTTAGGCCTCACACATTTATCCTCGCATTCCTCCCACTTTACAAAACAGTTTACGAATTCTTCTTTCAGGATTGTAATTAGCTACCAAAATGTTATCCACGGTCTGAAATATTCCTTAGAAAAGTTATTTTAGCTTTAGGAGAAAATAGAAGTCACAGGGAACCACATCTGGACTTTAGAATTGGGTGGGACGAGAGGTAATAGTTCTGGATGAAATAATGTTTTGCTAGAAAATGCTGCACAAGACATGAAGAAAGGACAATTGAGATGACATTGTTCAAATGGTTTCTTACATATCAAGAAAACTCCAGATCTTCTGATTCTTACATCTGTTTAACATTTTCCAGTGTTTTGTTTGTTGAAGGAAATCCCAACTGTGGATCATATTCCAGAGCAAAATTGAAGTGTCAGTGAGAAAATCTTATTAGGTTTCACTTATTAAATCAATCATGAAAGCCTTTTAATCATTCAACAAATTTCTGCTGATGAATGTACGAGTTTTAAATAAAAGTTGACAAATTTTTGCTGTGAATATGATGATAACATGGAGCACAAACTCATTCAATAACATCTTATTGCTAAGTAACAACATGGGAGAATGTTTATGTATATACAGTAAAGTTCCTTCTAATTGGTTGCTAAGTCACACCAAGGTTGCACAACCACTTGAGATATCCAAAATTGTTGTATACTTTTCAAACAGACCTTGTAGTCTATTACATTTTTTCGTCTTGAAATTAGTCTGCAGTATTATAAACATTGTTTCTATTCCAAAAGAACATAGTTTATTCTCTAAAAAGTTGACTGAAGAAAATATAAAACAGCTTGATTTTCTTAATATATTTAACAGTGTAATCTGTATTTTCATTGATATACTTCAGTGAGTTTAAACATGCTCAGAGGAAGCTTTCAAAAACTTATTTACAACTTTTATATTCTAAATGCTACATTCTCTTGACAATTGTAGACAATCATATTTGTCAATTGAATTAATGTATGTTTTATCTCAGCATTTTTTTCCTAAACATTTTGTTGAATGTAATTTAAATTCTGATAAACTAAATAATGTTAGTGGTATCTTATAGATTGAGTGTGTTTATTTGCTTTTCAAGGAAAAAGCTGGCTTTTCATTGGCAATTGTGAAGAGCTCTCTATATCAAATAAATGGCTCTTACTCTGAAACTAATTTTTTATATAAATAACACTAATCAGAAATTATTCATTTTAATGGTATGTCAACCCATCTAGGGTTATTTTATGCCTAAATGTTAGAGAATCATGTTCATTGCATGTTCATATTTACTTTTTTGTGTAGTTGTTTAAGAGGTTTTTTTACACAAAGTCTTACTGAATACAATTAATTTTAAACAGATCTATTTGACCAATATGTAGGATCCTGACATGTGTTACCACTACTGCTTAGAGTATACCTGGGAGTTATGGTAATGAAGGGCTATTTCACACTCCCTAGATTTTCCGAAGTGGAGTCTCAACATCAGATGTAGTTTAGTGTCATAGCTAGACACCCCCTTTTTTTTTGCAATGCTCCATTGACAGGATTTCTTATCAGAAATATTAATGATTAGAAGCTTGCAAACTCCAGTTAAGTGCTATTCTCACTGAGTTCTACCTAAAAGCTAGGCTCAAATTTTGTAATTCACCCCTCTTATCCCAATGGTTCCATACAATTCCTTCAATTATCAGCTCATGTCAAGACTGTTCATTGAGTTATCTAATAAAAACTTTCCAAAGTAAATTTTAGATGTTTTTCAGAATTTGTTTTTGCATGTATTTTATAACTGATTAGTGGTATTATGGTTAATGAGACAGCTTTATGGAGGTTAAAAGGATTGAATGTTGCTGATATCACATAATCCAGTGTTATAATGCAAAAGCTAAATAAGATTTATATTAATCTAGTTTGCTATAAAATGTTATTCTAATGTTGTAATTTTTGTTCGTAATATTTATTATTGACTCTGGATATAATTCTTTTGAATAAAGGACTGTGGAAACATTATAGATTTTCTATTGCCTCAAATAGAATACTCTTGATTTCATTACAGATTTGTTTTTTATGCTTATCTTTATATTTATTTATTCTTCCAATTCCTATGCCATGACCAGGATGTGACACAAGGTCAATTTCTCTTTAAATTGAGTTTAAAACATTTGAATTCAGAGTTTTCCTTTTAGACCGATTGCCATATCAAGTTTAAAGAGCACAGTCTGCCCTACTATTTACTCTTAGCTTGAGGGAGAATAGTTAGATTCATACCTTTCTTGAGGGTATTAGCATTATGTGAAATGCAAACAGCTTTGACCAGGATTTGAACTCTTGCCACTAAGTCCATCATCTATCACAAAACCATTACACCATCAGTACCCATTCTTATCTTTATATATGTATCATTTGGTTTTTGTTTTGGTAACATGTTATAGTATGCCACCTGTTATTTTTTTTCCATTTCTAACAAAAATAAAATAATCTAAAAAAATTCCCCCAAAACTGATGTGTGATCTAAATATTTCACAAGAGGTCAGTCTGCATTAACAGTAAAAATGATGAAGCAAAGCTGACACTCATTGAATGAGCCTAAAAATAACAGTGTTTTTTTTTTTTTTTTTAAATAAAAAGTGATAACAATTCAGACTGATTAACCAGCTTAGAGAGAAAAAAACTTACAAAAATTAATAATGAAGAAAAAAATGTCTTAAAATTTTTGAATAGGCCACCTCTTCTGGATCAAAATCTGGAAAAGAAAAAAAATGCTGCTTTCGAGAATTATTGGCTCCACACAAGTTTTATAGTGTCAATCAATACATTTGTTATGTGGGCACTTGAGCTCACGTAATAAAATGTTTTTGTAATAATTTTATATACTGGACAGCAATTGTATATAGTGCAACTATTTTATTTACTTTAACCTTTCTTTCTATTGTTATTTTTTTTATACATTGTTTTTGTTTATTTTAACTTTTTTCATGTGGTTATGACATAAAACTACATCTGATAGTGAGGCTCCAGTTCTAGAGATCTGGGGACTGTAGGGTACTTTTTCATTGTCATTACTCCCAGGTCCACTCTGACTTGAAGTGGTAGTATGTGTAAAGGTCCGATCTATAAATCAAATAGACCCGTTTAAAAATTATTTATATTCCAAAAGATCATTTGCAAAAAAAAAAGTTCATGAGGAGCAACTATACAAAAGATATAAAATAACCATAGATGGGTTGAAATTCTGTGAAAATCAATTTTTTATACTTATCTTCTTTTTTTCTCAACATTAAATACTTTTGTAACAACTTGTAGAGAGTTGGTCTAGCTACAAATTCCCTTGTCCTCAAAATGGAAAATAAATAGGTTTTTAGAATAAGGAAGAATTTAGGTGAAGAGTTACTTGGTTTAGTTCTATTCTTAATCTTAGCCAAATAAATGCTGGTACTCAAATTAGAATAAAATAGGATTAAAGATTTGAGAGAGGAAAATTCTTGCACTTTTTTTAAAGTAATAATACCCACAAAGTACATGAAAGTATGCAATGGGCCTGTCACATCAAGCAAACACTATTTTTATGATTCTTTTATTGATCATCTTTAGAGTTGCTAAATGCGTGTTTTAGCACCCTCTGTAATTATAACCCTACTACATGTTT
The DNA here is from genome assembly GCA_963585895.1 of Sepioteuthis lessoniana. Taxonomy (NCBI): domain Eukaryota; kingdom Metazoa; phylum Mollusca; class Cephalopoda; order Myopsida; family Loliginidae; genus Sepioteuthis; species Sepioteuthis lessoniana. The sequence continues at coordinate 45,839,430 of OY757913.1, forward strand.
TATACAGAATAAAAATAGAATCTAAGTTGAACCATAAGAAGACTATAGATATTTAAGATAATCTAACAAAACCCTATTCAATAAAACTGTACTAAAATAGTTGAGTGGCATTTGGAAAGCAATGTTAGAAACAAGAAAGTGTTTTCAGTCTTTGAACCTTGTGGGATTATGGACATATTTTCAATTACATTCACATTTTAGATGCATGTAAAAAGTCATGCTAGTTTTGAAACTAAATCACTTCTGCTTTCTTCAGTCTTCATACAGTGTGTGATGCACTTAGCATAACAGTTATCACCATAGGAAATGGAATCATCAATCCAAGTTCAAATCCTGGAAGAAGCTATTTGCATTTCCCTTCACACTAATGCTCTTGGGAAAGGCATAAATCCTTCTCTTCTCCCTCCCACTATTGGTGAATAGTAAAGCAGACTGAGTTCTTTAGTCTTGTTGAGGGAACCAGTCTTAGAAAAAGAAAATTATGAATTCAAACTAGCTCTGCTTCACTTAAAAACTGATCTTGTGTTACATCCTGCTCATGGTGGAAGTCTTTGGTTAAATACACTGATTCAGTGAGCTTCCATGATTTTCATAGCTATCACCTGTAGCAAAGATAAATATTTAGAATAGAACAACAAGCTAAATTTCGTCTTCAACAAATTATGGATCGGTGCAGGAAGATTCAATGTAAGGAATGATATAAAGTTCATTACTTGATATCTATAGCAAATATTCCAAGTTATTTCTGTAGATACTAAGAAGGATTTAGTGTTGTTTGATGTGAGTATTATTGTTTAGTGAGAGGAAACCATTTTTGTAGCCAGAGTTTTTGTTGTTGGTAAGCGAGGAAAAGTTTGTTTGGTTCAGCGAGGAAGAGGGTGTAACGTATGTGTGTTTACGTTGTGTTGTTTCCTTGCTTAGTGTTGTTGGATATATAAAGGGTGGTTGAAGATGAAGTAAGATGGCGAAGGTTGAAAGGTGTTGTTATGAATAGTTTTTAGTTGTCTCACAATTCAGAAGTTGCCATGCCGGGTCACCAATTTATAGCGGTTTTTAGGAAACACAAATAAATTACGAAACTTTGCTTTAACAACACAACAACAAAAGTTCTTTATTTGCAGCATGAAATATGATTTGCTTTTGGAAGCTGCAAGACTCGTGGTGTTTAGACTTGTTAGTTTTGGAGACGTAATGGCTTAGCGGGATGTTGGGATGGCAGCGTGTTGTTGGACATGTGAGGGATGTGTTTAAAGTCACCGTGTAGTTTTGAGAGAGTCTGCAATATCTCCATGTTGTCGAGAGCGGGGTTACGCTCGGATCGACATAGTCAATTTTTGGGGTGACATGAAGTGGTGCCTGTGGAAGGCATGCTGAATGTTTCTAATTTATGTTCAACTGGGATTCCTCGTAAAGAATCAATAAATTAGATGGTTTCCTCATTGAGTGTCCATGTTGCTGCTGCTGGTGCTGCTATGTTAAAAAGCATCGCTAAGCAGGGACGACCAGAGGCACGTCTGTTCTGGTCGCCGTCTCAAGCTGAAGAGAGTGGATTTGGCCGCTCACCCGTTTTGCTAGTCGGAAATGAAGGTCTGGGCTGAATAGGATAAGTCATCCTGATTGGGTGAAATTCAGTGTTGAATTAAATAGCGTGCCAAAACAAAATACGAGATTTTCCTCTTCTCTATAAGGATATTAAAGAAAGCATTTTATTTCTTAGTTCTGTGTAATACTTTAATGACAATTATTCTCCCTTTTTATAGCAATGTTCACTTTGATATTCATTTTGATTATTTTCTAATATTTATTTTTAAAAAATACATTGTATTAATATAATGAAATGTTTAACTCTCCAATTACTTTGAATACATCAAAAACATTCCGATTTCTATTTTGTTTTTCAATTACTTTTTTCTTTATCACAGAAGTATTTTCTCTCTTTGTATTCATTATTGACTGCTGATTATGGACAATTCAATTCTCTATATCAAAAGATCATTTTAAATTTCAGGTTAAGAGATAATATTCAAAATTCAGAAGATCAACATTGAGATTAAAAAGCTCACAATCTATTGTGAAAGATTTTAAGAATATCTTCTATCTTTACTACTGTTGAATATGTTTAAACTAACAGCTATTTGATGTTAATTTTAAAATATTATAAGTATTTCCTTCCTATTTGAACTCAGTGACATGTTTTTGACATATATATATATATATATATATACATATATAAATTTTAAAGCCAAAAGTGCTTCTAAATTGTAAAATCTTTATAGTACTCAATCCCCAAAATACAGAGCCATATCATAATATATGATTGATTATAAAAACGTAATGCAAGGTAAAAACACATGACTCTAAGTTTCATATCTTTGATCGTTGGGTGAGTTGGTAATCCACATATCTAACATATTCAATAGAACAACTATGCATTTTTTTTAATCATCTGACTACAATATAGATGGCATAATAAGTCATGAGGTTCAATCTGGCACTAAATTGCAAACATGTGGATTACCTGCTAACTGTAACCATGAAACGTGGTGTTTTGAGTTATTACCCTGTCTTAAATTTTTCATAATGGATAACATATTGTGTGTGTGTATATATATATATATATATATATATACAATATGTTATCTATTATGAAAAAAACGTATATATATATATAATTACTTGTGTGTTTGCATCATAAGCTATATCCAAAGAGAGAAATATACTTCCATATTTCAGCTGTCCCATGAGTTGTTCAAAAATTTATGCAGGCTTTAATTACTTAAGGGTAAAGAAAAGTGAAGCAACATCCACTTGACCTTTGAATTGAGTTAACAGGTAACAAATACCCACATTAAATAAATGTATTTTTCACTATTTTTGAAGTAGAAAGCATTTTTTCTTAATCCAGTTAAGTAATCATTAAATTGACTAATTTTCATTGATTCCTATTTCTGTGGAAACTACTTTATTTTTTGAAGATTTTTGATTACAGAGTTTTAATTTTTCTATGAGCAGATATCAATTAATGGTAGGAAAAAAGTGATAGAACAGATGATAAATTATTGAATATGTTACTTTAAAAAATGAAAAAAATAAAAGCTTTAAATCTTTGAATAAATAGAGAGCATATTACTTATCTTATTACTGTAAATTAAATGTAACTTTTATTGTTAACATCTGAGGTGTGATCTCAAAGTATACAGATTGAAGATTTTTTAAATTTTTTCTGATTTAAACTTACAGCTAAGAAACTTATATAATAAAGATGTTTAGACATTAAAACTTTGCCGAGGCTACTCAGTGCCAATTTGAATAAAAAAGTATGACACGAATCTCAATACTTTTTGAATTGGTTTTGGTGAAACACTGCATTATGCAAGTGCAGAATAAATGTGCTGAAGTGCAAGAAAACTATTTTGAAGAAAACTGATGTTTCATTTATTGTTGATTTTTATGTATTGGTAAATACACTTTTAGTATTGATACTTCTTGAACACTCCTTGTAAAATATAATTTTACCATCATTAAGTTTTTACTTTTTTTGTGGGGAGGGATAGAATCCCCACAGCATAGTGGTTGACATACTGGACTGTGACATTGTAGTAAGCTAGTGAGAACTCCAGTCATGCTATTACATTCACTTTTGGAGTAATACTCTTGGGAAAGATGTAAACTCCTTTATCCTTCACAGTTATGTGTTAAATCGTATCACTACTGTTCTTCTACAAGGACAGCAGCTCAGTCGGCTGGGGCTGTAGAATACACCAACTGAATCTCTGCTGAGGGGTAAGAACTCCCCGCCTCCCAACAAGTATCCTAGATATGACACTAAACCATCTGGGGGGTGTCCTTAAATGGTTAAAGCAATGGACTGTGGAATTGTAGTAAGCGAGTTCAAACTCCAGTTACGCTATTACATTCACTTTCGGACAAATACCCTTGGAAAAGGTATGAATTCCCTTATCCTACCAGCTATGAGTTAAATAGTACGACTTTTATTCTTCTAAAAGAATCGCTTTGGCATTAAATAACCTAATGTCCTGGATATGACACTAAACAATCTGATGGTGAGGTTCTAGTAATGCTGGAGCTTTGGGGAATGCGGAGTACCCCTTCATTGCCATTGCTCTCAGGTTTACTCTGGCCCGGCATGGTAGCTCCTGATAGGGCTCTATCAATGGGTTAAATAGAACTAACAGCATTCTTATGCTAAACTGAATTGTTTGACTAAACTGAATAGCTTAATATAGAAATGTTTTTGACAATTAAACCGTATTTACATTTAAACTGTGTGCTTATGCTAAACTGAATTATTTAAAATGGAACCGTTTTTTGACATTGAAACTGTACTTACACTAAACTGATTAGTTTGATATAGAACTGTGTTGAATATTAACTCTGTGTAAACAAAATCTGTACTTATACTAAACTGAATTAGCTGAATTAGAACTGCTTGACTAAACGGAATAGCTTGAAATAGAAATGTTTTTCACAATCAAACTGTACTTACATTTAAACTGTGTGCTTATGCTAAACTGAATTGTTTGAAATAGAACTGATTATTTGCATAAAAATGGATTTGGCATTAAATAACTTACAAAGGTTGATATGCCATAAAACCCAACCAACTAAATAACCTAAGGTTGATATGGCATTAAACAAAGAAACCAAAAAACCAAAACCTAAGCCATCCGATAGTGGGTCTCCAGGCTGGAATCTTTGGGGAATGTTGTTGCCCCCCCCCAGTTTACTCTAACTTGGAGTAGTAATACCTGATTGGGTCCCATATATGGGTCAAATATAACTGTTTGACCAAGGTCTGTTTAACCATACAACTGTGTGCAAACAATGACTGATGTTAAATTGAATTGTTAGTGTTACATAGGAATACTTTGAGCTATCCGTGTGCAAACAATGAGTAATGTTGAATAGAATTATCAATGCTTAAAACCTTTTACCTGTCCCCAAAAACTTAATTGTTAGTATTACATCACAATAATTGGAACCCTTTGAGTGTGTGGAAATAAATGAAGAATGTTGAATAAAATCATTAGAGTTAAATAGCAATACTTGAAACCACTTCACTGTGTGCTAACAAATGGTTAATATTAAAAAGAATTATTAGTGTTAGATAGGAATACTTGAATCCTTTTAACTGTGTGCAAACAAATTACTTTAACTTTTTAGAAAATGAAATTGCTTATAAATTTTCACTTACAAATCATATGTATATCCATTTAACTATGTGCAGACAAATAACTGATGTTAAATAAAACTGCTTAATTATTTATGTGTGTGCAGAAAAATTACTAATGTTAAATTGACATGTTAATATTAAATAGCAATACTTGAAATGCAAACAAATGAGTTCTGGCCCATCTGAAAATGTTACCTACCAACAAATTATTTCGTTACAGATCATATATTAAATACATGTATAAACAGGATTTTGGGATTAAATAACTTACAAGGGTTGATATGCCATAATACCCAACTAACCTACAAGGACAGTTTTGGCATTAAACAACCTATGAAGGTGGATGTACCATTAAAATGAAGAAAAAATTTATTACTATAAATTAGATGTGACTTTTTCCAAGCCAAAAGCTGAAGTTGTTACTTTTTCCTAACAAAAATTGAGACTTTTTTCCTGTGATTTTTTTCCAATCATATGAGTCATGCAATAATCAAAGTAATTTTAGATACCATTATAAAACTTTAAGTTTTAAAAAAAATTCTAAAGTCTACTGTGCAGAGGCAAAAGTGATTTTTTTTTTAAATTTTTTTTTTTTTAATACAACCAAATTTTCGTTATTTTCTTTAACTTAAAACCAAGATTAAATCTTCAAAGAAGATACTCAAATTTTTGCAATATGTTTTACATTTTTTTTTATAAGTATGATCAGATTTTTACTAGTAACAATGCAAAATTGATCCTCCACTTCCAATACTTCCAGACTCTAAAAAAATAGGTTAAAACCTGCTTTAACTATGCAAAAATAATTTTTTCATATCATTTTACTCAAACATTATTTCCTAATTATTTTAAGATGTGTACTTTCTAATCAACAATTTTTCTTTTTTAAAAAACTTCAAATTTCTTAATTGCTAGATTTTATGAATAAAAATATTTTGATCGATAGTAAGAAGTCTGTTTGGAAAGTATCCAGCTATTTTCGATATCTCAAGAACTGGTTGTGCAGTCTTGATGTAACCAAATCAGTGGAAACTTACTGTGCATGCGTGAACAGAAAATCTTTTGTGGATTTATTCAATCAACAGTTAGATCTCATAAACTAAGTTGTTATTACTTTTACCATGACAATATGTATTTACCCAACCCCTCTGCCATGTACAATATGTGAAATAAGGTCTACTTTTGATCAAAGTAAAACTGGTTTGAATTCAAAGTCTTCTTTCTCCTACTATTTACTCATAGCTAGAGAGAGAAGAGATGGATTCATACCTTTCCCAAGGCACAAAGGGAAATGTGAACAGCTTTGTCCAGAATTTGAACTTGGCTTGTCAGTTCTATTTCCTAAGACAATAATTATTATGGCACATGCCTACTTTGACAGTAGATCAGCAAATATGCATCCAAATTGTAAAACCCTGATAAAATTTTAGTATTGATGCTTCAAACTTGGCTTGGGAATCTATTGAAAGTGAGCCACATTCTGGAAGGCCTTCAATGTGAGCAGAACACCTGAAAATGTTAAACATTTGTGAGTTGTGATCATAGGAAATTGGTGATTGACAGAATTAGTAGTTCTGAGAATTCCATGGACTGCGCAGCTATTTTAAATATCTTGACTGCTCATTCTTCACATTTTGTGCAAGGTATTTTGGTTTGCTTTTTGTTTTTAGAAAAATATTGCATCCTTTCAGATCTGTCAGACTCCCACCATTTCCTGTCCATAGTTGGCTCCCTGTGACTTTTGACTTTTCCCAAAGCTGCAATTCCCATTGAAAGAGAGAATATTTTGGACTGTTGAGATTAAAGAGAACACAATGAGATAGCTAATGGTAATCTCAAAAGAGAACAGTGCAGACTGTTTTGAAGAGTGGAAGGCAGGCAAGAATATCCCATGGGGAGTTCTCCAAGAGGACTAAGACAGCAATTGGCTATATTTTCACTAATATTAAATGGTTGGATCATTTCCAAACAAACCTCACGAAATCATCACCAAAAAAGGGATGTAGCTTTAGAGTCACCCATATAAAGTTCAGATATATTCAAATTTTAAAATTATTGGTGGTATATAAAGAAAATTTTATCCTACATTCAGAGTGAGGAAGTTAATTATAGCCATTATGCAAAGATAACTGATACATCTATAGTGTTGTGTGGGGTTGGATTTATTGTTGCTTATTTATTGATTCTATCACTTAAAGTTGGACACATTATGAAAACTCTTTCTTTGAATATTTTATATATAAATAGCTTATCAAAACCTGGTGTGTTTGATTCAGAGACCATCCCAGAATGTTAGAATATTATAGCCTGCTTTTATAAATCTATCCTCTTGATCTATAAATTTGAATTATATCACTTCTTGCTGTGGCACCTAAAATCAAGAATAATGTCTTAAAAACTAGGCATACTTATTTATACTTATTAATATTGAACAAGTTGTTTGGGGAGATGACATCATTTATTATTGTATATTAAATTCCCATAGAGAGGGAAACCATGTCAGTAATAATCAAGGTGCAAAAATGAAACTTGTCATTTTAAGGGAAAGTATCTACTTAGGGAAACTTCATATGTTTAAAACTATTAAGTATTATGTTACTATTCAAGCTTGAAATCAGCTGTCATACAATACCCATAACTAGAGATTTATTTATAGGATTTCTCTTTTCTATATATAAAGTGGTTCAATGTACTGTTTTCTTGCTCTTTTGCCAAGTATTTAAAAATTCTGTCATTTATTAAATAGGCACATAAACAATTCTAAATGTTTTATGTGATGAAAGGCTATTATATTATTGTTTGCTCAATTTAGAAAATTGAGAATTAAACTTTCTATTTTAAAGCTATATAATCTTAATGATTATGAATATGTTGTTTTCACAGATGGAGATATTTAATTTAGAATTACATTTAGTAGAAAATGTTAAATAATGAATGTTCAAGTGTCTTTTTAGAGAATGATATAGACCCCACTTTCCATTAGAAACGAACTTTTCCCAAAAATTCTATCTTAAATAGACCAGGTTTTTTGTAGTAGTTTATTCTTAACTCCTTGCCTTGCAAATGAGTGGCTAAGACCTGGCCTCAGAGCTTGCCCTGAGGGTACCTGACCTCAGTCAAGATGCCTGCCATATGCTCTGAGTGAAGTATCAATGACAAACATAGGATTCACTTGGTACTGGATCTTCTGGTTTAGAGAATTTATAGCCAACAAGGTCACCTGGCATACATGCCAGGAGACTAAGGAAAGGCTTTTATAGTTCACATTGCACCCAGTGATCCTTTGTCCATCAGTGCCCAACCTCCCCCCACCTCCACTATAAAAAGACCTTATGTCAAATGCTACCTGATGGGAGGCATGAATAAATAAAAACTGGTTTCAGGAGGCTTTCTCCCCCCCCCCACACACACACAGGCCATGCCTCTTTTGGAGAGTTGAGTTCATTGCTCAGCACTTGAGGCACCACAGAAGAAGATTAATGACAGGACCAAGCATTTTTGGTCTAACTGTCCATGAGTCCTCACAATAAAATGACCTTGTGTCATATATTGGCTTGGTGGCAAGTCAGTTAAATCTCTTCTTAACTACTTGCCTGGTGAATCTAGGTCATTACTACACTTCTCTGTTTGCACTTTGTGTTGGTTGAATTTTTCCAGAACATTGGTGTAAAATATGCTATATTTAAGATTTTGAAACAGAGGTTGAACAATAAACCAGAAGATAAGTATCTAAAGTAGCTTCTAAGTTTTTTATTGATAGGAATTATTCCATTTTTCTATTATAGCCAACTCCAAAGATTTAAACATTCAAAAAACACAAGAAAAACATTCTTTTGTAAATTTTTTTAAAGATAAATATTTTTCTCTACTTATAGGGAAAAAATTAGTAGTTAGCATAAAGAAAAAAAGGACAATTTTTCAAATATTTTTTGTGTCTATTTGAACTAATTAGCCCCTCAAACTCACTAGATTTAAAAAAAAAAAAAAAAAAAAAAAAAAATCATTTTACATTTTATAATGGGGGTTCACTTTCACAATATAATTCAATGTAGAATGATTACTCATTTCTGGAATAGTTAGCATTGGAAAAAAGAAATAACCAGACAGGTTGAATTATTCTAATTATTTTTTTTATTTCTTGTTGGGCAGGGTCCTTTTTTAATACTTGTTTGAGAAATGGGTGATAATTTTACATTGAATTAGAATGTGAAAATAATTTCCCATTATAAAATATAAAATGTTTTTTTTTTCCAAAAATTTTTTTTAAAAATGTGATGAGTCTCTGAGGGTCTTATTAATAAAATTGCAGGAAACAAAATTACTAGAAAAATTTTTCCCTGGTGAACTTGAATGGTTGCACATGTAGAATAATGCCATTTTCTTTTTATATTAATTTTCTTGGCAGATACAATACTCATAACACCACATAAGAGGCTGATTTTTTAAATTCTTATTTCTTTCTCAAATATTAGTACATTTACATGTCTATAAAACCTTTGACGAATAAGTATACACATAGAGATGTTAATATAGACATAGATGTATTAATAAGTTTAATTCCTGACAAAATTATTAGTTAAATTTCAATGCCTAATTCATTGATCTATTTTATTTATCCAGAAATGTTAGGTTAAAGAAGGAATTATATTGAAATTATATTGAAAAAATCGTTTGTATGATTAGATGGCAGGCTTACTTTATTATATATATATATATATATATAAGTTGTGTGTGTGAGAACCTTGGGGCATTCATAGATATAAGACATGACTGTAATTAAGTGGTCAAAAGATTCAACCATGCCAAGGTTGAGTATAGGAGTAAAAAATTACTTCCTGAGCAGGTAAGATAATTATGGGAGAATGTTTTTTTTTTTTTTTTTTTACAAATTCTCACTTACCCACTTTTTTTTGTTAAGTATCCTTGTATACCAGTAACAAGATATTTCATGATCCATGTTTTTTCCGAGAGTATAAGTATGAAGTAACATTAAAGAAATAAGTTGTTGCAAATATCTCTATTCTGAGATATTGTGAATTTTATAGTAACGTGTGATGACCTGTAAACCTGTTGGTTTCTTGTTGTAACAATGGTTGATGACGATATTGATGCTTCTATTTAGGAAGGGATCGATGATTCTAATTAGCATTTCACAGTTAGATCCATTATATCAAGGTGCTTGTGGTGTAATAGCTATCATGGTAGGAAATAGGCTACTGTGTCATATAAGAATTTGGTTGATGTTCAACCCAAATACAAATTATCCTTTGGTTGCAATTGAACTGGAAACTGCTTTATAGACTGTGTTTTATGGCATATCAACCCTTGTGGGTTATTTCGTGCCAAATATCGTTTATACATATTTATATATATAATTTGTAAGCAAATAGTTTATAGGTGACATTTTTTAAATGAGTCAGAGCTCATTTGTTTGCATATAGTTAAAAGTTTTCAGTTATTTTTATCCAACACTAGTAATTCTGTTTAATATTGATCATTTTTTGCACACAGATAAAGTGTTTCAAGCTATTTGACACTAATAATTCTATTTAATATTGATCAGCCCAGTCATCTGGGACTGTAGAATACACTGACTGCATCCCTGCCACTGCTCCCTAGTCCACTCTGTCCCTGAGTGATAGCACCTGATAGGGTCCTATCTATGGATCAAATAGAACTGTTTGATATTTAAACTGAGTACGAACAAATGACTTTTGCTAAATTGAATCATTTGAAATAGAACTGTTTGATCATTTAACTGTATGTTAGCAAATAGTTGATGTTTAATTGAATTGTTAGTTATACATAGCAGTACTTGGAACCATTTAACTTTATTGACTTATGTTAAACTGAATTGTTTGAAATAGAACTGTTTAATCATTTAACTGTGTGTATCTACAAATGTGTTTCCAAATCATATATTTGATATGTATGTCAAAACAGGACTTGACATTAAATAACCAACAATATTTGATATGCCATAAAACCAAGATAAAAGATTAAACAATTCAATGGGACACTAACATATACTACCACAACAGGTCAGAGTGAATCCAAGAGTAATGGTAATGAAGGGGGACTCCACATTCCCCAAGACTGGAACCTCACCATCAGATGCAGTTTAAAGTCCTACCCAGAACACTGGTAATTACTTTATTGTTGGAACATTTTTAAGTCTAATGAAAGGCATACTATGATGTGCTGTTTTTGTTGGGTTATAGTTACATATATACAAACATAATGAGGATTTTTTTATAAATGGAAGCCTTAACTTGTTAAAATAAGGTTTGTTAAACTTGGAAAAGCCTTAGTAAGTTTTATCATTATGTCAAAACTGACTTGTAAAAAAAGTCATAACCTTTTACAAGATTTACAATTGTACTCACTTTCATAAATAAAGTTTTGTGAAAACAGTAATCGTTAGTATTTTCATGTGCATGACTTTTGTGCAAGATTCTTCAATCCTTTTTCAGTTTTGACATTTTAAAATATTCATTTATACAAGGGAAATTTCTTTTATTTTCTTATCAAGATTTCACTTAGAGAAAATAAATGATGTAATACACCTGATTCTATTGTCAGACTCTATTGTCTCATCATGCAATGGAAACCATTTTTCCATAAGTGATGTAGACAAGTCATGAGTACGACGATTAGTTTTGTTTCCGTTTGTTTTTTTTCTGTTCTTTTTCTCCCTTTCTTTTTATCTCTTAGTAACCCACTTTGTCTTTTACCTCTTAAAAGATACAGATATAGATTGATATTCAATAGAAATGTATCCCCAAGAAACAGGACTGATTGATGTTTATAAATGGAATAAAGTAATAATTCTCTCTGTTTTTACTTTCTCTTTGCCTCCGATTAACATGGTGTGCTGTATGATTACTTATCACATTTGACGAATAAGACTACTTATCTAACACTTTTTTGACTATAAAATTGCCAATAACTATTTTGTTCTCTCAGGTCTGTCTTTCCTTATCAGCAATCTTCTATTTCTTTCTTTCTTTCTTTCTTTTTTATGAAATATATTTTCTTTATTTTTTTAAGTATTAAAAATAAGAAAAAATATTCTTCTTTTTGATTTTAGTTTTGTTGTTATTGTTGTTTTACTGCAAAATATCAGTGTTTTTAAATCTATCATATTGAAGGCTATTAGCTCTTTTCTCTGTAGGAAGTAACAATCATTAATCGAAAAAAAAAATCTGCCTCTTGTCAGGTGATCAAATGACTTCTGATTGAATTTCTTTATCCCAAGATTGGACCCAATTTTTCTTTGTTTTTTTTTTCTCTGTTTTTTGGGGTGGGTGGAGAGATTCCTTTGTAAAAAAAAAAAAAAAAAAATCATTTTTTTATACTTGTTTTCTGTCTCATTCTCCTCCTCTTAACTATTCATATTAATATATTATCCTGAACAAGCTCCTTAATACAGAACTTTTTTTTATTGCTTCAACATTCAATTTGGATATACATTAAAAAGTTGTAGATGAGGGTTATGGAAGCATTGTAATACTAATGGTATCTTCTGAAAAGTGTTCAAATGATGAATTGATCTAATAGTGACTCACTCATTTTTGTGCAAACCTTGTATCAATTTCAGGGTGCAACTTAAATTGTCTTGGTTTAAGGAAATATTCTAACTTACTTATGACATGATTCATGGATTTTTTCTGTTTTGTTTTTTCTTTTTTCTTAGAAGTTTTGATCTTTTAGAGACAATTTCTTAGACTATTGTAGCTAAGAAATAATGACTTTCTGTCATAATCTGAAAATATTATTTTCTTTTCAGTGAAGAATAGGGTGGGTGTTATAGCTCATATGGTAACGTGCTTTATTTTTTTCATGCAACTGTTTTAGAATAAATATAATTTGTTTTGATGTCAGCTTAAAAATAAATAACTAAAAATTGGATAAATCTTAAACATTTTATTAATATTGAAATTTTTTATTGCAAAATATTTAATACCCAAACTTGATTAGTCATTTTATTTAGAAAGACATAATTGCTGAATTAAACTAAAAATCAAAATATATTTTCTTTACCTTAGACTATAAAAAGGTTTTATGTCTGTGCATACAAATCATTACTCAAGATTTTGTGGGTGCTAATAAGATTTTTGTTCAACCCTAATCATCTTATAACAATAGAATAAGCATTTAAAATTTATTTATAGTTCTAGTAATATGGCTATGTTCAAATTTTACACTTATCAAGAATATGATATAAATTTACTTGTCCTGGGTATAACACTAAACTGTACCTCATGGTAAGGCTACACTCCTGGAGTGTGAGAATTATTGACTACTCCTTCATTACTATTACTCTCTTGTTCACTCTGATTAAGAATGGTTGTATCTTTTGGGGCTCCATCTATGGATCAAATACAATTGTATAATCATTTACAAAGGATTATTATTATTAGTTATTTGAAAACATACAGCTGTGTGCAAATTGTTCATATTAGATAGGAATACTTGATAAATAGAATTATTATGTTTAAAAAAATCATACTTGAAACCATTTGTGTTCTAACAAATGATTAATATTAAATTGAATTATTAGTGTTAGATAGCAATACTTGAAACTATTTAATTGTCTAAAAATAATTATCAAAAACTATTTGCTTACAACTCAAAAATATGTATGTATACAAGATTTGGCATTAAATTACCCGCAAGGGTTATTATGATATAAAACACCGACCAAACAACAAATTCCCTGCTTGTCAAGAATGATAGAACTTTTATAGTCATTTAGTATATGATACAAATTTTATGCCGATAATGAATATGATGAAAATTTTATGCCTATTTAGTATATGATACAAATTTCATGCCTATTAAGATTATGATAAAATTTTCACATCTTTTAAGAATATAATACACATTTGATGCCAATTTAGTAAATAATACAAATTTCATGCCTATAAATAATGTGATACAAATTCCATGCCTATAAAGAATATGAGGTGCATGTAGTGTAATGGTTATCGTCGTAGGAAATGGACATGGTGGCACGAGTTCAAATCCTGGACGAGACTGATTGCATTTCACATAGCACTAATACCCTTGGGAAAGGTATGAATCCAATTATTCTCCCTCTAACTATGGGTAAATAGTAGGGTAGACTAGGTTCTTCAGCCTTGGTGAGGCAACTAGTCTAGGAGAAGGAAAACTCCGAATTCAAACCTGTTAAACTCCGCTTAAAAATTGACCTTGTGTCATATCCTGCCCAAGTGGAGGGGTTGGTAAATAGGATAAAGAATATGATACAAAGTTCATGCCTACTCAGTATATGATAGAAAAACAAGTGATTATGTATAATACACACCTCTAAGTTTGGGCTACAAAATTTCAGAAAAAAATAAACTCTTGTATAATTTGCAGACATTTTAGAATTTGTAGCAACTAAATTTAACTTTTGTTCAAATTTTTATCTTTTTGGTATTGACTAAAAATAAAAATTTCTATAGTTTGTTTTGAAACACAAAATTTACATAGTATTTAGAGTATACATGCTGAGATGTTCACGTAAAATTGCAACAAGCTTGTGATAAAAATAAACTCCAATCAGGAGACAATATTTTAAACAAACAAATATTTCAGTGATTAGTGGCTATTTCTCTGGAGTGGAACAAAGCAGAAGTATTTGTAACATATAAGGGTGGGCTGAAAAGTTCATATGATATTGTCATATCTGCTGCTGATGACTTTCTTAATCAATGGGATCCAAACATGGCAACACCAATGAAAGAAGTGTGTAAACTGCAAGGGAGACTATATTGAAAAATAAACCTCATTTGGTCACATTCTATGAGAGTATCTTGATCATCATATTAACTTTACAGCTGACCCTCATAGATATAACTTATTTGCTATCTCACCATACAAAATATGGCTGCACATATAACTGGGAAAAAAAAGTAATATCTAATTCTCATCTAGAATACATGCACTTTAACTTTTTAGGCTTAAAAAGTTTAGAAAAATAGTGTGTATTATCTGTAAATGATTATTGGATTGGAATGCTTAATGATGGGGAAGATATTTAAGTGAGGTCCCCACTCTCCATGGACCAATATCAGCATTAGTATATCCATGATATACTAACACTGAATACAACAAAAGGAAAGATAAGATAAACTCATTTATACATACATGAACATTGAACCTTTTATCTACATTATTTACCTACAAGTGATATTCACAGGAAAGTAGACACAAATGTGTCCCAATAGCTAGAATTATGCACATACTGTACAAGCAGAAGGGGAATAAAATTAAAAAAAAAAAAGGCTCATTTGATGAGGGAAGATAAGATAGTTATGAGACTTTACCATTCTTTGGCAAGGTCAGAAAAAAGTCAAGGATGAGTTTCTGGAACTGTCATGTGACCTCCTATGAGGTCTCTATAGGACATGCCAATTATTTAAGGGAGATAATTATTTATTGTATCCCTACAACAGTATATAGTCAGATTTAAAGAAAAATGGAGAAAAGTTAGTAACACACTGTCCCACTGAAAACCATTTTTGTGCTAAAAAGATTGATTGATTTTAACTGCATATCAACCTGTTTAGAGATATTTTATGCTTAGAGGTTAGGGAGTCATATTCATTTTATGTTGCTATTTATTTTTTTTGTGTAGTTGTTTCCGAAGATTTTTTTGCACACAGTCCTATCAAATACAAATAATATTGAACAAATCTATTTGCTACATAGATGTGACCCTAATAGGTACCACCACTCCGGGTCAGAGTGAACCTGGGCATTATTGCAGTAAAGGAGTTTGCACACTTTTAAATCTCCAGAACTAGTGCCTGACTATCAGATGCAGTTTAATGATATAGTTAGGATATCCCTTTTTCATGGGCAGGGGTTGTCTTACCCCTTCTCAGGAGATAGTCAGCATATTCTAATACCCACCTACAGGACAGTGTGCAAAAAAGGATTACTGGATGATTGAATTTGAATTCACAAAACATACTTTTATACAATTAGCATCTTTTTAGATAAAATGCAAAATTCTCATTCATGAAAAAACATGAAGTTAAAAACAAAATAGCATTCAAATGCCTACAAACTTGTCATTTAAACACCAATAGTTTCTAACTAATAAAAGTATGAATAACAAATGTATCTTTATCTTTTAGTTAATCAAAATGATAATGTAAACATATATTCCTCACCTATTTGACCTGGATAATTCTTATAAATAGCTGAAACTAATTTCAGCAATCAGTAATTGGTTGTTTTTTTCACTAAACCACAGACCTGGAATGTTTTAATAACAAATCCTCTTATTTACTCAGCTGTATAACTTTTCTTAAATTAGAATGTAGAAATAGACAATATTTTTTTTTAAGTAAATATTTTTCTCAAGTGATACCTTTTGATATTATCTGTCTATATTGAACTGTTACTGACTGTGACATGTAAACAAAATCCCTTTCAGGAGATGGCTTATGAGTTTTCCTCATATATACATATGTATTCACAACATTGAATAAATTTGTATTACTATGAATACAAATATCAACATTCTTTATTTTACATAGATTTTATTTGAAAGAACTTACTCATATTGTTAACGAAAAAAGAAAAGAAAAAACATATTTTGACAAAGACAATTTTTATTGTAATTTCCAAGCAACTTTTTGTTATACAATTTTGTCCTTCATTTTTTCATTGAAATATTCTTTTGAAATAATAAGAGATCATCTTCTTACAAATTAAGCTGATTCTAAAACCCTATTTGAGGCAGAACAAGGCAATTCTTTCTCTTGAATTCCATGTCTTTAAAAACTATTAATAATAAAAGAAATTAACTTATCTTTTTAATATAATTTAAATTTAGGTATAAAATGAAATAACTTCATATGATTTAGTTAAAATTTTTTGTACAAGTTTTTTCTTGCAATACCAAATTTGGTTGTTCTCTATCAAACTGTTTGGTAATCTATAGAAGACAAACAAAATCTTTCCAGTTAAGCATAAAATTCCCTTTTTTTTTTTTTTGTTTACTTTTAGTTTATAATTTACATCGGAAGCTAAATCTCAGAACATAACTGGTGCTTTAGCGGATGAAGAATGATTATGCTGTTATCTGACTCCAAAACGGATTTTATTGATATTATTTTTCTTTTATCTAAACAGAGGGAACTTAAAAAAAATTTATCATCAGCTTTGACAATCTCTGTTTTTGGTTTATGATGGAAACAGTTACCATATATATTACATTAAATACTTAAACTTGTAAAGTAGAAAGTTAATAAAAATTTTTTTAATCTTTTGATGTCTTGCCAACGAAAATCAGCTTTTCATATGCTCATTTTCTTATGACTATCTTTGATACATTTCAATTACAACAGAAAACTTAAAGGAATGGGAGACTGACCAGAAGTTTTAGTCACCAAAATGTTTATTTTGAGCAATTAATCTTGTACGATTCCTTGAATCTAGAAAGCAGGAGGTGTTTCAAGTAATTGATATTATTTTGTCATATAGCTAAAAAGTTATTTTGTTGTTTAGATGATGTATCATCGGCATCTAACCTATGAAATGTCATATTTTCTATCTACAAAGAAAAGATATATATTTCTGCTATAATTTTTAAACCTGATACCTGAATGTTTGATATTTTTGTTTTTACATCTAGAAATATTTTTTTTAATGTTTCGGTTGGTTTTTATTTGTAAAACATCTAGAGTATGCATTTTCACTTGTTCTTTGTTTGTTTTTTTTAAGGTATATTCTTTAATGCTTCTTTTAAAGCAAAAACAATATATTCAAAAAATAAAATGATACTTTCTGATTTAGAAATAAATTCTTGTGTTCTTTAGATTAAATTATGTGCTAGTATGTATGACTGAGCCATTGACCTAATGAGTTGAGTGTTTGCCAATGGTTTGGGAGACCTGGGTTCAATCTCAGGTCAAGTCATACCAAAAACTAAAAAAATGGTACTTGATGCCACCTTGCACTCTGCTCTATAATGTGAGGATCAAGGATAGTGGAGCATTCCTGAGAATGGAGTAGCATCCCCCCAGTGTAGTAGTTATTGAAAAGGGAGCCTTTGGGTCACCCTCAACTAAGGTCACCAATTTTACTTACTATGTATACACTATTACTATATTTTGAATATTTTGTATGGACACACACACATTAAATGTTAAATCCAGTCAGATAAGAAAAAATAAGTGGAGAAGTGGATCAACCAAAATACTGATAACTGATTCAAAAATGATATTTTGTAATATCATTTTTTAATCCATAGTCAGAGTTTCTGTTTTTCCACTGTTCCACTCATTTTTTTTATATGTGTATATATATATATATATATATATATATATTAACCCCTCTGCATGAGCAGGATGCAACACAAGGTCAGTTTTTAAGTAGAGTTTAGCAGGCTTGAATTCAAACTTTTCCTTCTTCTAGATCAGTTGCCAGGCCAAGGTTAAAGAGCCAAGTTTACCCTACTACTAATTCATAGCTGGAAGGAGAATAGCTCGATTCATACCTTTTCCGAGAGGATTAATGCTATGTGAAATGCAGACAGCCTCATCCAGGATTTGAACTCTGCTCACTATGTCCATTTCCTACAACGGTAATGATTACACCATAAAGTAACTCATATATAATTCTAAATATAGTAATGTGAATACATATTAGCATATGATTTAATCTATAGAAAACCAAAATTTATTTCTAAATCATAAATTAGGTAAATATATATAATCCATGAATAAGTACACCCCAACAATTTAAAAAACAAAATAACTGGAAAATTATTCAAACAAAATCGATATTATTAGGTATTATATATTACCAAACTCTACAGCAGTGAATATGTAACAGTCCAAAAGTAAGTACACATTTCATATGTTATATGCAATTTTATTCATTGTTTACACATTTCAAATGCTGTAGAATTTGGTAATGGATAATATCCATTTGGATTGTGTATGTTTCAATAGAAATAATAAAATCTTATCTTTGGTTTCTATGAAGATAAACATTTTATCAAAACAGTTTTTGGGATGTACTTATTTATGGATGATATAGTATAGATGTTCATGCATAATTTATCAGCTTTAAAGTAATAATGAAAACTAAATAATTTTCAAACTATTATAATATGATTTATGTTCCCCAACATCAAAGAAAATGTAGTAATGTGATTATTCTAAATTCTTAGCCACATTTGGAATCTTAATTCATTCTCTAAAAGAAACCCTTAATTGCATGCTTAAAAAGAAAAAAAATATATAACTCAATATTTTTCGGATAGGAAACCATTTACAAAAATAGCTGAAAATAAAGTTTGTGCACAAAATTATAATTAACTGTGAACAGGGTTGATGCCCTGTGAGTGCATCTTTCAACTTGTAAAAGTTTTCTGTTTTTATTAGGCAGTGTACAAGAAGAAATAAACAAATTCTAAAGTTAAAAGAATAAAAAGATTATAAAAGGCAAATTTTAAAGATTTAATAGTTCATTTTGACTGGTATATCATGAAGTCTAACCTATCATGCCTAGGATAGAACATGTTTAAACACTGATAATGTTTATACATAAACAATTTTTTTTTTATATAAGTGTTATAACTTAAGCAAAAATTCTACTCTCTGCAGTTACATAATCTTGATATTTGGAGGTGCAGTTAGTTATTGTTGTAGGAAATGGAATAAATAACCTGAGTTCAAATCCTGGATGCGGCGATTTGCATTTCACTTGGAGTTAATGCTCTTAGGAAAGGCATGAATCCATCTATTCTCACCCTGCAGCTATGGGAAAATAGTAGAGCAGACTGGGTTCTTTAGCCTTGGTTTGGCAATTAGTCTAGAGGAAGGAAAATTCTGAATGTAAACTAGCTTTCATCATCAAGTCACACTGATAGTACAGATTCCTTTGTCTCTTGCCATCCCCCTATTGACTATTGCTCTTGGTAGGTCTCCTAGACTGCATCAAGTGTCAGCACAATGCTGATGTGTAAGTCTTTACGAGTTGGCCAATACTGATGTGTGCATGTATGGGAGCCTACTGTAAAACTTCATTAATGAGTTCATCCCTGTTTCTTCAGCATATCTTGCTTGTCTTTAATGGTTTGTGGGTACTGCTTTCAGGATTTTTTTCAAAACAACACACAGCCTTTTTATGTGCAGTTCCCATTCAGCTTTTTCTCCAAGTGTTTCATTAGAGTTCAGGTGGTGCATCCATATGGTAGTAGTGATACTGGTTCAGCTTTGAAGATTTCTTGTTTTTTTTTTATTAGTGACATTAGAACCAGCTTATCTCAACTTAAAAATTTTTTTAAAAATTCCCTTGTGTCACATCCTGCCTGTGGCAGAAGGGTTGGGTAAATATATAATCTTGATATGCTTTAAGAAATTAAATAGCAACTATATGAAACTGTGAGAAATATGTGCAATTTTGAAAAAAAAAGACTTCTGAGATTTCTGGAAAATACAGGTCCTATGTAAGCTATGATATTTGTTGTACAGCTTATTGAAAAGTTGAGATTCATTTTTGTTTTTGGGTAACATTTAAAAATAATCTACAAGTTTGAGAAAAATCCTTATCTCAAAAATTATTTGGATTGCTCAACTCATTCTTTTATCGCTGATGCTATTACCATAATATTTGACCCCAGTAAAGAAAAAGTGGATTCTATTTGAAAAATGAAATTTTTATTATAGAATACAAAATGAAGTGATGAACAGAAAATAATAGGTAATATAGAAACCATATCAGATCAATTATTAATTATCCAGCAATTAGAATAGCCTGGTAAACAATACCATTTATAACCACCCCTTTTGACACAATTATCTTATTTTATACATTGAGTTATTCTCCAGTTTCTTTCAACTTGAGCCAAGGAAACCACACTATATTGAGATCAATACTGACCTGACTTTGGCAAAAAGTTGTATTGTGGAATATGCCAGCTGCATCTCTACAGAGAGGAATTGGCATTAAATAACCTACAAGTGTTGATATGCCATAAAACCCAACCAACCAACCTTGGCAAGTTGATGTATGCCTCTTCTTTTAATTTTTTTCTCTTCAACAGTGTTTGGGGGTGTCCTTGTGGTGTAATGGTTAAAGCAATGGACTACGGAATCGTAGTAAGCGAGTTCGTACTCCAGTCGCGCTATTACGTTCACTTTTGGGCAAATACCCTTGGGAAAGGTATGAACCTCCTTATCCTCCCAGCTATGGGTTGAATAGTACCACTACTGTTATTCTAGGAGAATGGATTTGGCATTAAATAACCTACAAAGGTTGATATGCCATTAAACAAAGAAACCAAACCAAATCAACAGTGTTCCTTGTCAATTATTTGGACCCTATAACTCTTTTTTATGGAATTGAGCACTCTGGCAAAGGAATTAACTACTGCCACCCACATAATGAAAAGCTCTTCTAAATTGAGCACACTGGTATCCAATAGCACAAAATGTAAACAAACAAAATCTAATACATATGCGTTATAATTCCTGAGCTAATATTGTCAAAATGGCTGAGTGGTTAGACACTATGTCTGGGGTAAAGTTAGACAGGTTTTTATCTTAGCTTGAAGCGTCCTGCATATCTAGCCACACTGAAGAGTTGTGATACAAGGAAACAGTTTGTCTGTGGATAACAATGAATATATATATATATATATATATGTATATATATATATATAAATCTGGAGGATAGCTTGGCTAAAACATTATTGTAACATCAACAATACAAAGAATGCATTTAATTGGATGAATGAATTTTGATGGGACACATATTATCAATAACCAAACTGTTGAATATTGAACTTTGTACCTTTTTAATATAATCTCTAACATAATTACTAACTTTCTGCAAGATACCACAAAATAAACAATTTTTTGTATGAGCTACTGTCTGTAAAATCTATTAGAACATTTGTATATTAATAAAATTCTGATTGTTTTTATATAACTATGAAACAGCAAAAATGACATATCATAGTGAGATTTATTTAAAATGCTCTTGAATAATAAAGCAATTTCCAGTTCAATTTGCAAATGAAAGATAACATTTATGGGCTTTGCATTTGTACTGACATTTTTCAATCATCTTAATTCTCAGTGTAATAAAGATCATTTTAAAATGCTAATTAGAATCCTTCACTTCTTTCTAAATAAAAGTATCAATACCATTATAGATCTTTGTAATAATGGAAACCCAATTGGTTCATGAGTCATCTAGTTTGCTAAATAAAAATAGATATACTTGTTAGAATCTTGTCAAATTTATGGCAGTAGAAGAAATATGAAAAGACCAAATAAAATAACATAAAAGTTTTCCATATGTTACATGTTTCTTCACTATTTAGGTAGTAGAAATAACTTAAAGAAAGCTAAAGATTTCTGATCATCTCAATGGAAAATGAATTCTGTTTATACATATATTGAAATGTTAGATCTAGTTTGAAAGCATCTATTACTTGGTTTATATCTGGAAGCATTCATTTGACGTTTTGCACTTTAACTTTGACTTAACTTCATGACAGAAAAAAGTGACAGGTTAAAAATTATAGATACATTTACCAAACAAACAAAATTCATTTTTTCCAGTCTGGGTATACATTGGCATCCCTAACAAAACAGGTTATTGACATATCTTCTTTACTAGACAAGGCTGACAAATCACTCTTGGATGTTCATCTAAAGTAAAAGGTTACTTAGACCAATGACTCATATCGATATAAAATTTAAAAAAAAAAATGAATTGAAATACTATAATTTATCTGCTGTGTAAGATTGAAATGCTAATGGTGATAATTTAAATCTTGAATGATACATCTATTTATGTACAAGGCAAAAATCAAATGAGCAATCCACTCTGATAGCAGAGCATAGAATATGCTGGCTGTATCCCCCCGGAAAGAGGCAAGATCCCACCACCACCAAAGAAAGGTGTCCTGAGTATGTTATTAAACTGCATCTGTTGTTAAGGTTCTTATTCCAGATATCTGAGGAGTGTGGGGTACCTCTTCATTACTATTATCCCCAGATCCACTCTGACCCAGAGTGGTATCGCCTGTTAGGGTTAGATCTATGGGTGTAAAATTATTTGTATTCAATAGGACCATGTACAAATTAAACATCTTTAAAAACAATGACAAAAAATTGTAAATATGAACATACAATGAATGTGATTCCCTAACCTCTAGGCATAAAATAACCCTAGACTAGTTGACACACCATTACAATCAATCAATCAGTTAATCAAATGAACAACATGTTTCTATGATTTTGATATGTATCTATAAAAAATTGCCTCAAGTTAGTATAGATTGCATCTATACATGAACTTTCTATTGCTATCATTATTTCTTGCTATCTCTTTGACATTGTTATCAGGGCACAAGTCCTTTTCGGGTTGTTTTTTTTTTTTTTAATTTTTAATACCCCTATGCAAATATCTAAGCAGATGACCATACGATGATCTTTTTTTTGTTGTTGTTGCTGCTTTTATGTTCATTTTTTACTCTCTGGTAATCAAAGCAAAATGCAGTAGGTTCCATTGTTCCTCTTAGCCAAATGCTGAGTAATCAGATTTAAAAAAAAATCTATCAACTCAGATTTTATTTGGAGATAATTTTTCTTGAAAAGAAAAAGGTTTAC
>OY757913.1:45868279-45915022 GCA_963585895.1 Sepioteuthis lessoniana
GGGTCTCAATATGTTCAACCAATGATACTGATCCATAGTTTCCAGGATTATTTTACATAATCTTGAATACAATACTCCTTATTAGTAACAAACATAAAATCTTTAGTTAAGTCTTCCTAAGATAGTTGGCTAATTAGAAATTTAATTAATACTTATTGCCATGAATTGAGCATAATCTTCTTGTTACTTATTAATTGCCTAAATTATTCTATTTTGAATTATCAAATGTATAATATCTTAAAGCAAAATAAGTTTAACCCTTACTGTGTGGGAACACAGTATACTCTGTTCTGTGCATGTTGACTTGAGACATGAGTACTGAGTTAACTTGTTTTTTTGATAGTAAGGATAATTTCAGGAACTCTCCACATTTCTTATTATGAATTAAGTAAGTAAAGTTGATGACTGTAGTTGAGGGCAACCCAAAGGCTCCCTTTTCAATAGCTACAACATCAAGGTGTTGGGGAGAGTGCTATTCCTTCCCCTGGATTGCCCTTAATTCCTACCTGAATGTTAAGCAAGGAGGTATCAAGTACCATGTTTTGAGTCTTTGGTATGACTCGACCTGGGGTTGAACCCTGGTCTCCTGGGCCATTGGCAAACAATCTACCCACTAGGCCAATGGGTCAATGCTTTTTATTTTTACATGATAATAGAAAGAGGTTGAAAGAACTGATTAGCATGTTACATCACCAGTTTCTTGGGTGTATTTCTAAATTTAGAATTTATTTGGTACAGTGATGGTTAATGAGAGTAAAATTACTTAAGATTTGAGGCTGTTAAAAATTTTAATAGAACCTCTAATACTTTCTGCTTTTTGTATATAATATTAATTTTATTCTGAATGAATTAGTTTGTTTCTTGAACTGGATTGTGATTTTTACTACCTTGAGTACTTTTCATATAAAATGGGCTGATTTTAATTGTCAATTTCTCTATGTTACAATTTTCCAGTGTCTTGGATTTATCTGCTTTTTTTTGGGGCTTCTTTAATGATTACTTTGGTTTTTTTGGGGGTTTTTTTTCAAGTTTTCCTGGGGGTTGGGGAGAATATTTCTCCATACAAATTAGCAAATTATAAATACAAAACTTAATAGAATTATTTTTCTCAATTTTAATCTCCCAACAAATACAAGCTAGCAAAAGTTTAATATTCATGTAAATGATTTTAAATATGCTTTTTTTTTCTTTTCTTTCTTTAAGTTCAGTTCCATTCCTATCATTAGTTAATTTATGATTTTTATTTCTTTTAAAACTAATTTATTTCACTACATTTTTGCTTGAAGAATAAGGATGAGACTTGTGATAATTTTTTGGATGAGCAAGTGGAAAAAATGTAAATGATAAGGTTGAGCAACTTTGACACAGATGCTAATCACATGATGTAGAATAATATCCTCAGGAGATATTACAACTGTGAATCACTTTTAAGGGCACAAAGGAGATTCAGCATTTTGCAGAATAGCACAATTATTGTTTGTCAGGCATGCAAGAGTAGTAAAAGTATTCTGCCATTGTTCTGAAAAGAAAAGACAACAATATTAACAATGAAAAAGAGACTCAGCATTCTTTTCAGTTATTATCTGTTTTGAAAGGTTCATTAATTATATAGATTTAGTTTTGTTATTTTTTCCAAAAATGGAATTATGCATTCTTATAGCTATGTTTTGTGTATCTAAAAAAGATTTTTTAAATAAGCTATAAGGCATTTAGGATTTTGAAGGTATCCTAAAATTTCAGACATTGCCCAGTTGGCTGGGGCTGTTGCATACACTGACAAGATCTCTGCAGAGGAGTAAGACCTCATCCTCTCCGACAAGTGTCCTGGATATGACATTAAAACATCTGATGGTGAGGTTCCAGCCTTGGAGTTTTGGGGAATGTGGAGTATCCCTTCATTGCCATTGTTCCCAGGTCAACTCTGATCTAGAGTGATAGCACCTGATAGGGTCCTATCTATGGTTCAAATAGAACAAATTATGTGTGAAAACAAATGACTGACGTTAAGTTGTGACTATCATATAGCAATACTTGAAACCATTTAACTGTGTACAAAAAAGAGCTCAGGCTCATTTAAGAATGTTATCTACAAAATGTGTTTACAAATCACATATATATATATTTGATATATATGTATAAAGAAGGTTTGACATTGAATAATCTACAATAGTTGATATGCCATATAACCAAACCAAACAAAATTTCAAACAGAAATCTTAGGGAAAAGATTTTCTTAGAAGAAAAATAAATATATTAGATGTATGGCTTGATTGACTGAGTGAATGATTTTAATGCCATGTCAACCCAGGGAATTGCATACATTGTACATTTCATATTTCTATTTTTTTGTGGAGAAGTTTTTAGCACATGGGACCCTAACAGGTACTACCACTTCAAATCAAAATGGACTTGCAAATAATAGTAATGAAGAGGTATTCCACATTCCCCAGTTCTCCAGAGCTGGAACCTTGCAACAAGATGCAGTTTAGCATCATACTCATGGCACCAATTTTTTGGTGGGAGGTGAGGGTCTTACTCTTTTACAAGGGATACAGTTAGCATATTCTAAGCCTTGCACACAGGGCAGATATATGGCTTGAAATCTAATGCCAGGAAAGTTAAGCTTCAATCAGATGAAGAAGTTTTCCTTGGGCTCTTAAGTTTCTTTCTTTATTCTATTACAGTTATGTATATAACCTATTTTGGAACTAGAAATAGGTAGTAAAAGAATAATGAAATGTAGTCTTAAACTAAGGGAGGGATAACCAACAAGAATTAATTAGAAAAATAGATTGAATTAGCACCTGGATGCATCCAAGAACCACTTGTGTATGAAGCTAAAATTATGTTCAACTTAGAAAAATTCCCAAGATTCAGGAGTTGAAAATGAAGCTTATTTTCTCACTGTCCAATTCTAGAAAGGACCATTATCTGCATTGATAAGTACTTTATTATACATGGTAAAACTCATGTGCCATTTTTGGTTTCTGAGGACAGTTTCCAGCTTTTGATTTCAGGCTTCATTCTTAGATAGGACAAGACACTTAATAAGCATTTAAGTGTAAACAATAAGTGTTGGTGATTTCCCATGGTTGTAGAAATAGACAGATCAGAGAAATTTTAGTAGATCAATGGATGATTTGATTCTTTCTTTCATCTCAGTGGTTACAAATATAGATATTGACCCCCATACACAGTGTTAGGGATTCTTTATCTGAAAGCTTCATTAACAAAAACTGTCTTCCTAGTTTATATCAGTTTTGAACCAAATTCACAATAAACTCCTATCAGATACCTTTGGGTAGAGTTCCTATGGTATTGTGACTAACATGCTGGACTACAACATCAGAGAGATTCCACTCTCCAATCATGCTATTACATTGAGTTTTGGAAAAGTATGAATTCTCTAATCCACTCCAACTATGAGTCAAGTTGTACCACTACTGTCCTTTTACAAACCCACAAATGTGGATATGCTATTAAACAAAGAAACCAAACCAAACCAAACCAGTTATCTTCAGTATTCTATCTTGGGTATTGAGAAGTTAAAACTATCATTCAACCCTTGAAAACCCTATTTTCATGCTACATTTTCCCACCAAACAATGTGATATAATGAATACAATTGAATTTGTAACTGTTCAATGGCATTCATTCTTTGTTTGCTTATTTGTGAGCCCCAGCAATTCATCAAGGAGGACAGAAATGAAACTGTTTCTCAATGTGGTCAATTGTAAATCAGTCTAGCTTCACTGGGACAACTATCATAACAGATGGCCATCCCATTGGCTGGACCTTTAGAATACACCTCTCGTAAGGGATAGGACCCTACCCTCAACAAGTGCCATGGATATAACACTAAATATCTGATGGTGAGGTTCCAATCCTGAAGCTTAAAGAAATGTGGAGTGCCCTTCATTATCAGTACTATCAGGTTCAATACGATCCGGAGTGGTTGTACCTGTTAGAGTCCCATGTATGGGTCAAATAAAACTGTTCAATCTTTTATTAGGGATTATTATTAATATTAAATAGCAGTACATGAAGCCATTTAACTGGGTGCAAATAATAGATAGTAATACTTGAAACCATTTGTGTGCAAACAAATGATTAGTATTATATTAAAGTGGAATACTTGATAAATCAATGCTGGAAACTATTTTACTATGTGCAAGCAATAAAAAGCCATACATGAAACCATATATCTGTGTACAAAAAAATGAGCTTTAGCTTGTTTGAAAATTATGTTACAAACAAACTATTTAAAAATCATACAAAATATAGATGCATAAACAAGATTTGGTATTAGATAACGATCAGGGCTTGATATGCCATGAAATCAAATAACCTTATGTAAAACTCAAGGGCTTCTATATTAAAAAAAAGCATTCTCAAAATTGAATATTTCTATTTAACTACTAATTTTATTTGTTGAAAAAATACTTTATCATATTTTTTTTTTTCATCTTGCTCTTGTTTACTATGAAAATGATTCAGATATTACGGAATTACAAAGGAAGATTGTTTTAAGAAAATTTTAACCAAATCATTAACTATTTTGATAACTGATTGGTTAAAAGGTTGTTGTTTTTGTTGAACTTTGTTTTCAGAATAAGTGAAGTAATTTCAGGAAATGCCTAGAATTTTTAACTGGCTTTAAATTCCTATGTAAAATTAACAGCAATATTTTATGAGAGTGGGCAGAAAGTTCATTTGATGGCTTCATATCTGCTGTTGATGACTTTTTTGACCAATGAAATCTAAGCACTGCAACACCAGTGAAGAAGTGTGTTGACTGCAAAGGGGACTATGTTGAAAAATAAGCCTCATTTGGTCATATTCCATGAGAGTATCTTGGTCAGCCTATGAACTTTTCCCTCAACCCTTGTAATATGAACCATTTTTTCCTGAGATTTTAGAGTTAAACAAGTGAACTGAAAATATAATTTATATATTAGATGAGAATTTGATTTGTTTTTATCAAGTATATGGTTCAGCAAGGGAAAAGTTTGCACCTTATTTATTGTCAATGTCTAGATTACATAATGCAAACAATAGAAGATAAAAGAAAGGAAGCTGCAAAAGTTTGGAAAACTTGGATGGTTATCAATCTCAACTTTACAAATGATATTACCCAAGTGTCAAATGGAAGACACATACAAAAATTATAAAAATCAAGAAAAAGAATTAAAATTCATCAGATTTCAACTACATGTAAAGAAATCTGATGTTCTGTATTTTAATTAGCTTTGTCTTCGAAACAAATTCTGACAACAATGTAAACATTAGATGCTTAGAGATTTTGAATCATGACTAGATTATAAAACTATGATCAGGCATTTGTTAACTTGTACCATTCACCCAAAAAAAGACTTACAGCCATTAAATATGTTGAAATTTGATATAATGAATGATAATTTGGAATTTAGTCTAATTTACAAAAGTTAATTTTTACATATTTAGGCTGCAGTTACTAAATATTTTGAACAATTAATATTGATCCATTTAGAATTTATTACAATTGCATGATATTATAGATTTAATTTTAAAGATTTTATATGTGTTATATATATATAAATAGTAGATTGTGGTTTATCTGACAAGATGATAAAAATAAGTGTTAAGAAGGATAAATCGGCTACTTAAAAAGGGTTTAGTAGTGATCTTTCCACTTATTTTTATCATGTATATATATAGTGAATGAATAAATCAATATAAAAACATTTTTCTTAGATCAAGGAAGTGCTCAAATACTTACCAGGAGAGCAAGGTAAAACTTAAAAGGAATTGTTATCTCACCTCCTCATGTCAGCTTTATTATGAAAAAATTCATGAATTTGAAACAAAAATATCATTCTTCAGATGAAACATTTGAGTAAATTAAACAGAGCTAATAAATACTGAATATTTCTCAAATATTGCAAAAAATGAGCATTTGGCATAGGAGTGGAAGTAAAGAGGGGAAGGTGGGTATATATATATAAGTATTATTTGGTCCTGTCAAACCGGAGTTGGGAGTAATTCCATCATTAAAGAGTGAACATTTAAATTTTCCTGGTAAAGAGCTAAATTTCACTCCTCTTCTATCCCCTCCCACCTTTTTCTGTATCTATTCTAGTTTTTTTATCCATAGGATCTGAAGAAGTCCTGTTAAATTTTTTTCAGGTTTTTGAAATTTTCAAAAACGCGTAACTGGATGGAAATAAATTTATAGTCCTAATGTGACTGGTTTATTGTTTTTCTTAAAGTATGTATATATATATATAAAATCTTGGTCTTGTTTAAATATTAACAGTATTAAAAATCTGTCAAAAATTAATAAAGGATTTTGCAGTAAAGGATGAACTTTTACCAAAATTTGATTTATCTTGCTTTTTTTTTTCTTTTACAATGCTTATTCTTTCCCAGACCAGCCAACAGAGGCTGTAGAATATACCAACTGTATCTCTGCAGAAGAGTAAGATCACCAACCAACAACTGTTTTGGATTTTACACTAAACCAGCTGATGGTTTATGGGTCGCATAGAACTATTTAACTGTGTGTAAACAAATGACTGATGTTAAAATGAATTTTCAGTTTTACATAACAATACTTGAAACCATTTAACTGTATGCAAACAAATGAACTCTGGTTCATTCAAAATGTTATATATAAAATATTTGTTTACAAATCATATATATTTGATATGTTTGTATAAACAGGATTTGGCATTGAATAATGTACAAGGGTTGATATGCCATAAAACCCAACCAACCTTATTCTTCCTCAACTAACTGAAAAGTATCATAGCAGTTGTTCTTTGTTATTGGGACTTCCTCCTGTTAATACTTCTCTTATTGCTTTAATCCAATGGAAAATATTATACAATATGGTCATCTGCAAACATTTACGATTATAGAGTACATCTATTTAATTTGGCAACCTTACATGGTATAATTGTTAGCAAACTAGGCTCAATGAGCATTGCTAGTAAATTTGATTTTTACTCATTCCCCTTTACTTTTGGTCTTGTGTCAAGCTAAGCTAAGCTTATTAAACGACTACAGTTATATAAAATGCTTATTAAAGGAAACTATGAACACTGTATTTTACACCAAACTTAGTATCAAAGTAAATATAGTAAATTGATAAAAGAAAATTAATTTTTAAAAAATGTCCACATATTCAATAACTTCATCTCAGGTGTGAAACTTTAGAAAAAAAAATTATGATTTGGAGATTAAAATTTTGATTCTGATATCTCTCAGCACATATAGATATATTTTTGGTAAAATAAGACTTATGAAAATGATACTTTTTTATTTATCATGTCAAAGATATTTGTATTAGATTATGTGAATGGTAGAAAAGAATATTTATTGTCATCCATATTGTCTATGGATGCTTTTTTGTGTTAATCTCTTAGCTGAATTTTGATTTGAAATTGCAACTTGTTATATGAGGTGGTGTATGAGACCCACATATCCTGCAACTGTTGGAAGTTGCTTGTCCTGGAGTTGCAATATGGCTTTAGAAACTTGGAAAAATCTTTTTTTTCAAAAATATGGAACAAATTCAGAATTTCTTTTTCCAAAAACATTTCCATTTTTTTCTTATGAAATACCTCATTCATAAAGGAATAAGTACCAAAAATTTTAGTGAAATTAGATGAAAAGCTGACTTTTGATAGATTTTTAAAATCAAGATGCAATTCATGAACAAATTTGTCATTACACATTGTACAGTGTAAAGAATTTTTCAAATACAAGCTTGAATTAATGTGATTTTTCACCCTATCATTCTTCTTAAAAATGATACAAATACAGTTAAATTAGAATTTATGTAAGTTTGGATGTTTTTATAAACACATCCCTTTTTTTCATTCTTCATTTTTTTTTAGATCTCTATCCTTTTCTGAGGAGGCAAAATTTAATAACTTGCAAGTGGGGAGGCACAGTTGGAACCAGTTCTGTCACAGCTAGTAGAACAACCTGCTTTGGTTTTTAATTCAAATTTTGCATTCTGCAGTGTTACTGAAATTTGTTAAGGCATTTTTCATGCTTTCACTATTTTATGCAATTCTTTTTTGCATTTTTGTTATCTAATTCATTTCCGACTTCTCTCTTTTTTTTCTTTTTGGTCATTCAGAAGGACCCGGCTAATTGTAGAAGTCTCACATCCTGTTGATATTTGAGCTTGTTATTTGGGTCACTTTTTTTTGGATGGAAAATAATCTCACACATAGCATAGAATATCTAGCTCAAGAAACTTTGCCATCAATTTCCCTTCAGTTGTATGCCGAATAGCTTAATTTTTATATTATATAATCATTGAAAGAGAGACACCATTGTATTCAGTAATGCACTTCATAGTAATCTTGAAAACTGAAGATACTCTAATTTCTGATCAAGAAACAAGAGGATATCAAAAGTCTTTCATGGAAAGTTTAAGGTCTTTTATCAGTATTAGAGTTTAATATGTGATATTTTATTTAAGAAAATCCTATTTGTAAATTTTAATCATAAGAATGTGCCCTTATTTATCATTCCTCATAAATGTAATAAAACATTTTTGAAACTAGTTATATATTTTGATAGTTTTGGGAGTGGAGGGAGAATATGAAAAAATAATCATGATAGTATTTTACTCCTAAATGCATTTTAAACCATATTAATGATGAAGATTGACATTACCTATACTCCCCACTTAGGTGCTAATAGTGTAAATAACTATTACAGAAAATGGACAAGGTGGTTTGTATTTCACATAGTGCTAATAGCTTTAAGAAAAGCATGAATCTAACTATTCTCTACTCAGCAATGGGGAAATCATAGAGTAGACTAGGCTATTTAACCTTGATATGGCAACCTGTCTAGGAGAAGGAAAACTCTGAATTCAAACCAGCTTTATTCTGCTTAAAAATTGACTTTGTGTCACATCCTGCTTGTAGTCGAGGGGTTGGGTAAATACATTTTCCCCCTCATAGCTTTAGTCATTTTCTACACTAACAAACTAACTAAAACTAGTAATAGGTTCACTGATTAGATACCTTTATTTTTATTTTTATCTTACCTAAAATTTGCTAATTGAAAAAAATTATGAAAAAATGATGGTCACTGGTCAGGAATGAATCCCTTATTTACCAGATGCACTAATATCAAAAGCTTTTCCTCACAAACAGGTGTGCAGAATGAAAAACACTCACATACTAGAACATTAGAAATAACCTGGTCCTCCAAATTATAAATAATACAATGGTAATTTCATTGAAGAAAAATACACCAAGCATAGATTTTTCACCTGTGTATGAAAGTAAGTATGCCTTGGTATAGTTTCTTTGTTTAATGGTTGATCAAACTTTTGGGGTTATTTAATGCCAAAGCTATTCTTATAGAAGAACATATGGGACTATTTAACCCTCTGCTGAAGAGTATATGGTGGTTCATATCTTTTTTGTTTGGTTGTGTTTTATGGCATTTGAACCTTTATGGATTATTCACTGCTGAATCATCATGTTTATGCACACACACACACACACACACACACACACACACATAATTTGTAAGCAAATAGTACTAAATGGTTTCAAGTATTACTATCTGA
Organism: Sepioteuthis lessoniana; assembly: GCA_963585895.1. Lineage (NCBI taxonomy): Eukaryota > Metazoa > Mollusca > Cephalopoda > Myopsida > Loliginidae > Sepioteuthis > Sepioteuthis lessoniana. The sequence goes on from OY757913.1 coordinate 45,877,863, forward strand.
CATTAGTAATTCTCTTCATATTCATTTGTAAATGGTTTCAAGCATTGCTATCTAATAATAACAATTCAATTTAATGTTAATCATTTGTTTGCACACAGTTAATTAGCTTTTAGCATAGTTAACGATTAAATAGTTCTATTTGACCCATAGATGGAACCCTATCAGGTATTACCACTCTGGATCAAAGTAGACGTGGGAGTAATAGTGACTCCACATTCCCTAAAGCTCCAGAACTGGAGCCTCACGACTAGATTGTTTAATGTCATATCCCAGACGCTTGTTGGGGAGGAGGCCTTACCCATCTCCAGAAATGCTGTCAGCATATTCTACAGCCCCAACTGAGTGGGCTGTGTACATTTTAGCAACATATAATAATAAAGAGATGTTGTCTAGACATTTATATATCTAGAGGAATCAGTGCCAATTTGAAACCTATCTTGATGCATTTTGAATACCAATTTTTAGTGAAACACAGCATTGTTGAAAATGCAGCACTCTTCATATTCATTAGATATAGCTCCATGCAACCTTTTCCTGTTTCATGAGTTGAAATTTCATAAGACAAAGATTTTGAGGATATTGAAAATATTAAGAGATGTAAAAGTGCAGCTTCAGTCCATGAAAAACTCACTGGAATTTGTGTTGAATGCCAAGGGGATTATTTTGAAAAAAAAATTAATGTTTCATTTATTGTTCATATCTATATTGGTAGATAAGCTGCAGTTTCAATGATTTTGAGACACACCTTGTATAATGTGATTTCTTTCCTTTTCTACAAATTCTTCAAATGATTTCTCTTAAAAGGATAACTAATTTTTTTTGTTTATATATTGTTAATTTCTTGACTACATGTTACCTCTGAATTTTGAAAAACCAGTGAACTACATATCTATTTTAACTGCGCTTGTTTTTTTTCTCACAGTTACTGACTTCAGTTGACATGAATATTTGATTCTTTTTAAGGAACAGTAACAAACATTTCTTAGGTTTTGTTTTTTTCTGTTGAGGAATTTGTTAGGGTATTATTTTTGTAGGTTACACAAAAGTATATATTTTTTATTTTCTATGTCAAAATTTGGTGTCATTGATGTCATATTTAATATAGTGCAAAGAACCAACATCAAAAAATTATCAATTAGAACAAAAAAGATGGAAACGATAATAAATAAAAAATAACTCTACTTTTACAAACAAAATTGTGATGAATTTGTTTTAGTAATTAAAAATTTGCAGTTGTGTTCTTAGATGATGTAGTTAGATAGGGGAGATTAAGTTGTACTTGAACAAAATAATAATAAAATGATTTGTACTGATAGCATTAGCCAAAATAAAATGTCTAAATTTGGTAATCATAAGAGAAACTAAATCTCTACAAGTAATTGCTTCTTGAAGATGAGATAAGTAAAAAGGTAAAAAAAGAATATTTTGGCATGTAATACTGCTATACAAAATTCCCTTTTTTTGCCTAGCAAATTACTCTTTATATTTTTATCTATCCAATAAATATTATTTGGTCAAGGAGATCCCTATGGTGGAGTGGCTAATGTACTGGACTGCAGCAACATAGTAAGCAAACTCAATCTCCAGTTGTGCTATTACATTCTCTTTTGGACTAATACCCTTTGAAAAGGTATGAACCTCATTATCCCCACCAGCTGTGGGTTAAATATTCCCACTACTGTTTTTCTACAAGGGTAGCTTTGGCATTAAATACAGGTTCAAACTTCTTTTTCAACCCATCAGCAAGCCTTACAATATACTGACTGCATCCTCTACCGAAAGCAAAAACACCCTCCAAAAAAAAAAAGGATGCCCTGGTTATAACACAAAGATGCATCTGATGATGAGGCTTCAGTTCTGGAGATCAGGGGAATGAATAGTTCCCTTTCGTTGTCATTACTTCCAGGTCCACTCTGACTAGAGTAGTAGTAACTGTTAAGGTCTCATCTATGGGTCGAAACAATATGCTTGAAAATTATTCATTTTTAATTGGACTGTGTGTGAAAAAAAAACCAACAAAAAAACACTTAAACAGTTATACAAAAAATGTGCCACCCTGTTGACAAGAGTTAGAATACACTGAATTTATATGAATATACAAGGAATGCAATTTTTTACCCCTAGGCATAAAATAACCCTTGACTGTTTCATATGCTTTTAAAATAAATTGATCAATCAACAAAATACATAAATGTACAATGTATGCAGTTATGTAACTGCTAGATAGAAAATAACCCTAGATGGGTTGACATGCTGTTAAAACTTTCAAACACTGGAAGTTCCCATCTTTAAAAAAACAACAAATATTTCAATTAATTTACACTCTTCCTGAATTGTAACTTTATGCAAAAGTTTATTTTCTTTTTGGAAAGTTGATAATTACTTTAAAAATATTTCTTTTACCTCTTAACCTTCATAAAATATTAGCTATTTTGCCAAATCTCATCCTCATTTTCTCGTCTCTTCCAATCTGTCTAGGGCTTAACATCAGTTTCTCATTTACAAGTCAGAACTAATTATACAGTTCTGTCAACCTTCCACTTTCAGCAAATGTTGTGCATGCCATAAAAAAATCAGTGTTCTACTTGTAAACTTTGCTTATTTTTTTTATACTTACTGAGTTAAGAACAAGGCACCAAACAGAAAAAGAGGTTTATGAAAATGTTGTGTCAGTCTTTTAAGTGCTTTGCAAGTTTTTACCTGAGTTTGGATATGAATGTCTGGCACTGATGAGTAATAGGTTAATATTTTAGACAATTTTACCTATTTTTCCTCTCAAGCTCTAAATACACACTTAATGGTATCTTGTATTTTAGGTGATTTGAGCTTAATAAATCTGACTATAAAATATTTAGATGCCACCTTCAAGACGAAAACTTAAAAATAGAGAATAATGGATTAAAGCAAGTTTATATTGTATCAGATACTTTAAGACATTTTTGCTACCTTACAAAAAAATTGCTTTCAGAGTGCAATGCGATATCTACTAGATAAATGTGAATATTTGTCTATTTCCAGTAGGTCTTTGTTCATTTTAAATAAAGTGGATTATATAAATTTTACCAATTTTAATAGCATCCCAACCAGTCTCAGCATATTTTATGCACAGTGGTTATGAAATTGTGTTCATTATATGTTTATATTTAAATCCATTGGCCTAATGAGTAGTCTTTGCCAATGGTCCGGAAGACCAGGGTTTAATGCCAAGTCGAGTCATACCAAAGACTCAAAAAATGGTACTTGATGCTGTCTTGCTTAACACACAGCATTATAAGGTAAGGATCAAGGGTAAAGTAGAGCAACCCTGGGAATAGAGTAATTCCCTCCTTTACACCTTGGTGTAGTAGCTATTGAAATAGGAGCCTTTGGGTCACTCTCAACTAAGGTTGCCAACTTATATGTTTATATTTACATCTGTATTAGGTTCTTTAAAGATTTTGTATAAAATTAGGATATCAAGTATTCTTATATAATACAAATAATTTGCACAAAGTTGTATGGTTTCAAGTATTCCTGTTTAATATTAATTATTTATACAGAATTATATGATTTCACATAATTGTTTCTATTTGTAAGTTGTAAAGTTGGTGACTGTAGTTGAGGGTAACCAGAAGGCTCATTTTCAATAGCTACTACACTGAGGTGTAGAGGAGGGCGTTACTCCTTTTCCTGGATTGCTCCACTTTACCCTTGATAGGTATCTTATAATGCTGTGTTAAGCAAGGAGGTATCAAGTACCATTTTTAAAGTCTTTGGTAGGACACGACCTGGGATTGAACCCAGTTCTCCCGGACCATTGATGAACACTCTACCCACAAGGCCAATAAGCTGGTTTTGTTTCAATTTGATAATAATAAATAACATCATAATAAAATACTACCAAACCAAACCAATTTAATAATAGTTATTTATTTGCAAATGGTTTTATGGTTTTAAGTAACTAATAGTAATTCTTAGTAAACAATTATAATTTTGAATAACTATTCTTAATGTAAATAATTTAATCATGTGTCATCAAATATTGTTATCAAATAGGAATAATTTTTAAACAAATCAATTTGACCTATACATTGTAAAATAATCTTTTTTAAATGAATGATTGAACAATAATAAATTTAATATTGAACAACAATGAATTTACACATTTTTTTGTTGTTTTCTTCCTTATGATAAGATTGTCAATACAAATATTGTTAATTGTCAACAAGGACAATGAAACGACAATTTACGAATATTTCTTCATAGTTCTTAGCAAAATTATGGTATTTTTAAGTATATGTTGATAAAACCAAAACCTAGTGACTACTATATTGCACTATTGTATAAAGGAATTGATATTATTTGTGACAAAATATATAGTGCACTCATGTAATTCCAAGAAGTAGTAATTTGTTTCAGTTGTTTTTCATTTATTACTATAATTAACCTTAGGCTTAAGGTGTTGATCAAGAAATCTGATGAATTTTTAGCAGCTTTACAAACACTTTGTTCAAAAACATGATAGATATAAAAGAAACAGGTTGAAAAACTGTTTGTATTTTTTTTTTTTTTAAGAGAGAGAAGCATGTTAAGATTCTGTTTGCTGATGTAATGAAAGCATCAATATTCAAAAGGCATTAATATAAAGCAATAAAAAGAAATAAGGAAAAAACACAGAAAAAAACAGCAATAATAAAATCACCTTCAGTGTTGTTATTTAAAATGGATTTAACATTGAAAACCTTGAATAAAGCACCAATTTGCATTTCTACAGTTACAATGCCATTTGCAAAGTAAACAGAGGAATTATTAATTTTTGACTTAGTATCAAAACTGCTTGTTTTGTACATTTTTAGGGATTCAATAGGCAAGAGAATTAAGTGCTTGTTATCAAAGAATGAAAGGAATCCTGAAAAATGTAAAGAAACTGACAAAAAAATAGATTTATTCAAATATCAAAGCTACAGAGTGAAAATTATTTTTTAATGATTAATAGTCTTTTTTTAAATGTGTGTGTGTATATATATATATATATATATATATATTTATTTATTTATATGTGTGTGTGTGTGTGTGCGCGTATATATATATATATATATATACTTGGATTCAGGTTTCCCAGATGAATTTTGAAAGAATCAGATAATAATCAGCTTGGAATTTATTTACTCAGATAGACATGTTCATAATCTAATACATATCAACTGGATTTCTCATGGAGTGTGTTGAAACTACTGATAGACTGACCACGACTTAGGAGGTGGGCTTAGCATAATGGTTATCATCAGAGGAAATGGAATCAGTGACCCAAGTTCAAATCCTGGATAAAACTGTGTCTTACTACATGATAATGCCTTTGGGAAAAGAATAACTCCATCTTTTCTCCCTCCAACTATAGGCAAATAATAAGATGAGTTCTTTAGCCTTGGTTAGCCATCCATTCTAGGAGAAATAAAACTCTAAATTCTAACCAGCTTTATTTTACTTAAAAATTGACTTTGTGTTACATCCTGACTGTGGTGGAGAGGTTGGGTAAAGGCATACATTAACCATGATTTAGAAAAGTTTATCTTATATTTTTTAAGTTGGTATTTATTTACATACCACAGATACAAAATATAACAGATTTTTTTTTTAATGTGGTTAGATTAAAAAATGCATGGTTTCTTAAATCATTGCCATGAATATTAAAATGTACCTCTTCAACTCTTTTGCTATATAATGATGTTGCTCGATGGATAAATCCCCAGTCACAAGCACACAACTGTATTTAGTCATGCCTTGTCAAAGGATGCTAGTAGTATAGTCATCATCTTTTATATTAAGTCATTATCCTATTTACCAACCCCTCCACTCGGGCAGGATATGACACAAGGTCAATTTTTAAGTGGAGTTTAACAGTTTTGAATTCAGTTTTCCTTCTCCTAGACTAGTTGCCTAACCAAGGCTGAAGAACCTAGTCTGTCCTACTATTTACCCATAGCTGGAGGGAGAATAATTGGATTAATACCTTTCCCAAGGGTATTAGTGCTATGTGAAATGCAATGAGTTTCATCCAGGATTTGAACTCGTGTCGCCGTGTTCATTTCCTACGACGATAACAATTACACCACGGGCACCTCACTTTTATATTTAGTCATTATAAGAAATACTTTTATTGGTATCATAGATTTTAAAAATAGATACATAGATCAATATATCCACAGTCCATTGAGGAAAAAAGCATTTATATTATATAACAAATATTTATTTTTCAGCATAATTACCTCCTTATCAATCTGATGGTGAGGTTCCAGTAATGCAGAATCTGCATTCCACAAAGCTACAGCATTACTGGAACCTCACCATCAGATTGATAAGGAGGTAATTATGCTGAAAAATAAATATTTCTGTGCCATCACTGCCAGGTCGACTCTGGCTTGGAGTGGTAGCAACTGATAGGGTCCTATCTATGGGTGAAATAGAACTAAACTGTGTATTTATGCTAAACTGAATTGTTTGAAATAAAACTGTTTTGACATTTAACTGTGTGTAAACAAAATCTATACCTATACTAAGCTGAATTGTTTTAATAAGAACTGTTTGACTAAATTGAATAGCTTTAAATAGAAATGTTTTTTATTATTAAACTGTGTTATGCTAAACTGAATAGTTTGAATTAGAACTGTTTATCGTATAAAAATGGATTTGGCACTAAATAACCTACAAAGGTTGATATGCCATAAATCCCAAACAAACAATAAATATTATGACCATGTATAAACATAAAGGTATATCAACTAAAACTTTACAAAGAAAATCATCAAAATGATTTCTGCGGTTCAAGTTAATGTTCTATTTTATGCTGTCAAGATTAAGATGGGGCCTCTATCATTAAACTTTACAACTTCATATTGACATTTATTTACTTTAATTTTATAAGAAATATATGAACTCATCTTCCTCAATTTCATAGTAAGCAGGCATCATTATTTTTCTGTTTCAATATGAAGCATGTTTTTATATTTTTTGTTAGTGTGTAAAGCTTGTTGAAGTTGTCAAATTTTCTTGAAAGCACAGTCTATTTTAATGTCAAATTCAAGAGATACTTTCTGTATTTGAATGATAATTTTTAGTGTTTGTTTTTTTTCTTTTCTAAATAAATATTTCAAAGTGAGTAAGAAAAAAAGAAAAAAGAATATTCTAGAAAAATAATAATGTTTTAAGTTTTTGTTTTTCTAAGGGATAACAGTTGTATGATTTAGTACATTAGACATGAACAGCCACATTGTTTTTCTTCAGAGCAATCTTCTAAATTGAATCATACCGTCCATCTTGATGAAAAGAATGAGAAGATGAGGAGAAACACCTGATTTGGTTTGCCTATGTAATATGCTTTTATCAAAATACTGTTCTAATTTAGTATGAAGTTTAAAATCAGAATAAACATTCAAATACAAATTACTTTTAAAATAATCATTTAAAAAGTTTTGAATAGAGAAGAGTATATTGTATTTGTAGATCTGTTTATAAAATTATTATGTCAGTGAATATTAATATATTTAATACTAATGTATTAATATGAATGTATTTAATGTCAAAAATGTATTATATCAGTTAATAAAGTATTAAAAAAATAGAATTAACTTTTTTAAAGTCACCAAACAAAATGTTTCATCCACTTAAATACTTTAATTCATCTATTGGATATGCTCAGTTAAGAATCCTGATATTTTATAAGTTAAAATTTTATATTAAAATGTTCTAATTTCTATTCAATATATCTTTGTTGTTTTGACATTGTTTTTCTCTTATATATAATTTGGTCTTCTGTGTATTTACCAAAATTTTGTTGAAAACAGCAAAGATGAAAAAACAGTTTGAAAGATATGGAATAATGAAAATGCTTTTCTAGAAAACCATCTGCATGAACATATGTTCAAGGAAAAAGCATTGGCCATAATGCTAACACATTATTGAGTATGAACAGAAAATTTGTGAAAACTGAGCAATTGGTTCCGTTATAATTAGAGATATAAGTCTTCATAAGTATAGAGATCATGGTCTTAATAAATAAGCAATCCTACTTTGATTCTTGTCCAGAAACAGTTTTTTTTTCTTGATTTTCAATGTGCAACCTACAGATTAAATGTTAAAACTCTTGATAAAAATGCCTTGTTGGCAAGACTATGTTGACAGTATCCCATGCAGAGGGGTAAGACCCCCCAAAAAAGGTGTCCTAAATGTCAATCTAAAGTACATCTGATAGTGAGGCTCTAGTTATGGAGATTTGGGGAGTGTGAAGTATGCTTTTATTGCCATCATTCCCAGGTTCACTGTGATCCAGAATGGTAATATGTGTTAGGGCCCCATCTATAAGTCAAATAGAACTCTCCAATCATTTACTAAGGATTATTATTATTAGTTACTTTAAACCATAGAACTGTGTGCAAATTATTTGTATTAGATATAAATACTTACCATCACATGACCATGTGAAAAAAAAATAACTTAATAACTACACCAAAAATATTGATATGAAATACAATGAATGCAATATGCTAACCTCTGGGCATAAAATAATCTGAAGTGGTTTTGAAATGCTGTTAAAATCATTCAATAAATCATTGATAAAACAAATTTTAGGTAAAAATTGCAAAATATTTTGTCTGTTCAAGTGCTGAGAAGTGCAAACTATCTAAAATTTACAGGGGAATGTGTAATGATGATGGAGAAATATGCCCTAATTAAAAAAAATTAGTTAAACATGGGTTTTCTATTAGGAGCCCAAGTTAACGATCCATTGAGTGAAATCACACTGACTCTTTTGTAAATAAAAAAATTCCAAGTGCAGCGGTTAATAAAGAAGGTCATGCTTGACAGTCTTCTGGGATTTGAAAGAACCCATCAAAATAGATTTCCTTGAAAAAGGTGCAACTATAAACAGTACATCCTATTATCAACTCCTGAGGCAAAATTCATCTTATTTATTGAGTGATCCTTGTATAAAGTTTCCAAAATAGAAAATCCAAGAGCATTAATAGCTACAAATGAAGGTATGTTGTAATAATCCCTTCAGTTCTAAGAAGAATCACAGTCACAGAATGCATCAAAAGTACTGACTTAGATAAGAATGCAAGCAATATAAATAAAATGCAAAATATTTCATAATAATTAGAATAAGTGACACATTTGAAGTCTGAATGGCTTTCACTTCATTTCTGATAATATATAACCACCCTGATAAGTCAATGGTTGCTCATTGAATGTCTATGAATGTAAGCAATATTATAAGGCAGAGAATTGATGAGCAGATTTTTATTAAGAAATAATTATTTTCACAAAATTATGAAAAGTTTGTTAATGGTTGTGACGGGGAAATTGACTAAAATCCCTAAACGGGACTTTATTTTCGCACGTGTGAAGACGGGGCAGGTTGGCACTTGATCCCCTACCGAAATAAGTCCTGTTCAGAGTTCTTTTCTCAGGCAGATAAGAACTGGCATATTACGTGAGGGAATAATTTAGGGCCAGACTGGCCACCGCTGGCAAAGGGGTCCAAAATTTCACACTATCACACACCCACCAGGCCGCTAAACTTCTTCCCCTTAGATAATAGAAGAATACGGGCCTATAGGTCTTAGTTGTAATAATATTAATATTGCTACAGTCGGCAACTCCGGTTTCCCGTGTGATACTTTAGGAATTAATAGGACAGTTCTAAGCAAGATAATGTAAGGCGAATAGAAGCTGAAAGGAAAGCATGGAATAATAACATAGACCACATGGTAAAATGAAAATACATAGGTTCTTTACTACGGTTATATATATATATACTTTCAAAATGTCAAAGATATATAATAGGATAGTCCATGAATATAAATGTCTTTTCCTGGCTTTTATCCTTTTTCCAAATTGAGAGAGAGAGTGGTAACAAAATTTGGGTGTAACGGAAAAATGTCCCAAAGTTACTTATCTTATTTTTTTGACGGGGTTCCACTGGAGAATTTCTCTTCTTTCACGGGCTAATAGACTTTGTACTGTTTTTAATGCTGGCTTGAAGGATTTTGGAGTCCCTCGTGTCTCAGTCTTTTTGTCTTTAGCCCGGAGTAAAATGGCTATCGTCCGTCTGCCACCAGACTTGCTCAAAAACTACCTTTTTTTGTATTTACTTCCGTTGAGGGGAAGGGAACCCCACTTCCGTTTGGGGTCCCCCCACCAATCATTTGGCTTCATTTTCTCCTTCCCCTTCCGATGTCCGGCGACCCAAGGTCACTTAGGTGCGAACATCTGTGTGACCCACATTCTCTCATAACGGTCACTTTTTGACTGCTAGATAATGTTAGTTCAACGGGGGGGGGGAGAGTATCATTCCCACCTCCTCGTCTCCGTGAGCCATCACGTGACAATGGTTTTCATACATAACAAAAACTGAATGATTTTACATATTCTTGAAACTAGAACAGATTTCAAATCAGTTAATGTTAATATCTTCTTTTTGTTGCTATAGTCTCTGATATCATTTTTTTTTATATTGGCTAATCATATTAAAAATTGAGTGGAAATGATTTTTCCTTATCATTAATAATTAGAGCATCTATTAAGAATAAATAATATTACCAATATACTGCAATTGAAATTTTAAGATTGTGTAAAAAAAAAAAGAAACTAATATTAAACAATGCTGAAATTAATGAAACTTAATATTTTCCTCACAACTTTGTTTCATCGTTAATGTTACAACTTAGCTTTAAGGAGAATGCTTTCTCATGTATCTTGTCCAATAAGTCTTTCTTTCTTTTCAATTTTTTGTAATTTCCTTTTTAATATTAACTTATTCTGTTCTTCTTAATTAAATACATATAAACTACTGCCCCCAGAACTTGGAAAATTTATCAATGAAAAAGAAAATGAATTGTCCAAACAGCTAGTTTTCATTGTTTCCTTTGAAACTAGTCCTTCTGTAAGACAAAACATGTCACTAAACTGCATCTGATAGTACGGCTCCACTTTAAAAAATTTTTTTAATATTTGATAGAACTGTGTAAAAAGAAAAATCCTCTTATGAAACAACTACACAATGAATGTAAATATGAACATACAATGAAGGTAATTCTCTAACTCCTAAGGCATAAAATTCATTGACATGCTGTTAAAATCAACAAAGGTTACTGCAAAAATGTATACTGCATTGAGTTCATGTGAATTCAAATTCCTCAAACTTTTGGGTGGTATCTCATATGTACTCATTCCTTATTTTGATAAGTAATAGTTGAGAGAGTCAAACCCTGAATGTGTTATCTAGTTTTAATTATGTTTGGTCAAATACTTAGTCTTATTTCATGCCAGAAGTCTTGAATTGTTTTAGCTCTAAACCCAATTCTCATTATTATTGTAACACATCTCTCAATAAATCCTGAGCCTAACATATAGATGGCACCACTATTCAAAAATCCATATGATTTTATAAAGTATTAACCTTCAAATGTCATGTGTAAAAATTTGAGCCCAATCAGATTATGAGTTTACAAATTACAGTTATTTAAGTGATGCTACTGTTGCCAATTTTTAAAACAATGGAAAAATCTGAATTCCGTGTGTTGATAAAGCTTTGCTTTCTGATGGGAAAAAATTCTGTTTAAGCAAAGCAATGGCTTGATAAGTGTTATTTGGACTCTGTTCCATTGGAAACAACAGTTAAGAGGAGGTATTCTGACTTTAAATACGGTTGTTCAGACACAAATGATGCTGAACACTCAGGTCACCCAGATTTGGCAGTTGTCCTGGAAAACACCAAAAACTTCACAAACTCATTTTGGCTGATCATAAATTGAAGTTGCATGAGAAAGCAGAGGATTTGAAGATATCAGAAAGCAGTGTATTCACGATTTTGTATGAACATTTGTCAATGAGAAAGCTGTGTTCAAAGTGGGTAGCACATTTGCTCACAGTTGATCAAAAACAACATTTTGATAATTCAGTGCATTGTTTACAACTGTTTCAATGCAACAAAAAGGAATTTTTGCATAAATATGTGACAACAGATGAAACATGGATCCACCTCTTCACTCCAGAGTTAAATCAGCAGTCAGGTGATTTGACTCTGGAGTTGTACCTGGTAAGACAATCACTCAAGGAAAAGGAAAAAACTCTGAATTCAAAAACTGATAAGTTCTGTTGGTAGAATTTGTAGCTCACTGTTCTTCTGTTATCAACTCATCCAAAAAGAGTGACTGGTCCTACACAAGCCTTTAGTACTATAAAAAAAGCACCTGTGTAGTTCATTTGTTAAGCTTTAGCTTAGTTAATGCTTCCTGAGAAGTGTTGTTCACTGAATCTGTGCTACATTGCTCAATCATTTTTCGTTATCAGCTCATCCAAAAAATGTGGCTGGTCTTATGCAAACCTTCATCATTATAAACAAATCACCTTTGGAGGTGCCCTTGGTGTAATGGTTATTGTCGTAGGAAATGGACACGGCGACTAGAGTTCAAATTCACATAGAACTAATACCCTTGGGAAAGGTATGAATCCAATTATTCTCCCTCCAGCTATGGGTAAATAGTAGGACAGACTGGGTTCTTCAGCCTTGGTGAGGCAACTAGTCTAGGAGAAGGACAACTCTGAATTCAAACCTGTTAAACTCCGCTTAAAAAATTGACCTTATGTCATATCCTGCCTGAGCGGAGGGGTTGGTAAATAGGATTATAAACAAATCACCTGTGTAGTTCATTTGCTAAGCTTTTGCTTAGTTAATGGTCGCCATCCAATGAATGAAAGAATATTATTTGTAGAAGGTAAATATTAATAAACCTCAGATGGAAATCGAACTCCCCTTACTGATTCCATTTTTTGTGCCTATATAACCATTACACTATCCACACTTCCATTTTAAATAACTAATGACAAAAACCTTTACAAAATCTCATCTATATAGAAAACAAATTCTGAATGAAACATTTACTTGATGATATTGTATAAGCTGATCACAAGAAATCTGAGTTATGATTAATTCCTTTTTAATAAAAGGGAGATTAGAGCCTGTAGTTTATAAACTAGAAAAACATGATCTCTTGTTTTCCTTTGTTCTGTTTTCTTCATTTTTCCTTTCATTTTAACCTGCTGTCTGTTCCATGAGACTGCTTTAAAATTGGTAGGATTGTTAGACAATGGTAAACCAGTGTGGCTTACTTTCCTCTGTTATTATATTCTTTCGTTATTGCCACTACTTGTAAACTTCGATATATTCATTATCATTGCATTTCTGTTATGACTGCCCTCAAGGTGAATGCTTTATCTAGTACAACTCTTAAAAGTGGTCATCATTTTGTGTTGTCCTCACAGAAACTAATTTCATTCTCTTGTGTCTCTTTGTAAGATTTGAATCAATAACCATATAAATTCATGTGTAAAACTATGACTGAATAAAGTATTCCCATTTGATCATAGATTTGGAATACTGTAAAAATACCTATGCACTTTTCAAGTATTGGAATGAAACTCTTTTTCTTAGCTTTAAGGATCCTTCCAAATCTTCAAAATAACTTTTTTTAAGTCATGATAGTATGATAATTATATTGGATATAATATCAAAACAAAGTAGTTATAAACCATGTAGGTAGTATTACAATTAGAATAAAAACAATTTTAACACTGTTGGTTTTTGAATCTTATCACTTAATCATATTCAATTATCATACTTATATATATATTACAATATACCTAGCACAGTTGGCAAGGCTTAGAACATGCTGTTTATATCCAATGCAAAGGAGTAAGACTTCCCATGAAAAAATGATATCCTTGGTATAAGACCGGTTATTAAGGGTCAATAAATAAATAACTCAACACGAAGATATGGGTGCTACACAAATGTATCCAAAAGTCTCTGAGGTGGGTCTCCTTGGTTCAATGTACACGAAGGCAGGCAAGGTGCTTACTACTGCTGCTCTCTGCTCTACCAGCTTAGTTCTTGGTTAATATTTTCTTTGGGTAAGTCCATTATTCTGGTCATAGGTGAGTCACCTACAACAGTATGATACTAAACTGCATCTGATGGTGAAGCTCCAGTTCTGGAGATCTGGGGGAGTGTAGAGTATTCCTTCACTACCATTACTCCTAAGTCTACTCTAACTTAGCATGGGTCAAAGTGGACCTGTTCGGGTCCAATCTGTACATCAAATAGGTTTGTTTAAAAATTATTCATATAATGTGCAAAAGAAGGAAAAAACACTTAACCACTACACAAAAGCATCAGATGGTGAGGCTCCAGTCCTGGAACTTGGGTGAATGTGGATTACTGTTGGATAGTGACAGGAAAATTCTTTTGGCATCCTGCATAAGTTGTGTGATTGGTATGACAGGATGTGTGCCAGTTTCCTAGGTTAAACAGGACAATGTCTCTGTGGGAATACAGCATGTTTTGCATGGCATAATAGGTGAATAGGATGTAGAAGTGCCACATAGATTGTGTGGATGGCATACTAGACAGGAGGCATGTATACATGTGGCACATAGGTAGGAGGTATAACCACAAGGATTTCACATAGCACTAATACCCTTGGGAAAGGTATGAATCCAAATATTCTCCCTCCTCCAGCTATGGGTAAATAGTAGGACAGACTAGGTTCTTCAGCCTTGGTGAGGCGACTAGTCTAGGAGAAGGAAAACTCTGAATTCAAACCTGTTAAACTTCACTTAAAAATTGACCTTGTGTCATATCCTGCCCGAGCGGAGGGGTTGGTAAATAGGACCACAAGGATTGTGTGGGTGTCTGGAAAATTGTATAAACCTGGAAAAAATTTTGACCCAGAAGAATGAAGTAAAAAGGCTGAGAGGTTTCACAGAAAATCCGCACCATTGCCCTGTGTGTGTGTGCATGCGTGCATTTCAGCCATCTCCGACTCACTCTTCTCATATATACATTTCAGGTGATATAGAAAAACAAGAAAAGAAGCAGATTATATTTTTATTCATCAGCATTGTTTTTCTTCCTTGTATAAAACAGTAACCCCTTCATTGCCATTACTCTCAGGTGCGCTCTGACCCAGAGTGGTATTACCCGTTAGGGTCCCAACTATGGCTCAAATAGAATGGTTTAATTATTTACTATACTGAAAACCACTTAACTAAGAAAAATAGAACTATTAGTGTTAGCAATACTTGAAACCATTTAACTCTGGGCAAATAAATGAACCCTAGTTTGTATAAAAATTAGTTACCTAAAATAATTTGTTTAAAAATTATATATATTCAACATATATCTATAAAGAGGATTTGGCATTAAATAACCTACAAGGGTTGATATGCCATAAAACAGAACCAATCAATCAATCAATCTCAAGAGAGTGGAAGGCTCAAACAAACAAATCTCCCTTCTGTTTACATATATGATAATGAACATAATAATAAAATAAATAAATCAGCCATAAAATAGGTATTAATTGATAATGAAAATACCAAAATAGAAATAATGTTTCAAAAGTTACATTTTTTATTCCTTTTTATCAAATAGCAATTATGTCATATTTATCAATTTGATTCTTTAAACAGATCAAAAATTTTTACAACTAAAATAGACAAAAAATAGTATATAACAAAGCATATTTTCCCAACCATCAAAATATAATGTGCATATACATATTTATTTAAATAGTTCAGTATATAAACTATTTTTTCAAAATAAATGCAGCCATATTTGCAGAGCTTATAATATACTGTGACTCCTGCAGAGAGGTAAGATCACCACAAAAAAGGGGTGTCATGAATATGACACTAAGCTGGATCTGATGGCAAAGCACCAGTTGGGGAGCTCTTGGGAGTATGGAGTACCCATTTATTACCATTACTCCCAGGTTCACTCTGACTCAAAGTCATAGTACCTGTTAGAGTTCCATCTATGGGTCAAACTGATCTACTTAAAAATTATCATAAGACTGTGTGCAAAAAAAAAAGAAAAAACAAAAAACTATCAAATAATTGCACAAAAAATATAGATATAAGTGTGCTTTCCTAATCTCTAGCCATAAAATAACCACCCTAGATGGATTGCTATGCTGTTAAAATCAATCAATTTTTTTTTTCTGTATATCCTATTAATTCCTAGGTACAGCTCCTCAATTAAGTACATTAGTAAAGTACTTCAGTGATTTATTAATCCTACTATTTAAGAATTATATCAAGAGTATTTTAAAACTTATTTTCTACATTATATCAGAAGGTTCTCAATAGTTTCTAACGTATGAAATTGAAAAGTTTTGGATGTAAGTTTTACTTCTTTTAAATTTGTTCATTAAGTTCATGTACTTGGGTTTGAACCATGGATCTTGTATTTAGTGGTACACTGTATCTCTTGGTTGGAAAGAAATGCTGTTTCTCTTGCTTTTATTTTAAATATTGAATTCTTACAAAACTATCTATAAAAATGTGTGTATGAGGAAAGTTTCAAGAGATTATTTGGCTGGAAGCAGGCTTTGATTGATCTTTGTGTTAAGCTAATTCCTTATTCATCTCTCTTGAGCTTCGAAACATTCAGGTTCTTATCAATCATTTCTTTTTTTAATTGCACACTGTCTCCTTTAGTATCATTGGTTTTTAACATTATTTTCTCTCCTTAGGTTTCTCTCTCAACTTTATACAACTAATAACTGATTCCCCATTATAACCTTTAAATTCTCCTCTGGCTATCAGTCTTTTTATTGATCATAATCACAGTTTTCTCATAATGCTTCATTGTGTATTTTGTTTGATATCATTGAACATGAAAAGCAAATTATCTGTATCAGTTTATCTTTTGAGTGCATATGTTTATACATGTACAGTTACATATATATATATATGTATATATGTGTGTGTGTTACTGTATATATATATATGTGTGTGTGTGTGTGTGTGTGTGTGTGTGTGTGTGTGTGTGTGTGTGTGTCTGTACACATATATATATATATATGGGTGTGTATACCTCTATCAGACAGGTCATTCTTTAGTTCTTTAATCATCACTCAAAGGTACTAAAATTGGTTTATAAATTACTATATTTTAGTCCTTTAGTGATGAGCACATAAACTGTTGCACTGAACTGTATATATTGTCTGGTTGCAGCAACCTTACACATCAGAAGAATACCTTGAAGGAGCCACGAATGAGACAAAGACATCAAAGTTGAACTTTTGAAAACTTGATACAATAGAATACAAATTTAGCAGAGTTTTATAAATCTACAAAGTCATCAAAATGATATTTATGTATAATATTTTTCTTTTCATTCTGAGTTTTTAAGTTTACTTTAATTTTATTTATATATCAGTCTCCAGTTTTTAGTCAGATAATAAATAATATTAGAAATTTAATTTTTTGATTACTTTTAATATATCTTTCTTTTCAATCTTTTTTTAAAGAATTCAGATGTTTTTATTGTCAAATTTTTGTCATGACACTGTTTTAATTCTTTGTATTCTATCATTGTGTTGAGATTTTATTAAGTGGATAAAGAAAATTAAAAAATGAATACTTTTCCCTACATGTCATATGGTAAAGTTTACTTGCCCTGTCAGTGGGTCTTATGATATGCTCTGTATCCCCTGCAATAAGGTCTGACCCCCAAATAGAGTTTCCTTGGTTCTGGAGATCTGGGAAGTGTAGAATATCCCCTCATTGCCATTACTCCCAGATCCACTGTGACTTGAAGTGATAGTACATTAAGTACCCATCTATAAGTCAAAAAGATCTGTTTAAAAATTATTTTTATTGATAAGACCATGTTAAAGAAAAAAACTCTTTAGAAACTACCAAAAAAAATGTAAATGTACAATGAATGCGATTCCCAAGCCTCTTGGCATAAAATCAATCTAATTTGTAAAGTTTATATTATATTCTTTTAATCAGGATTGTCATTATTTTCTTAATGCATTATTGTGATGCTTTATTTTAAATAGATCAGTATAGATTAACATTTCTCTAACTTGATGTAAATTTGCTAAAAAAAATGCAAGTCCATTAGGATGTTAGGCTAATGTGAGTTCATTTTTAAAATGCTAATGCTGGATCTCAATATGTCCAACAACACAAAAATTAGAAGCATTTAGAAGTGCTTAATGATCAGTAGAAAAATAAAGCCAGAAACTGTTTTTATACTTTTTTTTCCTTAAATATCTGATTGAAGTAAGAGATGTCTCAGCTGATATCTGTTATAAGCACAAAAACTTTCAAAGTACAATTTCTAAAAGGCATTCTTTCCTTGAATTTTATATTAATATCATGAATTTTCCTTTGCCATGTCTTTAAGTCACAGGCAAATTAGATGACAATAACTGCGAGTAAACAAGATGATGGCATTTCTAAAAATTTAGAAGACAGTGGAATGAGAGATGATTACATGGCCCTGCAGTAATCCACTGTTGATATGCTCTGAGAGATGTAGAAGACTGACAGACAGATTCAATGATGTAAATATCAATACTCTGACCAGAAAAGAAGGTGGATATCTATCTGCAGAGTTTGGGATAAATTCTCTAAATAAGTAACTTGGCTAAGAGGCATCTAAGTGAAAAGGATTCTGTTAAAATGCTCTCACTTTTTGTTAGTGATTTTGAATGTTTTTCATACTCAAGAGGGATTCTTAATTTTGTCTTTCATTGGGGAATATAAATGTCTTTCTGTAGGCATATGTAACTAATAGATAATTTGCTTTTTTCAGTTAAGTGCTCAGAAAGGTTGTATGTGCATATATATATATATATATATATATATATATACACACACACAGAGGTCATTTTCTAAGTTTGCTACTAGTTGACTCATGTTTCAAGATTATATCATCCAACTTCTGTCACAGGTCATCCTTAAAATAACCCTCGTGTTGCCATCTTGAAGAATTTTTGCTTTTTTTCTGATAAGTCAGCTTTATTCAATTTTTACTTTCTAAATGGATAGATATAAAAGACATCATATGCTATAAATTGTAAAACTGAGAGAACAATATCAGTAAATTTCTTCAAATCTGTTTTTCCCCTAAACAAATTAATATTCTTATTTGAAAATTAATGCAAAAACTTCACTATAAATAAGTATATTTTTAAGCTTGCACTGAATACTACTGTAGGGTAATTTATGTGTTTCAAAATAATCTTTTATTTTCTATTTACTGTTCCTGGCTGGGTCATGGGAGTGCTACTCCTGTAGCATATCTTAAGCAGGAATAGCCTGGTGGAATCCGTCCTTCTCCTGGTCTACAACTATTTTGAATTCAGAGCTTTCCTTCAAGACGATTTGCTATACCAGTCTCCCCTACTATTTACCTATAGCTGGAGAGAGAATAGTTGGATTCATACCTTTCCCAAAGGGATTAGTACTATGTGAAATTTAAATAGCTCCATTCCGGATTTAACTCAAGCAGCCAAGTTCACTTATGTCACAAGCACTTTTTTCCTTGTATCAGTAAATACTCAATAATTTTGATTTCTAAAAATCTAATGTAGACCTCAACTAGATAAAAAGTATTGCTTTTGTTTTCATTACAAACAAAAAGTACAATAGAACTGGATGATTAGTTCAAATTAGATTTTTGCTATTTTCTTTTTAACTCTCTTCTCATTCATCATTTCAGTCATAAATACATGCAATTGACTGAGACATTCAAAAGAAAAATAGTTTGTCAGCATAAAGAAAATATTACAGAGCAGAAAGGTCATTCTGTCTGTCTTTTATGCCCTGAAATTTTATGAAAATCTTGTTGCTTTTCATGAATGTTGAAACCAAATTTTATTTTTGTGAATACATTTTATGATGAGAGATACACAAGTTAAAAGTGAAGTCACAATTACCATTGGCTGAACATCTTTTGTATTTCATATCAATTTGTTTTGTGCTCTTAAATTCTGAAACAGTCAAAGTTTATTTCATGCAAAAGAAAAAACAACAACAACATGCAAGGCTTCATGACAGAATATGAAACACACAGAAAAGTAGTTTTATGGATTTTTAAGATATTGTGAAGAATGCTGAACATGATTTTTATATAATTCCAAAGTTTTTGCTTTTTTGTCATTGTTGTTGTTGTGTTTAAAGAAATTACTAAAGTGGATATTAGTCAGAAGGACTAGTTAGAACTGTACATTTAAGCAAAATAAAATAAAGTTTGTATAAAATGCATGTATACAGGCACAAAAAAATCAGAGATAATTGTGTTTATTGAATATCATATGAGATGTGTTTATTCTATTTCTTTTATATATCAGAACCAATCATAAATAGTTTTATATATCCCTGTTAGCAGGCTTTAGTATTCCCTGAATAGAAGTAAGACCTTCTCTCCAAAAATAGGGGCCTGGATATGACACTAAACCGCATTTGATGGTGAGTCTCCGTTTCTGAAGATACCCCTTCATTGCCAATACTCTCTGGTTTTCTCTGACCTGGTGTAATAGTACCTCTTATAGTCTCATCTATAGGTTAAATGAATATGTTCAAAAATTATTTGTATTTGGGAGAACTGTTTGCAAAATAAAAAAAATTTAAGAAACAACTATACTAATAATGAAAAATAAACATACAATGAATGCATTTGCCTAATTTCTTGGAATGAAATAATGCTAGTTGGGTTGGCTTACTGTTAAAATCAATTAGAGAATTTTATACATTTTCAATATTATTCTAAGACCCTATAGTAAAATTTCACCTGAAATAATATGTCAGTCTTAGAAAAATCCATATCATATCAATTAGATTAAGAATATAACTTATGCTATTATAGAATTTTATTTTTCTTATGTGTTGTAGAGAAGAGATGAATATGGGCATTGACAGTGTTGGATGGGTGAACCTCGGTATTCCTAGTGAGACTAGTTAGCAATATACCTCTGTTGACACATCCTTGCATGTCTTGTAAAATAAATCCTTTCATTGTAAATTATGATTCAAGATATTATTCCAATAATCCACCCAAGTAACATTACAATATAATGATATGCAGAAACTACTAAAAGCTAGAATTTTAGAAGATTATCTATTTACAAAGCTAAAAAAAAATATAGAGAGATATACCACATTTAAAACTAAAAATACAAAATACTATTTTCTTTGCATTTAACATCCCTTTTATCAAGTTTAGTCAGTAATCATCTTCCAAACATTCTGTATATATTCATTTTATGAATGATTTTTTTGGACCAATATTTTTATTTCAAAAACAAGGGGTCATTCATGAACACATAGAAGATTACTGGAGTTGCATACAGTATATAATAATAACACATTTTGTGACTAAAACTTAGGGGTCATTTATCACACAAGATGTTTTTTGAATATATGGAAGCTGACCTTTCTTCTTACCTCAAAATCTATGATAAAAACACATTTCTGTGGTTAAAAAATAGGGGTCATTCATTACAGAGTATATATTCTATTTGTTTTTGGGGGGTTTTTTTTGTCTTACCTATTTTTTCTCCTATATCCAAACTGAAATATTTATGTTTGGCTTTGATATTACAGTAATTTTCATTATTACAACTTAGGCTTCCCTTTCTTTCTCTGAAATTCACAAATAATCTGTTTTGCACCATATAATGTAATATTTGGTTTCTATATTTTGATAATTAAAACATACACAATTTGCTAGAGCTTTTATAAATGCTTTTATCAACACTTAATTTAATCACTGATTCTGAGATTAGTTGATATTAACAGGTATTGTGGCTATATTATTTCTTTAAATTGTATATTCAATATTTGTTATAATCCTATAATTACTTGATTTTATCTATTACTCAATAGTTATTTTTCTTCTCTTGAATTCTTTAATTGTAATTCTCTTCCTTGAAGATTGCCACTGTCATATGCAATCTTTTTTTATATGTAATTTTTTTTTGTATTTATCCTTGGTCTATTTTCTCTTCCTCCTCCTCCTCTTAATATAACTTGTTAAACTCACAGATCCTACTTTCTTCAATATGGTTAAGCTTTAGAAGTTCAAGTCAAACATATTATTGTTATCTGATCATCTTTTGTTCCTTGTCCTTTCTGTAGATCTATGCTAGGTTACAGGCAACACTTTTCTTAAAAAAAAACAAAACAAAAACAAAAAACAAGATATATATTAATGGCAATAATGAATTATTAAATGGAAGTATATCTGATGCAGACACTTTCCTCTCAAAGCATGGCAGGGAGTTCATTGAAGTTTATTTTCTACATTTTAATTTTCTGACTAGATTTAAAGATAATACAGGAAGCGTATGTGTACTGCTATGCTTAAAGTTTCCTTCATTATCTTTTAATGTTAGAGTACGGAGTCAGAAGAACAGTGTTCCTTAAGGACAAAGATTACTGAAGATAGAGTACTGTCAACTCCTGAAGATATTTGGGAATTTGTCTTCTCTCAGAATTAGAAAGAGAAGATCTTGAATCTGATTTTATACACAGCAAGTAGAAAGGTGAAGCATATTTTTCCAAGATGGGTTGGTTGGTTGGTTGTTGGGGGGGTTGCTCTGTATATTTTCTGCTCTGTCATTAACTTCCCTATCACATCCTGGATTCTCCTGAGATGTGCAGCTATCTCCACAGCAGACAAAGCATCAGACCTTAGCTTCTATCTAGCCAGGCTTTGCTGAAAATGTGAACTATTACTGGACATGCCCAGCTGACAAGATGGACCTTGGTCATTCTGGGCCAGATATGATATGATCAAACAGTATATTAAGAATAAGATGACGGATGGATGATATGTGTCATTTTATATTTTTAGCATCTGGTCACTCCTTGGACATATCTTTCTTCTCTTAGGCAACTTGTAAAGTTCTTAAGCCATGCACAAAGTCTATTTCTAAATTTAGTCATAAAGGTGCAGACATATTTTGACAATGTAGATAATATTTATTTATTCATCTGGTTTGTTGAGTCTGTCAAGGCAGGACTGTCCTTTTCATCTTAATTCTACATTTCTTAGTGTCTAGTCTCTAAACTCCACACTTGTCAGTCTGCAACAAGCTGTCTGTCGCCTATCTCGTTTATCTTGTATGCAACTGTCTTTAATTCTCCTCCAATCCATCTCCTCAAAAATGACTGCACTGGTCTGTCACTCACTGCAGATATTTGTGCCCTCAAAGTACTCAGAGATTTATAAGTACAGCTGTACACTGGTTCTGATAGACATAAAAACAGAAAGAAAAAAAAATAACACTCTGACAGGTAAGAATAGGCATAGGGGGAAGGTTAAAATAAGTAAGATTATTGAGTCTGTTTAATTTATTTCAAATCTTGGATGATTATAAAAAGAATCTAAATTTGCACTGGTTTTCCATATTGTGAGTTAGAAATCTAAAATTATATTTCTGATTTCTCTTCCTTAAATTTAAAGAATTAACTTTTCGAAAATGATAAATTATTTGCTATTTATGTAACCCATGATATCATGAGTAGGATATATTAAATATATTACAATGTTCCTTCACTCTTATGATTGCCAACTTTTGTAGGGTTGCCTTGGCAAAATTTGGGCTTTTCTTATCACCACTAAATTTATCACAACTTCACTCTCAAGCATTAAGTACAAAATCTTATAATTTTTTATCTAACACTTAAGTTTTGGCATTTATTTGTATATTGTACAGTTAAAATCAGGATGAAAAGTACTGTTAATAGTCAGTAATCAATAACAATGTTACTAATCAAATAGGAACATTATATCTATAAGTAATTTGCTTCTTTTTCTTATTGGAGAGATATTAAAATTTGATTAATATCATTCTTTTTTCAAAACTGGAATTTTCAATTTATTAAATGAAAGTCAAGAAATCAGATATAAACTCATATTCAAAATTAAGTTTAACTTTTAGCCATAGAAGATTTATTTGTAAGATCTGATCAAGATTTTTCAATATTTATAAAAATCAGTTTCTCTTTCTAAAGATGATTTCTTTGGTTGATTTTCAAATAGTCTATATTTGATATTTTGAAAATCCTAAAAAAGACCAAACTAAAGAAATCAAATCAGTTAAGAAACAATTGCACAAAAAATGTAAATATGATCATACAATGAATGCAATTCCCTAACTTTGAGGTATGATATAACCCTTGACAAGTTGACTTATCATTAAAATCAATCAGTCAAAAAATCACATCACTTCAGTAATACTAAGCAAAATATGGACAAAAAGAAATTTCATAATGCTTTTAAAATGAAATTAAGTCAATTTAAGATTGGGAAAAGTTACATGAAAAATTATCCTTGAACTTATGTAAAATTTGTTCTCAAAGTTTACATCTTTGAGCCATGTAAATCCCTAAAAATTGTCATTTATTCATTTGATTCAATCTTTTTTTCTTTACGTGGTAAATCAGTTATAAGCTAGTTTTTCTATCTATCAATATATATATATATATATACACACACATAAGATATATAACTATTTGGTATTGTAATTAACTAAGATTAGATTAGTGTAACGTTGTAAACCAATGGATAAGTTATTTAAAAAGCCAGCTGCTTGAAGAAAGAAGAGTTGACAAAGTTTAACATCTCTTCCAGTAGGCTAGGTGTAACAAGATATGCTTGATCAAGAACCCCTGAATTGAAAACAGCAGTTAACTAGGATTGCTAAGTTCCCTAAATTCTATCAGTCAACTGAGTGGTAGTTAGGATTTGTGGACAATGTCATACATCCAAGGTGGAAGTGGGGGGTTGGGTGATTTGTGAATTCCAATAAAAAAATTAATTTGGAGGCTGGAGTTCAAGGAAACAAGTGTTTATGTATATGGAGAGCAAGAGAACCTTTCCAAGAGATATGGGAAGAGTTGGTTCTTATAAGAGGAAAGAACCTGATTTGCATGTTGTGTCCATCATTCATTTCCCACTATTTCCACAACCTCAGAAACTGAACAGAGAATAAAGCAATAGATGTCCTTACATTTGAGACTAGTTGTATTTTTGTGTTTCTTCTCTTCCATCCAACAATTAGCCATCACTAACTTAGCAATGATTGGTGACTATACAACATTAAATGGAACTATAAGACCAGTAGTATAAGGCTTCCAGTGCAAATCAAACTCACTTTTAATGGTCTACTACTCTTGCTTGCTAACTATTACAGTTTATATATCAATACCTAGAAGTGAATATAACCTATGATGTCATGAAATTATTTTTTTTATTCCTTCTAATAATTACATATATTGTGATACAGATTAGATTAGAACTGATTGCATTTGGATCAATTATGTGTAGATAAAGTTTGAGCTTTTCTTTTTGCTGACCATGGACTTTCTTGTTACTTCTTCAAACCCTTTAATGAAAGCTGATTTCATTATTTTCTTTGGACCCTTTGCTCAGCTTTCATTATTTTCTTTTTTGGACCCTCTGCTAAGTTTTCATTATATTCTTCTTCAGGCTCTCTGCTCAGCTTTCATTATTTTCTTCTTCACCCACCTTGTTAACTGGAGCTGCAGAATACACTAAATGCACTTTTGCACCCTTTGATTGGGTCTCCTTCTGGCTGAGGGTGGCAATCCATAATATCTGAAGATGGGAACCTGGTGGCTAAGTAGTCAGTGACCTAAAACATTCCATTCTAGCCCTTTGAAAAGTCTTCATTTCCTCAATTGGCTGGTTATGTATAGCCCTAGCACCTATATTATTAAGTCCTGATCATATTTTACAAACTGCTCTTATGGCAAACAAACA
Organism: Sepioteuthis lessoniana; assembly: GCA_963585895.1. Lineage (NCBI taxonomy): Eukaryota > Metazoa > Mollusca > Cephalopoda > Myopsida > Loliginidae > Sepioteuthis > Sepioteuthis lessoniana. The sequence goes on from OY757913.1 coordinate 45,903,493, forward strand.
CCCAACTCTTTTTATCTCAAAGTGGCAATGGCTGAGGTTTAACCATGTTGAAAGAAACTAAACTTTGACCACTGTTTAATTTTCAGGAACCAAATTTTGAGTACTAAAAACCTGAAATTAGCAGAAACTGGAAATCTCCCTCCTAACATGAGTATACTCATTGATATATTCCCTTGTCAGCCAAGGTGAATAAGTATCCCTCTAAGTAAATTCCCAGTAGACTGTGGATTCTGTTGCAGGTGGTGGTGGCATACAAGACCAGTGAATAGAAAAACAGCACATATGGCAAATATAAACAAAATCTTCTCTGATTTATTGTAAAACAGTTAAAATCAAACAAAAAGAACCACCAACAAACACTTATACCACTGCCCAAAAATTATCTACTGAAGACTCTATATCTTCAACTAAAATAAATGTTGTGAGGAAAAAAACAAAGATCACCAATCTGCTAACCAATTCCGAAAATAAATCTAGTATCAGACAATAAACACATTCTAATTAGTGCAACCAAACTCAAACCTTCCCTCAATCCAAAATAAGTCATTCCCAACTAATAACTGTATAAGAACTACTGAAAATAATGAACACTTCATCATTTCAATCCAGAGACCCCTCAAAATCAAGAATAAAATCACCAAAAAACTAATAAGAAACCAATTATTAAACAAGATCATACAGCCAAGTATGGGCAATGTAGCTCCCAAGAATCAAAGCTTGATAAAACCAAAAAAAGTGGATCTGAGAGTATAGAAACTATGAATACTGAAATGGATAGCATGGTTTCAAACTTCAAATTATAAAATAAAAATGAAAAAAATATAAAATACATCTATGAAACAAGACCATCTACAAAGCATATGCCTGTGAAGCAAAATAAATTTCTAACTTTTGTCTCACACTCCAACAATTTATTTAAAAAAGATATTTACCAAAAAACTATTTTCTTATAAATCATTATGGAAAAAAAAAAGATTTGACCTTAAATAACCCTCAAAGTTCGGTATGCCATTAAAACAATCCAAACCGGAACCCTCTGCTTAGCTGTGATGAGTTCCTTTTTCAAGCCTTCTGCTTATCTTTGATAATTTTCTTCTTCAAACACTCTACATAGTTTTGATGATTTACTTCTTCAAGTCTTCTGTTTATCTTTGATGATTTTCTTTTTCAAGCCCTTTGTAAAGCTTTTACGATTTTCTTTTTCAAGCCCTCTGTAAAGCTTTGATGATTTTCTTTTACAAGCCCCCTGCTTAGCTGTGATGATATACTTCTTCAAGCCCTCCGTTTATCTTTGATGACTTACTTCTTCAAGCCTTCTGCTTAGCTTGGATGATTTTTTTCAAGCCCTCTGTAGAGCTTTGATGATTTTCTTTTTCAAGCCCTTTGTAAAATTTTGATGATTTTCTTTTTCAAGCCCTCTGTAAAGCTTTGATGATTTTCTTTTTCAAGCCCTCTGCTTAGCTATGATGATATACTTCTTCAAGCCCTCCGTTTTTCTTTGATGACTTACTTCTTCAAGCCTTCTGCTTAGCTTTAATGACAAAGCTTTGATGATCTTCTTCTTCGAGCCTTCTGCTTATTTTTGATGATTTTCTACTTCAAACCCTCTGCTTAGCTTTGATTATTTTCTGCCTTAACCAACTAAATATTTTTGGCAGTAAAAGATAAACATTGTTGATTAAATACAGGATTTTTCAATTTTTAAAAAAAGAGGATTTTAGAAAGTTTTTGTATTCAATCTGTATGATGTGCATTGATTATTGGAAAGAAAGAGATTTGCAGTGTAAGGAATAAAAAAAAGGATTATTAATAGAACAAAGTTATTATGTGTATCATAAGGATTTACTCAGCATCCCTTTTTATACTCATTTTTATGGATTTATTTTGCTATATTTTTTAACCACTTGGAATTGGCTGACAAGGTATCTCATGAGAAATTTCTTTGTCCTCTGTCTTCTTTCTCAAGCAATGATTCAAAGCAATTTGTAGATGAAGGTAGTGAAAGCAGTGATTGTTTATTCCCCACCCACTTTCTTTATATATACATACATATATATAGATAGAGAGAGGGATTTCTTGTCAGTGCCTTCTCTCTTTACATGTATTTGAAGTAAAAAAAAAGTTACAATGTCCACACAAATCTTTATGCAATTATTGATTTTGTAGGGCAATATCATCCATAGCTTTTTTTTCTTTTTAAATATCATTCTTCTTTTGTATTTTTCACAAGATTTTGGCTGCTATCAATTCCATTCTTCCTTGGGAATTCTAAATGCATCCAATGGAATATATTGTTTTTATTTCTTCCTTTTTAAACTAAGGATGCCTGACATGACAGGTGACATACATGTAGGTAAACTGACCCAATCTATGTAATAGAAACCATAAAACTGAGAATGCTAGTCTAACAAGTTAACTGAGGAATAATACATAATTTCTGAAATAAGACAATATAGATGGGTTGTTAAATTGCCTCTCTACATAACAAAATTCCTACACTACTCAAAACAATCATTAAAGAATGGCTTCCAAGTTACTGAAAGATAAGGAAGAAGAAAGTATCCATAACTAGACTCCACATACGACATACTAAGGAAATTCACTCATACCTTCTCACAAATGAAGACCCTCCATCTCATATAGACAGAATATTAAGAAAAACACTCATAAGCTGTAGCAACTTCAGCCATAACCTGATAGAAACATTTTCAACAAACAACTTTAAAGAACTATTCCAAACCAAAACAAATGATATACTGGAATTCCTAAAAGGAATTAAACTTCCATATATACTCATATAATGAATGATTCATAACATTTAGTCACAAAAGTTTTTTTATCATATAATGCTTGTAATGAATGATGGTAAGTTTTCGTGAATCCCAAAAATATCTCTTGTAATGAAAGACCCCTTCTTTTTTGGGGGAAAAATTGCTTTAAAAAGGGTGTTCATTAAATGAGTTTTTAGGTATATACACAAATTTAATTCTTACAATTAAAAAAAAAAACATACACCTATTATTGATCATCAAAATACTAATTATTATTATACATGTAAATCATTTAAATCTTTACATGTAATTTTTTCAAATTTTCATGCCAAATTTTCAGCTTTAGAAATCTTAACCATTTTCAACATTTAGTGACTTATAAGGATTGTTATATCATTAAACAAAGTTTTATTTAACTGATTTTTTGTCCAGTCGGCTGGGGCTGTCGAATACACCGACTGCTTCTCTGCAGAGGGGTAAGACCCCCCCCAGCGATTGTCCTAGATATGACACTAAACAATCTGATAGTGAGGTTCTAGTGATGCTGGAGATTTGGGGAATGCAGAGCACCCCTTCATTGCCACTGCTCCCAGGTCCACTCTGGCCCGGAATGGTAGCACCTGATAGGGCCCTATCTTTGGGTTAAATAGAACTTAACTGCATACTTATGCTAAACTGAATTGTTTGAATAAGAATTGTTTGACTAAACTAAATAGCTTAAATAGAAATATTTTTGACAATTAAACTGTACTAAGATTTAAACAGAGTGCTTATGCTAAACTGAATTGTTTGAAATGGAACTGTTTTTTGACACTGAAACTGTACTTACACTAAATTTAATTGTTTGATATAGAACTGTTTTGACATTTAACTTTGTGTAAACAAAATTTGTACTTATACTAAACTGAATTAGCTGAATTAGAATTGTTTTGACAAATAAACTGTGTACTCATGCTAAACTGAATTGTTTGAAATAGAGCTGACTATTTGCATAAAGATGGATTGGGCATTAAATAACCTACAAAGGTTGATATACCATAAAACCTGACCAACCAAACTTAAATTGATTTTCTGATATTTCATTTTTTTTTACTATTCTGTATTTCACATAGTCATGGTATTTTTTGTATATCAAAAATATTTTATTTACTCTTCACTAAACAATCAGACACTATCTTTGAAACAGTTTGAGTATGCAAATGTTTTCAGAGTTAGCTTTGAAAACACTGTGACCATAGCTTCTAAATAACATTGACTCTTATTACTATATCAATGAATCTGTTCAGTTCATTTTTTTTTTTTTTTATCTCGCATACATGCACCTCATCAGCACTTATTTTGATCATAGTAACATATCAATTTGTTTCTAAAAATTTAGCCCTTTTTTTTCATTTCTTATATTTATGAAAAAGAGGTTGAACAAGAAAAATACTTGACTGTACTTTTTACAATTTTGTAGGTATTTATGCAGAAAGCACACGCAATTCCTGCTGGATTTGTGTTACAGATGAAGGAACACTTCCACGGCGCACAGCTTCACCAGCTAAACGCTTACCTTCAATCAGTGATGTCGAGGGTGTTGAAGAAGAAAGTGCTGAAGGTCCTTCAACAAGTAAACCAGAGGAAAATGGTAAGATCAAAAAGTTTCAGCATACTTTCTATTAACTCATTTTAAAGTTGCCAGTTTGAAATAAATACTGACAAATTACTTGTATTGTATATACAATTACCCATGAACTCATTGGGTTACCATTGTAGTTGCTGTTCATAGAGATATTGGCATTTAATAAAAAGGGAAGAATTCTAATTAGAATTCCATAGTTATCTCCTTTATATCCAAAACTTGGATGATTAAAAAAAATCACTTCAATATGATTGCAGATCTCACAAAATCATCATTCAGTTGCAAACTAAACAGGAATTTGCTTTATTCTCTAAGAGCATGTTAAGTGTGTTGGTCTAATAAAAATCTTGTTATGATGTGCAATATCTGGTGGGTTATGGTTTTATGAGGATCATTCAAAAAAATTCTTATCCTCACCCAGAAAAAAGAGCATAGATGAATATATTTGTTATGGTGATACACAACCACTTCTTATAAAACTAGAAAAATTTGAATTTGTTTTTCTTGTTTTATAAGAAATGGTTGTGTTTTGCTACCACAAAAATGTTCAGGTATGATTCTTCTTTCTGGGTATGGCTTTGAGCTTTTTGAACAACCCTTTTATATATATATATATATATATATATATATATATATATATATATATACAAATACATTGAGAATGATATAGATAAAAAATTAATATATATACATTTTAAAGAATTGTTAAAGCAGCTGACTGATATAGTAAACCAACATCTGTATGCTTATGTCCTCCTGGCAGATCTTTACTGACTGTATCATGTATTCTTAAATGCAGGAAATTATCAAGCTAGACTAGTTTTACTGTATGTTAGGTCTTTGATATTTACCATTTCCTGTAAACATGAATGGAGAACATTGCTGTAAGGAAAAGTAGAATGTTATATGGATAGGTGGATATAATAATTTTGCTATTGTGTTCAATAAAGTTACAGGATCATAAATAAATTTACAAAATCATAATCAGTGCTATAAATGAGTGTGGAATCATGAAAAGTTAAGATTAAATGGTAAATTAAGGTGGTAACCCCAATCAATTCCTTAGCAATAAACTAAAGAGTCTTCTATGAAAGATACAGTTATCTTTCTTCATCAAAATCACTGACACCAAATTTGATATAAGGAAACTAGCTTTGTTGGAACTATCAAGACTAAACACTTTTTTTACCTTTAAAAGAATTAAAGAATGTTAAGGGCCCCTTTCACTGTCAGAGTATTTGAAGTATTGTCTGTTTACTCTACAACTACTGATATAAGTATTGAGTCCAATACACCTTATCAAGAAATACTAAGGTTATCCTGTTTCCACAATTTGATATGTAGAAACATTTTTTTTAGATGTTTCTATTAAATTTTACGCACTTAGTGCTTTTGTGTGTGTGTGTATATATATATATATATATATATATATATATATCAGAATAAAATAATAATCGTAACATATGGAAATACAATTTTTAAGATATAAATAAACTTTGATATAAAGTTTTTAAGAGTCAAAAATGCTGAATAATAAAATAAATGGATGATTCTAGTTTTAAATTTGAGGTTCAGTTCTCTTTGAACAAATTAAGATATCCCTCCAAATGATGCAATCATCTTCTTAAGGACAATAAGCTTGAAACTAAAAAAATTTCAAATCTCTTCATTTTTTTTCACATAGCCCCAATGAATTTTATCACAAAATATTCTATTTGAGATTTATAAATTTTCAAAATTAGGCTCCGTTAAATTGTTAGATTTGTTTGAAATCTACTACTAAGACCATGTGCAAATTACATAGTGCCTTCCAGTCTTTATAAATATTGTTTTTGTGATTTTTTTTCAGAAAAATTGAATAGCTGATGTAACTGAGTAAGATCATTGTTTCCTGATCTCTTTAGAGTTTGGATCAAAGAGGGACATCTAATTGAAAGAAGTATGTTCTGAAGAGATCTTTCTGCAGACATACTTTCCTGATTTAGAAAAACAAACTTTTATCAATGATAAAGAGTGAAAATAACACTATTGGTAGTAAATATGACTGAACTAATGTATCTATTTGCTTCCATCCTGAGCAGGATATGACACAAGGTTAGTTTTTAAGCAGAGTAAAGCTAGTTTTAATTCAGTTTTCTTCTTCTTAGAGTGGTTGCCTAACCAGGGTTAAAGAACTCAGTCTACCCCACTTGAAGACAAGGATTAATGCTTTTCTGAGGCTATTAGTACAAAGTGAACCTCAAAAAGTCTTGTCCAAGATTTGAACTCAGGATGTCAATTCCTATGATGATGACTATTACACTAAGCACACCTCCCAAACTTAACTGGTTAAACTAATCTATTATCAGCTTTTTGTGGGGTGGGGGTGGTAGTTTTTGCCAGTCAGGTTTGTACAAATTTGGCAGAACTTGTCTGTTTTTATGGGCTGGATGCTATTTCTGATGCTCAACCTGTCTATGAAGGAAAAGTTTGGTTTTGAATTCAGAGTTTTCCTAGTCCAAGAGAACTCGATCTGTCCTACTATCTAATCATAGCTAGAGAAGAAGAAATTAATTCATGTCTTTTCTAAGAGTATTGTATGAAGGAAAATGCAAACAGCCTTGTACAGAATTTTAACTTGACTTGCCACGTCCATTTCATTTGATGATAATTATTACACCACTTGCACCTTCATACTGATAACATTTTACAATAACGATTAAAAAAAAACAAAAAACAGCCAATTCACTCTCCACCCGATTGACTTAATCATAGACTTATTCTTTCATATTTATTCAACCCCACCACCATGAGCAGGATCAATTTTTTTTAAGCAGAGTTTGACAAGTTTGAATTCAGGGTTTTCTTTCACTTAGATTGATGACCATGCAAAGATTAAAGAGCTCAGCCTGCCCTACTATTCATTTATAGCTTGAGGAAAAATGGTTGGATTCATATGTTTGAACATACAAAGGTATTAGTGTGGTGTGAAATGCAAACAGCCTCATACTGGATATGAACTTGGGTTGCCGTGTTCTCTTTCTATGCTTACTATCTATAACTCTAAGAAAATTCATTAACACTTGACTGACTTTCTTCTAGCAATTGAACTCCCTCTTTGTTACCCTCATGTTACAATCAATCCATTCTATTTAATTTATAAGGACAGAATAAGACCTTCTCTTTCCTCACAAATTATACATCTAAAGAGGCAGTTGAAACATTTTAGTAAAGTCTCAACACAAAAAAATTTCAGGGATCTAAATAAAGTCAATTTTTTTATAATATAACCATTCTAGAAGTAAATTCCCATTTTTTGTCTCACTCGGGTTCACCAATATTTTTCTTATAAAAATGTATTGTATTTTCCTTAGTTGGGCTCATATTTGTGTTTATGTTGAGAAACATTTTAAGGTGCGAGTGTTTTCACTAATATTAATTCGAAATATGAGGTGCTGATAAATTCTCAACCCAACCAAGGAGGGAATAACTTAGAGCCATGAAAATTACATGCTATTTCATGAATTCATTCTCCAGTTAAACAAACTTGACCCACTGTTTCTCAAATTGTTTAACTCTCCTCCAGAAAAAAATACGTGTCATTTTCCTTTTGGTTAAACTAAGAACTTTTCAATATCCTTGTAACTGGAGTTAGCCATCTTCAGCTTGTATAATTAGCCTCATTAGCTGCCATTATAATAACATTTCCCTGTTTCTTCAGTCTTATCAGTGGGTTTTACAATATGGTGTCTGTATCCCTTGTAAAAGGATCAGATCCCCACCAAAATGGATGTTGTGGTTTTGACACTAAATTGCATCTCATAGTGAGCTTACCATTTCGGATCTCTGGTTCAAATAAATTTGTGTGCAAATTATTTCTCTTAAATATCATATAGCTGTATGCAAAGAATTTGCCAAAAAAAAATAGGAATATAAATGTACATCATAAAATAAGCTCAATATAAATATTAGTAAATATAAATGTATATCTTTAAATTATCTCTAGGTTTAAAATAACCCCAAACAGGTTGACATGCTATTTCAATCTATTACTCAACATTTGTCCCTATATAAATTTTGATACTTTCTTACAAACAATTTATATAAATTGTAGGTTTTGAAGTTAGCAGAAAGTTACTTGATAAGCTTGGATCTGGCCCAAAGCTTTCCAAGTACTGAACACCAAGTGATGATCAAACTTACTATTCAGTAGAAATAGATGTGCAGGACTAGATTGCTAACTCTTATATTACAATGTGGTACTCCACATTTCTTTGTGCTGCAGCTTAGAAAATAACATGTTTAGATTAATTTTTGTACAAGGAAACCCAAGATATTCAGTTGTAATTATCTTTTAGATCAGCTTGCAAACCATTATCCTATGAAGATGCACTTTGTAAAGTTACCATAGAGATTTTGATTAAACTGAGTAAAGATTTCATATTTAAGCTGTAATAAACAAAAAACTTGAAAAGGTTTCAAAGTACAATCTAATAAAGAACAAGATATTTAATGCTATGTATTAGGAAATAAGTCATGTTTATATAGAGTCAATTATTTAGCTATTTAACAATATGGTACTTTTTTTTTTACTATATATATATTTGTTCTTCTAAGTGGAATAATATTTTTGTAGATTCAGATTTCTAAGAATATTATAACTGTACTTTAACAATCAATATATGAAACAAATAAATTCTGTGGCTGATTTTTTTGAATTTAATATCATGTAAACACATCTGCCATCATGCCTGAAGGTTAAGGAATTATATACATTTATATTTACATTTTTTCTGCAGTTGTTTTTCAAGAGTTTTTTTTTCATGGTTATATTATATCAAGTATTCCTTTCTAATGTAAATAACTTTTAGATTTATTGCAACCAGAGATGGGACCCTAATGAGTACTATTATTATAAATCAGAGTGAACCTGGGAGTAATGCTAATGAAGCAGTACTCCACACTCTCCAGATCTCTAGCCTAACCATCAGATATAGTCTAGTATCATACACAGACACCCCTTCTTGGTGGAAGTCTTACCTTGCTGCAGGGGATACAGTCAATGTATTCTAAGTGTCACTGACTAGGCAATAAATTCTTTCTCATAAAACTATAATATAAATTCTTTCTAGTTAGTAAGTTGGTTGACCATAGTCAAGAGTGACCCGCAGACTCCCTTTTTAATAGCTATTACACCATGGTGTAGGGAGGGTACTACTCTTTTCCCTGGATAGCTCTACTTACCCTTGATCCATACCTTATAATGCTGAGTGTTAAGCAAGGAGGCATCAAGTACCATTTTATGAGGCTTTGACATGATTTGAACTAGGGTTGAACCCAAGTCTCCTGGACCATTGGCAAATACTCTAACCTTTATGGCAACTCTTACTAGAGAATCATAATTAGTATGACTTGATTAAATTTGGTTAATTAGTAATATATACTTCATTGCCAGGCCTTAAGTATAGAAAATCCATTAAAGATAGAATTTACTAACAACAGCTTTTGATTGAATAATTAGTAATAATTTTTCACTATTCCCTGAAATATTATCATCAACCCTTTCTGTGTATCTCAATATGAAATAAAGATGAACAATCTAGTCTTACAGACTATTATAACAGTACTGCGTTCAGCCCTCACTGAGTATTCCACACTAGTTGATTTGTCAGACTAAGTTTGTCTCATTAAACTTTTCTTGATGCACCTTATGCACATATATGCATAACTATGATTAATATTTAATGCTAAAAGCATTTTGAATCTGTAAAATCTTTACAGTACTTTATGCATGAAAATGCAGAGAAATATCACAATATTTTTCAAGCATAAAATAGGATCACAATAAAACAGGATAAATACTCATGACTCAGAGTTTCATATTGCAGATCATTCATTCAACACCTCTTTTTTAATAATATCCTAGTGTATGAGTGTGGGATATATATATATATATGTACACACACACAATTATGAAAAGAATTTAATGCTAAAAATGTTTTTAATCAGTAAAATCTTTATAGAGCTCTATATAAGAATACAATAGTTTTTAAGCATGAAATAGAATAACAATAAAACAGGATAAACACTCATGACTATGAGTTTCACATTGTTGATCTTTTTTATTTATATTCTAATGTATGAGTGTGGGAGATATAAAAGGCTGGAAAAAAACTCACAACATTGGGTTTCACATCTATGATCATCAGTTGAGCTAGTAATTTAGAATTTTAACAATTAAGTCCAACATTTGTCAAATGTGTGGCTTACATGCTCATCTGATCATTGTAGATATGAAACTTGCTGTAGTGAGTTTCTACCTACCTACATTTTTTATAATTGGTAGTATATTCTAATATTGCTCTACATTTTTTTGAATTGAACACTGTGAAGATTTTACAATTTAGAGACTAATTTAGCATGTAGGTTTTACTATATATATATATATATATATATGTGTTTGTGTGTGCATATAGATATGTTTAAATGTATATATGTGTGTTGATATATGTATATGCAGGTATATATATATATATATATATATATATATATATATATATATATATATATATATATATATGTGTGTGTATCTATGAATATGTGTCCATATGTATGTAAATTTCTGTGTACAAAAGTATTTATACATAAATATGTTTATGTATCTGTATGTGTGTATATGCATATGTCTGTATGAATATTTATTTATATATATAAAGTCTATATATGTGTATTAGTGTGTGTTTATATGTATATAAATATATGTGTATATTATATATGTGTATGTGTGTGTGTGTATAAATAGATGTTTTCTTATATATGTGTATGATTTGTAAAAACATTTTGTTGATAACATTTTTGAAAAAGCTTGAGCTCATTATTTTTGCACACAAATGGTTTCAAGCATTGCTATGCAACAGTAACAATTTAACATCTGTCATTTGTTTGCATGCATTTAAATAGTTTGGTTTGGTTTATGGCATCTCAACCATTGTAGGTTATCTAATGCCAAATCTGGTTTATACATATACATTGAATATATGATTTGTAAACATAAGTCTACTAACTATTCAATTTAAAGGTCATTTGTTTACATGCAGTATAATGATCAAACAGTTTTATTACAAGCACTTTTTAATTTAGCAAAAATCATTTGTTT
>OY757913.1:45920222-46217722 GCA_963585895.1 Sepioteuthis lessoniana
AAATAACTGTAATGATAAATTAAGAAATCTATGTTCTTAATTACTGATGAACACTTACTTTAAAATATAAGTTTTACTGTATATTACTATATTGTTTTTTTTTGGGGTTTTTTTTTTCATATTGATTGTGTCAAGATAATAAATATCTACCAGTCTTATCTATGCTTTTTTTTTCTTGGTTATCAATAAGAGCACTATAGCTTACCAATTTAGGAAAGCTTTTGTACAAAAGGGATCATAATCCTTCAGCTACTCATTCTCTGGAAAATCAGTCTTGTGTTGATGCTTTATTGCTGAATCAACCATCCAACAAAAAAATCTTTTGCCCTAAATTTATCTATTCTATAAATTAGTGTGTTTCTCAAAATTTCCATAAAAATACAACTGTTTGTTGAAGGACATTCTCAGATAAGTTTTCAACTTTTTTTATTTGATAAGTTAATAAGAACAAATATACCTAAAAAAATAAAGAAAGAAGTGAAATATAACTTTACAAAAAAATCCTCCAAAAATTTGAATACAGTTATGTAAAATAAATAAAATATTTCGTAGGTAAATATATTTATCTCATTTTGGAGAAAAGTTGAGATGAGTTAATTTTACAATTAGTCTACCATTACCTGTTCATGAAAAAAAATTGAATAAAAGTTGATAATATTTTCACAGCTGAGAAGAACTATAAAAGCTATCAACAAAACAATTACTTATTAATTAAAAAAGAAAAAAAGAAAAACATCATTAAAAAAATAAGATTGAAAATGAATAATAAAATAATCATTCATTTTTAATTTTTTTTTCTAATAACCTGTTTTCTGTTTTTAATAAGCATTTTTTAAAGCAAAATATCCAAGTAAAAAAATCTACAGTTTTCAAGTTATTTAGCAGGGTATTTAGGAACTTATTTGAGGCAAAAAGAAGCACTAAACAAACAACAGATATGGGTGAGTGTGTATATATATATATATATATAATACTCTGAATTTTTCAGATAGCCACTTATGTCATGTGTTATCTTATTACCTACACTGTCTTATCATCATCAAGCTATTGATTATAATGAATTTGTTGTTATTATCTATTGAAAACATGGGGCAGTTGTATGCTTATTTTCCTTGCTGCTTCTACTGTTATTGGAACTCACTTGGTTGTTTTTGCTGCCATAACTACTGTTTTATAACTTCTGACTAGTATTACTGCTACTATGAGTCTAGCTATTATTATAACCATTCATTTATCTTAGAAGTCACTGGTTGACATCCTTCTATCTCATTAACTATCAAGAAGAGAATTTATATTTGCTGAGTTTAATAGAAACAAACAGACCCTAACTTGTTCTTTAAAAACCTTCATACTGTAATTCTTGTTTTGACCTTTAGCCTTTCTGCTATTTGTAACTCTTTAGATATTTTGCATAACACAGTGCAACACCTCAAGTTTGAAAAAGAAGAAAGAATATTTGTAAAATACTGGAATCAGGAAAAAAGATTAAAAAAACAACTGTTATATAGCAAACTGGTCACATCAGAGACATTATTCAATAAATGTCACCATGCTTTGCTTCTTCTTTTTGAAGAAAAATCAGTTTGGTCCAAATCTTCCAAAAATGAAGTATTGAAAGATTATTTTATTTAAGAATCTACAAATTTGTTTGTCTTCTTTATGGCACGAAATGCTCATTTTGAAAATACTAATGTTGCTTTTCCTGCATCTTCATTCAACTTGATTTCAATCTGTTTTTTGTTGAATTCTCTTCCTTTTAAATCTGCTTTGCACTTTAAATATATATTCTTCATTTTCTTCCTTTTTGTTCATATGAGGTTTTTTGGGGGGAGAGTATACAGCTGGGTATTGCCGCTATTTTCATCTTGGCATTCAACACATTAGTGACTGGGTTGGGAGTCTCCTTGGTATTGCGGTTAATGTTCTGGATTGCAACATTGTAATAACTAGGTTTGAACTCCAGTCATGTTATTACATTCACTTTTGAATTAATATCCTTGGGAAAGGTATGAAGTCTCTTATTCTCCCTTTTGCTATGGGTTAAATATTGCTACTACTATCCTTTTACAAGGATGGTTTTGGCAGTAAATAACCCATGTAGGTTGGTATGCCATTAAACAAAGAAACCAAACCATTAATGACTGCATTTTGTCACCAAAACTTGATGATTTTTATTATATTCTACTGCAATTAATTGATTTGAAAAAAATTATTTTCTTTTTCGCTCGACTAGTATCCTAGAATATTATCATTACTAGTTTGGTCCTAGCTGTATCATTTGAAAAATCTTAGGATAAATTCTTTTTCACTTTAGGAATTTTAATTTGCTATTATGTTCTGTAGTTTGCTGGTTGACTTAAAATTTTCTGACTGGAGCTGTTTGAAGTTGTTTTATATTCATTTGGTTTTTATCTGTTAAAAAAGGAAAATGAAACATTTCCACGGTTTTGTCTTCGACATTTAACCAAGTGAATTGTTTTGAACAAAGGAAATTTTAAAGTCAGTTTCCAGTATCTTTCAAGACATTCACTAACATACAAGAAAAGGCTAAATGTGACTGTGATCATCATAGTCAAAGCAATTTTCATTTTACTCCATGTTGATGCTCTTAGGAAAGGCTTGAATACTTCTCTTAGCTATGAGTAAATAGTAGAGCAGACTGGGGGGTGGTAGCCTTAGTAAAGCAACCAGTCTAGGAGAAGGGAAACTCTGAATTCAAACCATGTGTACTCTGTCAAAAAATTGCCTTTGTGTCACATCCTGCAAAAATGAAAATGTAAACTGTCTTTAAGAAAATATTAGATGTTATCACTTCTGAATATTTTAACTATTATAGAATTTTAAATTATTTTGAATTTGTTTTTAAAATTTACATAATAAATAGTAATGGTAGTAAACTTTATGTATATATACTTTTACTTGTTACATTTAAAATTTCTCCAACATTTCTATTCGTTATTTGAGTTAGAATAGTTCTTTTTAATTTCTATAAAATGTATAGACAAACTTTTGCTTTTTTAATTTTTTTTTTTTACTAATTTATATATTAAACTCATTAAAGTTCATTGCCTGTATAAATAGAGAATTTCATCATTTTTTCATAAATGAAATTTTAGAACATGTACAAAAAGTTTGTGCTATTCCATCATTTTAGATTCATGTATATTTATTTCTCATTTCAGTTATAATTTCTCAAATAATATGACAAATATGAACTTTCATAAACAAAGCTCATTGTTTCTAAAAATTAAATATTTATTCATGAAAAGAAGCTTAATATTTTTAAAATTGATATTTTCTTTTCTCTTTAAAATTATCCTAAACAATTTGATTGACCACTATCGGCAAAAGGTTAGAAATTGAAAAATATTGGGTAAGGATGTAAGGAAAAATTTTTACAAGAGATATTAAAGTAGAAATTCCAAGAATGATAGAGTAGGACACTTATATTAAAGGCCTTCTGATGGTGCAGCTAAGAGACAAAACTGGAAGCCTATTTCAAAAGATTTGAGAGCAACGGATTTTAGTTTTGGTTTCAGATTTTGCTAGTTTGCTTTTGTAGTTGGTTCAGAATATTATATGAAAGTTTTGCTTTTACACTTGGAATAACTTTTACCATTATTCAGTTGAAGTAAGTTTAAGATCTATTTATTTTATATCCTTTGGACTCAACTGCATTATTTTACATTTATTGTTAAAACAAACTTTTTTGGTCTAAAAGTTTTTTCAAATAGAATAATAAGTAGACTAAAAAAAAAGTGTACACATTTTTGATGTTGAAAAATCCCAAAGTATCAAATTATTAAATTTATTGAATTCCATACATTACAAAATCGTTAAATGACATTTTTATTAATTTTGCAATATAAAAATATTGAATTCGCTTGTATTTTTTAATAGTAAACTTAAAACAAGAAGTCATCATTTGTTTTTAAATACCTTAAAGAAAAACAGTAAATACAAATTACTCATAAAAAATTACATTTTATTAATATATTTATTTCTATCAATAACAATATCATAGAGAAAAAAGCTAAGATAATTTTGATAAAATAATTACATTTTTTTTTAAATTGTTGTATAAAAAAGTCTTTTAAAAATTAAACCTTACAAAATATAGACATTAACTTTTTACCTGATGAAATTCTTTATAAATGATATTTTTCTTTAATTTTAAGGTGTAAAATGTTACATTATAGTAAGTTTAATAAGAACTGAGGTAAAAAAATCAACAAAGATTTTTACTTGTTAAAAACAAATACAGATTACACTTTATAATAAACTTGAGTGTTTTTTTGCGTCATAGTAATACTCAAAAAAGTTTATCATTTAACATTTTATTTGCTTTCAGAGAATATTAAAACAACTTGAAGTAAAAAATGGTGAAATGAACTTTATCTAATGATTTTCATTTAACATTTTTCACATAAACTTTAACTCTCTAAACTAAAAAAATTTAATAAACTAAGACCAAGAAGATTCCTAAATTACTTTTTTTTCTTTTTAGTAGTGAAATTTGAACCAAAAGTTTGTTTTAACAATAAATGTAAAATAATACAGTTAAGTCAAAAGGATATAAGATAAATAGATCTTAAACTTATTTCAATTGAATAATGCTAAGTTATTCCAAGTAAAAGCAAAATTTTTTAAGCTGACTTCTGAAGCAAATTAGCAACATCTCAAACAGAAATTCATTTTGAAATAAGCCTCCAGTTTTGGTCATTTGCTGTACCAAGGCAAAGGTCTTTGATATAAAATGCTATGGTAGAACATTAATTAATTCTGGATTTTAAAATATTCAAGGTTGGAGTTGGATGGAAAACATTTATGAGAGAGTTTGGTCTTCTCTACAGATCTTCTTGGAAAAAAGCTGTTGGAATGGGAGATATATCTAGTGTGAGTAAGGTTAAGAAGAAATAGATGCTATCTATTAAACAACAAAACACATACTTACTGAAAACTCTCAAATAAGTTGAACTACTGAATGTGGCTTATTCAAACATCTTTCATAAAAGTATCAAGTAGAAGAGGGACAAACTGGTTACATTCCATTTGTGTAAAATGGCTGAAGTGACAAAAAGTGATCCCTCCCATAATGTCATGCAATGGGCTTTGCACTGTATCCAAAATAAACTGAGTGAAACCTGCTCTGATATGAGAATAGTATGTCTCCTTGAAAAATTTAGACACCTCTAGGCATCTGGTGTGAGATACCTTCTAGAGCAATAGAATTACTCTAGTATTTTTGCTGTGCCCTTTCCATTTTAAATCAGGAGAAAAATGAAGACCTTAGAGCTTGTCAAAGCAATAAATCTCTTTCAATCAAGTTCCACCCATGAGAATAGAAGTGGAGATCAGATGAGTTTGAATTGTGATAAAAAGACAACAGTTTAGTCTTAGAGACTTTGAAAGACAAAAGGCATTTTCTATCTTATTACAAGATATAATTAAAATCTGCTGATAGACCAGAGGCCATTTCCAGATATTAAAAATTTCTTGAGATTACATCATAAAGCATTGTGTCTAAAGCAAAAATGATGACAAAAGCTAAGTCATTGATGAAAATAAGAAAAGTTGAGCCAAAAACAAACCCTTGGGAATTCGTCTATTCATCTTATGGACCTTGAAGGAATAGCTATTATTGAATCTTAAAAGAACTTAATGATATAGCAAACCCTTCCAGTTACATCATATGAGAACTTGATGATTTACTATATCCTATCAGAAGCTTTAGATATATCCAAAGCTATGGCAAAATTCTTCTAGTTTCTTTCCAGTGCTTCACTATTATGATGAGTGATCACTTACCACATCAGCAGTAAAGCTGGAGGATCAAAATCCATACTGCTGATTACTTAAGAGATGAGTCATAACATGCCCATCGATCAGAGACTCAAAAGTCATCTTGATCATGCTAAGGAGGTTAATTGATCTATACTGAGATGGATCTTGTCATTGTTACTTCTTCAATTATGCAAGGCCATATATAACAAAAACCTGATGTAGAAATGGACAAAAAGATGCATCCTCCCCTTTCAGAATCACAAAGAACTACAAAGGCATAACTCTTACTGCTGTCACTGCTAAGATTTATAATGTCCTGCTTCACAATTGTATCCAACCTGAAGTAGAGAAAGTTTTGAGGAAAAATTAGGACAAATTTTGAAGAAATCGATCTACAGCTTCTCAGATTCTGATTATTCACAAATTAGGTCGAAAACCACCTTTACTGAAACTATAATATTAGTGAGAGTTGAGTTGAGTAGAGGATGACAAATCAGGTGGAAGATGGTTTCAGTTTTCCAGAGTTCAGTTAGAACCAAAATTTCTGGTCAAGAGCTTTTTCTTGTATAAGGAAGGTGTATTAACCTCAGGACCATTAATGATGGTTGGTGTTGGCAACTTTCATCCATTCATTATCTTTTAAAATTTGTATGAACCCCACTTTTTCAAGCCAATTCTCTCCTGAATAGATTCAACATAACTTGACTTGGCATTCCTCAACACATGATAGCATGGGATTGATGGCAGGCAGTCCAAAATGCTTTAAAAGTTTCATCTCATCAAATTTCTCGAGATTACTCAGACGAATTTTGCTATCTACCTGAGAGATTTTGCTGTCTCCACTTGATTTAGGCAAAAATTTAGAACAACATAAATTTTATTTCAGTAAGTATGATCAATAGGTTGAAATCATGCCTTTTCAAAAAGACAAAGAAAGACAATAAATGAGCTTTAAATTAGTATTTTGCGTCAACTCCCAAATATTATTGATGTAACAGCGCTTTCTAAAACAGCTGAAACTTATAAAAATATAAAGAAATATGATGTATTCTCTTGCTGCTTTCTCATCTCTTTGTTTGGATTTTTTATTTTATCAAGTTTTAATATTTTAATTTATTTGTTTTTAGCAAGATCTTTCTTGTTAAACAAATGTATTTACAATGTTCTACATAATCATGGTCACATTGATTTTATTTATTTATTTTTTCATTTTCATGCCAAAAAATGTGTTCAACTTTAAAAGCTGGCTTATTTATTTTGTTAGTATTTTTAGTTTCCGGAGAAATTTTTATTTATTCATTATTTATATTTGCTATTCTTTTTTATATGACAAACTTGGTTTTTAAAAATTCTTACAATTTGTTGTCGGTGGTGGGGTCTCTATATGTTGAATCAGAACTTTTTATCTTCATGAATTATTAGAAAAATTAGAAAGGCAATTTTAGAAAGACTAATAACTAAGAGCTGTTCAAACAATATTTGATGAATGAAGTAACCAGAACTCAGAAACCCTAAACACTTTTTTGATTTTGTATGCATGCCAATGTATATTTGATTTTGAAAAAATTCTCTTATTTTCTTTTTTTTTTGTTCTTTTGTTGTTTGTTTTTTCATGCTTCTTACATCAAGGTGTTTATTGAATATTATTTTGTTCATAAGATTAACTTTTAATTTGGTTTGGTTTCAATTGCCTATCAACTTACATGGGTTATCCAAAGCAAAAGCCATCCTTATTGAAGAATAGTAGTGGTACTATTCAACCAATAGCTAGGGGGATAAAGTGGTTCATACCCTTCCCAAGAGTATTAGTACAACAATATGAGATATTCACTGGTGCTAAAAATTTATGAAAAGAATAATACTTTTCTTTAAAATTCAGGAAAATGTAATTTTCTAATATAAAAATAAAAGAATACAGATTTATTTACTTTATGTGAATACATATAAAGAAATTCAAAAGTCAATATAAAAGGTCAGTGAAAATTTGCACTCTGCCCACCTACAAGTTGTCAAAACAATCAAAGTAAGCAGGTGGCAACATTGTTATTTGGGGTCTGTTGGTGCATGGGTTCATTTAAACTCATAATTAACCTTTGTCCACCTGTTGAAATTAAAAGGTCAAATCTGAGCTGGGATAGATTTACCAAATCTTTGATTCTGTTTTTTTTTTTTTTTTTTTTATTATTGGTCAATGTGAAAAGAGATACTCTCCTCACATATTTAGCCAAGCCCCTATATTATGGCTTGGTTGGATGACCATTTAAAATCTCATACATAAAAGGGATATTCTTCCTACAGTTTTAGATCAGAACTTTTGATTGACTGACCAATCATAAAATAGTAGGAAAATACAAAATGATCAGTGATTGGCTAGCCAATTGGAAATATTTGTTCCTAGGAGAATTCTTTATAAAAAATAGTTCTTTAAGGGTTCAGATAGAGACAATATTCAAAGATGTTACCAAAGACAGGATAATAAGAAATGTTTTACAAAACACTAAAGCTTCTCCTGTGAAAATTGCATGCTCTGAAAAATTACCAGGCTGACCAACATAGGAAGACAGCACTAGCAAAATTCCTCAACTTGTTTTTCTCTCAACACAAAAAAGCAATAAAATTTCCTTATATATATATATTATTGTTACACAATTATGTTTTAATAAATATTTGTTATTTGTTAACAGAGAATTTTTCTTGTCTCTGAATTGCCAACACTCGGGCAACTTGTTCTCTCCAACCACCCTGACCATCAGAAGTTCCGGATAGATTGTGTCATCTCCCTTCAGTGGATCTTTCAAATACAACCTAAACTAGAAACACATGGTAGTCACAGAACTAAGGCCACATCAAGTACTGTGACTAGCATAGGACCACATTAGTCTGAAAGTGAATTTAATAGCACAACTAGAGTTCATATTTGCTTACTATAAAGTCACAGTCCAGCACATAAGTCACTTTATTACAGGGACTCCCCACTCCAGTTTACTTTTGATAAATAAACAGAAATAAGAATAACTTTTTTATAGTCAACCAACCCTACAGTTAACCCAATAACAACTGGTCTGAGAGTTTTTTAAAACTTTTTTCTAATGATAATGTGTGTCTGGCATTGGATCCAGTCCATTTCATATCCGACATCTGCTGCCCGTGCTCTTCTTCTTGCATATGAAATGAAACTTTCACCTTGTGTGCATCTTTACTATCTTGGCAATAATTGTGCTGACTCATTTTGCCTGGATATTATTCAAAGCAGCCATTGGTTGTCTGATAGAAGACGGATGACCAATTATGTGAATGTGTACCCAGACATCTACAAAGCCATCTTTTAATTCTCTCATTGGAAAATATTTTTGCAACTATTTTTTAACCATTAACCTTTTTGACATCATTATATTGCTATAGTAAGTTATATTTGTTTTTGTTAGAAAAAGACATTTTTTAAAATGAAAACATGAATAAGTGAGTATTTTTAGCCCTAATCTCTTACGTGGATGAGCTTTTGCTGACAAACCAGAGATGGACCACTAAAAAAAAAATTCTTTTTGTATGGAAAAAGAGGGAAAGTGGTTTTCAAAATCTCTCTTCAGTAAGAATTATCAGAGTCTGGAGTTGGTATGAAGTTTTCTGATTTTTTCTAGAAATTTCCCTATTTATTAAATCAGTTTTTTGTTTGTTAAAAACATATTCTGTTGTCTCCATTATATTTAGAATGTGTTATCTTGTCTGTGTTATTATTAACTGCAACTTCTGTTTCCCTGAACAATATTCATCAAATCATTCATTTTGGAGTGAATTTGGTCCATGAAAAAATTAATCCAGGTCCTCTACAAAATTTTACCTTAACTAGCCACCATAAATTAATTGTGACCTTTCAGTTACTAAAATTGTGACTTTATTAATATTTAACTAGTCTTCTCTTCATCTTAATGTTGCTTCACATTCCAAATTCCTGGGACTTTTCTTTTATGAACAACGTCAATCTTCTTAATTAATCTTTGGTCTTTAAAATAATCAATCTTTAATGAGCATTAAGGGCTATTTTAAGTCAATATTAATAGATCTATTTTAAATCTTATTTCATAAAATTTCCACCGAACATATTAAATTGAATCAAATAAAACTTTTTCATTTTCACATATTAATCCAAAATAATTGTAATCTTTTTGATAAAATTGGGTGTAAACTAAAAACTTGTCAGTTTATAAAATGTCTTTCACAGAAATTATAAAGAATATTTTTCTAAATAAAATAAAACGGCTTTCTCAACTCAAGGCTTATAAAATAGATTTTGTATATTTTTCTTTGGCTTTGAAATTACTCATTATCAAAATACAAATGTAACATTTTAATGACTTTTTAGAAGAAAGGAAAATCAATTTAAAAGAAAAAACATGGTACTCTACACATTTGAGGCTGGCAAAAAAATTCACTTTACTACTTAATGATCAAGTTATGCTGAAAGCACTGGTTCTTATCTGATCACTGATTAAGCTTGAATTTGATGAGTGACCGCTTTGTTGAATAAAGTAAGCTGTCCAGGCATATTGGCTTAAACACTAGGGCAATATTATCAACAACACTATCACCCTGGTCCAGTTGGCCAGGGCTGTAGAATACACCGACTGTATCTTTGCAGAGGGGTAAGACCCCACCTCCTATGAGTGTCCTGGATATGACATTAAACCATCTTATGATGAGGCTTCAGCCCTGGAGCTTAAGGGAATGTGAAGTACCCCTTCATTACCATTGCTTTCAGGTCCACTCTGATCCAGAGTGGTAGCGCCTGATAGGGTCCTATCTATGAGTCAAATAGAAGTTTTTGACATTCAAACTGTGTGCAAACAAGTGACCTATGTTAAAACAAATTCTTAGAAATGCTTGACCATTTAACTATGTGTACACAAGTGACTGATGTTTAATTGAATTGTTAATAATACATAGCAGTACTTGGAACTCTTTAACTGTGAGCAAATGAATGAGTAATGTTGAAAAGGATTTTTACTGTTGATTAGTAATACTTTAAACTCTTTAATTGTGTGCCTAAATTGAACTGTTAGTATTACATAGTAATGCTTGAAACCATTTAACTGTGTACAAATAAAACTATTTAGTTTCGATAGCAATATTTGAAACTATTTTGGGGTGTTCAAACAAATGATAAATGCTTGCTAGAACTATTAATGTTAGAATACTTGGAACCATTTAACTGTGTGCAAAACTGTGTGTCAAAAATTGACCAACCTAAGGGGAAAGTAAAAGAGGGAACATTGTCCCCGCCAGGTTAAGAATGATTTGACAGTCTGTGGTGACTGAAGGAAATAATCATTTTCACTTAAATTGAATAAAAAATTTTCTCAATTAAAAGATAAAAAAAATCAGGGCCATGTTAAAAGGTTTCTACTACTTTTGCTTCTGTCTGGTGTCCATAATATGCACCCCACTAGCAAAATGGTCATGAACTTAGGGATTAATATTGAAATATTTAAAACTTACAACTAAGATCTTAGTAAATAGAAAAATAGAATCAGAAAAAAGTTTTAGGCTCTGTAAAATGTAAACAATTTTTTAGCTCAGATAAAATATTTTGTATAACTTTGTTAACGTGAAATGTGTCTGAAAAATCCGTAAAAATAATCATTTTGTACATTTAATACAGAATATTGTGCCATGGGGTGATTGTTTATAAACTGACAAAAATATTTTTATTGAGTAGTGAGTTTTATCCTCACCGAGTGCCTCAGATATACAGACTTATGTCAAAACTTGAAAAAGTGAGGGGGAAGAGAGAAAAAAGACCTCAGAGTTTTTTGTTTTTTTTAAATCACTTAACCTGCATTGGAAACAATATTTCTAGACAGTCACAAAATTATTTAAGCATTTTAAATTCTGATCTAATCTTTTGATATCACTAATACATAGACTAATAGTTATTAGATTTTATAATGTCTTATGTCAGAATATATCTATTTTAAATTTCAAATTTTGTGTGGGGGGTGTTTGATTAATCAATTGATTTTAAACTGTTTGGTGAGGCTCAGCATTCTCACAAGCCATTATGTTCCCTCTTTTACTTTCCCCTTAGGTTTGTCAATTTTTGTAAAAGATTAAGTAAATATGGTACACAATCTTGTCAAATGGTAAACATTTTAATCATTTATATAAGATTTTCTGCAAGACATGTTTTTAAAAATGCATTTTATACAGTATCAAACAGTTGATTTTTGAATTCTTATTTTTATATAGCTACATTTGTATTATGCCTGTCAAAAACAAAATATTAATTATTTATATTATCAGTTATATCTCTTAACTATTTTGCATCAGAAATTGTCTTTTCTTATTATTGTTGATATAAACTATCAACAATAATTTTCTAAAAATCCTATCTGTTTTAGGTGAAAAGATTTTTCTTTATGTTGTTAGATGATTTATTTTAATCAAATTCCATAAAACTAAAGCTTCTTATCATTATTTTGCTCCATTAAGAAATGAAATAATTATTTTGCTACCTAATATTGTTTTATTGAGAAGGATTAATTTGCAATAAGACATGCATGAATACAATGATCAGACATCAAAAGAAAGTTGTTGCAAAACTATTATTTGAAATACTGATTTGTGGCAGTTTATAAAATTAGAAATGTATTTAGATAACAATTATCTTTGAGAAAGCAATAACTGTGACTGAATTTTAAAATTCAGGTCAACAGTAATCCAAGGATTAGATTAGAATCTAAAATGCTGAAATAAATTGTATGAGTGTCTAGAAATAGTTCTGTTTCCAATGCAGGTCAAGTATTTTTTTAAAACTCCCATTTTTTTTTGTTTTATTTTTTTGTAGCTTTTTTTTTACTTAAAAATAGAGGTAATGAAATATTCTAGAGAAAAGGAAAGAGTATAAAAGGGTTGATACGAAAAACCACATTTTGAGATACCAAAAATCTCTTCTACAAGGAGCTTAAAAAGGGCTTAAATTGTTAATTCTTGTGATCTTGATGAGAAGTAAATGATATCAAAATAAAAAGGAAATAAAAAATGAACACAAATAACAAAGAGGCACTTGCTAGAATGTCTCCTTCTTTCAATGCATTATTATTCACTAGGATCCATCTTATTACTAAGTCATTTTTATCAATTAGTCTCTAAAAGGCCACCTTTAGTCACTGTCAAACCATATCTGATTTATTGAATTATAATCATTTGCAAATAAATAAGGGGAAGTATTGATTAATTTGCATGAAAGTTATCTCTCTTGAAAAATTCTAATCATCAACTGTGACTCCACACTATTCTATAATATTTCACTATACTTCAGCAATCTCTAATACAGAACATCTTTCAAATCCCACCAAATAAAGAGCAATAACTTTTTTTCACAAAAAGCATTAGGCTTTGCTGTTGATACCACAGGTTGTCTTGATCCCAGTCATGGTTTTTAATTATCAGAGGAAACCTTTTTTTTTGCAAACTGGATTGGAAATTGCTTTATTCTCTAATTTAGATTATTTTATTTCTACTTGCTAACAAAAATCTCACTGCAATGTTTGATTTTTGCTCTGTTACACTAACATACATATAAAACCCAGATTATTGTAATATTGATTAATTACAAGTATATTAGAACTGCAAATCTTTTATCTAATTTCTGTTTTATCTATTGTAAAAGAATATTATCAGATGTTGCTTTATTATTTAATAGTTCCTTATCTTTTTAAGCTTTACCTGAGAATTGAACAATTAATCTTATTGTCTATAATCAAACATTGTTACCACTAAGCTACATATGTTTTCTTTTTATGATTTTTATTGCAATTTGTATTATTAAAGGGAAATGGATAACTATTGATATGAGTTTTCAGCCTCTGTCATGATTTTTTATTCAATAGTGTTCTAGCCCTTTTACCGTAACTTTTTTTCTGCTTAAAACAGTACAAACTTTACCAAATCATTAAACATTGTATGTTCGCTCATCAACATAACATCATGAGAAGAGAACAGGTAGATTCATGCCTTTCCCAAGGGCATTGACATAAAGAAAAACAGCCTTGTCCAAAATTTGAAGTTAGGTCATCAATTCTATTTCCTTTATGCAAGTGTGCCTCCCATGTTCTCTGCTCAATGCATGTATTCCTTTTGCAAAACTTATAGATTATGCTACTTAGAGAATAATACTGGTTTTGTTCATGAATAAAAAATTGGGTTAATAAATCTGGGTACTTCAAAATCTCAGATTATTCCATATTTATTAAAAACAAACTCACAAACCATTATGTTAAGCACACCTCCTTTTGTGTAGTATGTATAGTTAATGTCACAATCAAATTCTCTTACTCATTCCTATCTTGTAGGATATGTTAAAAATTATATCTGTTCCTACTATGATGTTGATTTATTAAAATGAAATAAATAAAAATGTGACAATACATAAGGCGCACTTTTTTTTTACTAAAATATCTTTTAAAATTCCCCTGTTTCTTACATGCCATATGTATGTTTAAAATTCACAGTAGTTGGCTGAAATTAGCTACCTGGCAATTCCTATTAGCTTAGACATTAGAGTAACTTTCATATACCTATTGTCATTATTTAAAAGGCTATTATGCAGATTAAAAGTGTTATCATTGATTATATTCATTATAATAATTTCATCACGTCTAATATTAGTACTTTGTGTTTTTTTCTTGATTTGCTCTGCTGAAATTGGGGTGTGTCTTATACACCATCCAATATGGTACATTTAATTGTTTGACAAACTATCTGAAAGAAA
Source organism: Sepioteuthis lessoniana (assembly GCA_963585895.1). Taxonomy (NCBI): domain Eukaryota; kingdom Metazoa; phylum Mollusca; class Cephalopoda; order Myopsida; family Loliginidae; genus Sepioteuthis; species Sepioteuthis lessoniana. The sequence continues at coordinate 45,934,774 of OY757913.1, forward strand.
GAATTATGATAGAAAACTTTTTACAATTATTTGAGTGAAAAAGGTAATAACGAGTACATTTCTCAGTTAATGGAATATTTTCCTTGACTTTCTGTGATCTTATGCCAATGTTCTGAAGTTTTTGAGTTCCCTTTGAATAAAAACAACTTCAGCTTTGATGCAATAAAGTTAACAATGATATTTCAAACATCAAAGACATCTTAAAATTTTTGACCAGATAAGTAATACTGCATTGATCATGACAATAATAATTATTCACCTGTTACACCTATAAAAAAAATCATGATGATAAAAAATAGTATAATCTTGACCCAGTCAAAAAACAATTTTCAAATTAATCTTCTAAAGAAGGTAGTGTCAGGTGAATATGCCAAATGAAGAATTTCTTATTCTGATTTCATGATCATTTTTTTGGTGAATGATGTATTAACATTATTTTTATATAGCAATATGATTTACTGGTTTTCCTATCTCATAAAACACCTTTTTTCTTCAACTGCACCACAGAAGCTTCAAATTGTCATTGGAAGGGTTTAAAATACCCTGACTGTATTCTCTGTTGAGGGGATAAGATGATCCTCACAAATGGAAATCCTGGGTTTGGCACTAAACTGCATCTGATGGTGAGGTTCCAGATCTGGGGAGTGTGGAGTACCTCTTCATTGCTATTACTCTCAGATCCACTCTAACCCAGAGTAGTATTACCTGTTAGGATCTCATCTCTGGGTCAAATAGATCTGTTTAAAAATTATTTTATTAGATGGGAATATGTGCAAAAAAGACTCAAGTCAACTACAAAAAAATGTAAATATGAATATAAAATCAACGTGATTCCCTAACCTTTAGGCATAAAATAATCCTAGACAGTTTGATATGCAGTTAAAATCATTTATCAATCAAGCTTCAAAGTTGATGAGTGTAATAATTTCCCCATACTCCAACAATTCATAAGACCGAATAACTTTTCTAATTTCACCAAATGCAGGGCAAAAACTTAACAGTTCATGGAATGCTTCAGACTACTTTTCAACCATCTTGCATGAATGAAACATCAGTTTTTGAGTGGCATAAGAGATTCAAGGAAGGCAGGGAGTATGTGAGGGATGATGACAGGTGTGGGAGGAGTAAGGAAGTCAGTACACCAGAGTTAATTGGCCATAGAGTTACGGTTAGGGTTACTATGTTGAGGTTTTAAGGGAGTTCAGGAAGAGATTCCATCAGAAGAGGCCAGAACTCTTTAAATCGGGTCAGTGGCATTTCCACCAGGACAATACACTAGTCCACAATTCCATCCTTGTCACAGACTATTTGACCAAGATGGATATCAAGACAGTTCCTCACCCTCCCTATAGTCCAAACCTTGCTCCTTGTGACTTTGGTTATTCCCTAAGCTCAGAGGCTGTCGTTATGAGACAATTGAGGAGATGAAAGAGGCTGTGATGAAGGTCATAGACACACTCACTCAAGGGGACTTCTATGGAGCCTTCCAGAAGTTGTTGGAATGGTACAACAAGTGCATTGCAGCCGGAGAAGATTACTTCGAAGGGGACTAGAGTTTCATGTGTGTACTATCAATAAAAGTGCCTATATGAAAAAAGTCTGGAAACTTATTTAATGATCCTCGTGTATATATATATATATATGAAGGTAGCAGGAAAAAATATAATCCAAATAGTTGAATATATCATGATGTGAAGTCGACGTTAACGTTTCGGTTTTAATAACCATCATCAGGACTTGGATATAAAATAGTTCACAATATCGATGGGTGATTGCTAAGATGACAGGAGCAAATGAGAAATATACAACGAAAAGATAGATAAACATGCACATAGCGTTCAAAATTCAAAAGTCATCAGAACGTGTTTGGCACGTGGAAAAATATTAGAAAATGTAGGATTTTTCAAAGAAACGAGACAAAACCTCCCGTTTATTGAGAAATACGCAACAAATAAGTTTTCATATGCATAGATCATTAGGAATCATCCATGTTAAATGTTATGTAAGAATGTATTTGGTATTAGTTTTTTCCGAAAAGACAGTATGAAAGTAAATATGGATAAAATCCAACAGTATGAAGGTAGCAGGAAAAATTTATCGTAGTGAATCTGACAGTATGATAGAAATATATGGAAAGTTGGATAAATCAAACACTTAACTCAGATTTAGATGTATGATATTTTGTTTGGGCTTTATTTCATCTTCATGAACTTCTTCAAGAGTCTTGTAGAAGTTCATGAAGATGAAATAAAGCCCAAACAAATATCATACATCTAAATCTGAGTTAAGTGTTTGATTTATCCAACTTTCCACATATTTCTATCGTATATATATATATATATATATATATAATGGAATTAAACATTCCATTCATGAGAGACCACTTGCCCCTTTGTCTCAAAGGGTAAGAGTTAGGTTTATTGCTGGAAGCATCTCCTTTTGAAGATGAATGCTAATGACACTTTTGGCCACTAGGTGGGACCACACATTCATTATCATCAAGGCATACCAACAGTATGGATTCCCTTGACTGTCTCTTGCTATCCACCCCTATTGGTCACTTCTCTTGGCAAGTCCTCTTGATAGCATCCAATCTCTACTCAGAGCTGATGAATGTAAGATTATGTAGTTCAGTCAACACTAGTATGTCTATGTGTAGGAGTCCATCAGAGAATTTCCTCCTTGCTTTTCCAGCAGTTCTCAGCATGTCTTGCTCATCTTACTTGGATGGTTTGGGAGATGGGAAGTAAGTGGCCATACAGCTGTCATTTTCTTTGGCTGCTGCTTCCAGGATTTGTTCAAAACAGTATGCAATATCCTTGTACAGTTCTTATCTAGCTTTTTATCCAGATGTTTAAAGTCCAAGTGGTCCAACCATACAGTACTACTGACACGGTTACAGCTTGGAAGAATTCTCATTTTATTTTATTAGGGATATCAGATTTCCATCTGGTCATTAACCTGCCAATAGCAGTCTATGCCTTACCTATCCTATGTTAACGTTTCTTTCAGTAGAAGAGATATTGATACCAAGGTATATGAAATGGTTTACTAACTTCAAAGGCTGGCTATTTAATGAGGTACCATCTTGATTAAAACCCACAAACTCATTAAGCCATCCTTTTGTCATATCCTGCTACTATGGTGGAGATGGTAAATTCCTTCTCCCACAAAAACTGTCTTACCCAACTTGAAATGGAACAAAATACAGTATCAAATGAATATTTTGTCTATGATCATTTGTTTGTTTTTTTTCTCATTTCACAACACAGGATAAGTGAAGATTAAATGCAAAACAACCAAAACTGGTTTTAAGTGATGCATTCAATCCCTCATTTTCAAAAAATTGGCTTTTGGCAACTTTTGCACACACCTAGTATTTGTAGAATACATATCTTGTTATTTTTCTTACAATGAAACTTGGATTAAAATGTGGCTTCCTAGAACAGAAACATATTATCTCATATGAAATGTTGGTTTCTCCATAAAATCTTAAATTGTAAACCTATGTTGAACAGGTGTACTTTAGGTATTGATGTGTTGCAAGGGCAGACTGAAACATGTCTAAAAAAATTAAAGTGTCTTGGGTGTGACACTAAACAGCATCTGATGGTCAGGCTCTAGTTCTAGGTACATGCTGACCCACAGTGGTTGTACCTGTTAGGGTCCCATCTATGGGTCAAATAGATCAATTTGAAAAGTATTCATTTTAGATTTGAATATTTGGTACCATATCAACGTAAATCATTTATATTGAGAATAGTTACTTGAAGTTATAATTGTTTACTAAGGATTATTATTATTAGTAACTTAAAACCATATTCATCATCATCATGTCGTGCCGCCAGCATGGATATCCCTGACCCTCTCTCGCCACTTCTCCCTATCATTCATTGCCTCCAGCAGGTCTTCAGAGTTACATCCTGTGTCCTCACATAGTTGCTGTATGTAAGTTCGAGCTGGTTGTCCTGCTTTTGCACGGCCATATGTGGGGGTCCATAGGAGTACATCACTTATGAGCTCGTCCTTGCTTCTCCAGCAGTGTCCCGCGTGTCTGGTTCGTCTAACGTATAGTTTTCGTGATGGGGGGCAAGTGTCCGTATAGTTGGTGTCTCGTGGGGTGTTGTCGCCAGGACTTGTTCAATACTGCTCTCAACATTCTTGTGTAGTTTCCGTCTAGTTTCTTCTCCAGCCGTTTAGTTAGCGTCCATGTAGTGCATCCATATAACAGTATCGACACAACCGCTGCCTGGAAGAAACTGCGTTTCATTTTATCGGTTAGGTCTGATTTCCATATGATCGAGAGCCTATCGATAGCCGTCCATGCCTTCGTCAGTCGTGTGTTGATGTCTTTTTCGGTTGATGAGACGCTATTTCCTAGGTAGGAGAATTTGTCAAATTAGTTTCAGAGAGACTCCATCTAGTGTGGCAATGTTGCCCGTTTGGTTGTAACACATATATTCAGTTTTGTGTGCATTGACATGGAGGCCAATGCCAGCTGCGGCTCGTTCCAGACTATGCAGTAGTGTCTCTGCTTGATTAGGCATATTCACCAGTAACGCCAAGTCATCAGCGTAGTCGGCGTCCGTGATTGTTTTTGTGGGGTATCTTTTGCTTCTTCTCTTAGTCAGCTCGAAGCCATTTTCTCTGATTTTGTCGATCGGAGTTCTAAGCACGTAGTCTAGACAGATGATAAAGAGGTACGGGGCTAGCGTGTCTCCTTGTAGTACTCCTGCAACAGTGTCTAAGTATTCCGTGTCTCCATCTGGTGAACGTACTTTCACTTTGGTGTATCTGTAGAGAATCATTATCGCTGCTACGGTTTCTTTTGGTAGGCCGTATGCTAGTAGGATTTGCTCCATCTTCCCTCTGTGTATGGAATCGAAGGCCTTGGTAAAGTCGACAAATAGTAATGTTGCCTGAAAGTTTTTTGCCCGAACGCCTTCAAGGATTCTACGGATGGTCAGTATTTGTGAGGTTGTGGATCTATTTCTCCGGAAGCCATTTTGGTTTTTCCTAAGGATGTTGTCTATTTTGGGTTCTATGCGGTTTCGTAGTAGATTTTGGCTGCTATGGATGTAAGTGTTATCCCTCAGTAGTTCTTGGCTAGTCCGAGGTCGCCTTTTTTAGGGAAAGGAAGGATGCATCCCTTCGTCCATCTTTCTATCCTATTTTGACTATAGACTGCGTTGCATTGCCGGAGCAGTATATCGTCGAATTGTCTAGTCTTCCACACTTCTGGGGGGATCTCGTCTAGCCCTGCAGCTTTCCTATTTTTAATTCTTCTAAGAACTGAGTCGAGTTCTTCTTTGGTGAAAGGACCTAGTTTAATGTCTAATTGCTTACTGATAATTCTGGTGATCGGTTCATCCATTATTTTCGGTGGGTTTCCTAGTAGATTTTTGAAATGTTGTTCCCACAGTTTTACTCTTTCTTGTTGGTTTGCAGCTTTCAATTTTGCTTTGGCTGTGCTCTTCCTTCTACTTACTTCATTTATTGTTTGCCAGGCTATCCTGGATTGTCTATCTTCCACCGCGTCTCTAATTTTATCTATCTGAATTTGTATGTATTCTGCCTGTTCTTTTAGATATATTCCTGCTAATTGATATTGTGCCTTTTCTAGTTTTCGGGCATTTGTGTTTGTTGGGTTCTTCCGATAGCTTTTGGAGGCAGTTTTCATGAGTGCACGTTTTTCTCTAACTGCTAGCATTTCCCAAGGGACTCTATATTTAGTTCTAGGTTTTGTTGGAATACACTTTGATGCCACCTCAAGGTGTGCTTCTACCAAATTTTCATATTCGTCATTTGGGGTACCTTTTTCTGTCTTCTCTTGTAGTGCTTCGAATCTGTTTCTTAATTCTAATGCATATTTGTCTCTAATATCTCTGTTGTTAAGTAGGGCCCAGTCATAGTGCTTGGTTGTCGCTTTTCGTGTGGCGTTTTTTCGTAGGCTTAATCGTACTTTGACCGTAACTATTCAGTGATCGGAGGACACACCCTCAAAAGAGGAGTATGCCTCGCAATTCATCGCACTATTTTTCCATTTCCTGTTTATAAAGACGTAGTCTATCTGTGCTTTACTATTATTCGCGTATGTGTAGGTCCATAATTTTCCCTCCCTTTTTTGAAAGTTTGTATTGAGGAATGTTAATCTATTTTCTATCATGAAATCAATTAGATGTTGTCCATTCCTGTTTGACGTGTTGTGTAGGCTGTATTTGTTGTTTCTGTTTTTCCCGATTTGTGTATTCATATCTCCGCCAATGACTAGCAGGTTGTGTTTCGGAATGCTACGTACTAGGGAGGATAGCTCTTCGTAGAAGGTGACTATTTCGTTTTCTTCGCTAACATTGGTAGGGCTGTAGCAGGAGATAATTGTTGCTTTGGGGTTGCCATTAAACGTTGCGGCCATCATCCTAGGTTGTATTCTCTCAATGCTATTTAGTGTTTTTAACGCCCTTGGTCCTATAAGCATTCCCACCTCTCCTACTGATGCATTGACAGAGTTTTTCCATGCCGATACAGTCACCAGCATCCATCCATTGCCAGTTTCGTGATATTTGATATCTTCGGTGTGCGTGTATCGGTGCTCTTGTATGCAAATTACGTCTATCTTATGTTCTACGGCTGATGCAGTTAGCTCTGATAGTTGACCTATTCTATTTAGGGTTCTAACGTTAAATGTCGCTATCTGTATTGTTTGTTTGCATTTTAGTAGTTTTTGTTTGAGCTCTGTAGCTGATTTTTCGAACACTGAGGCCAGGGCTCCAACCTCAACAGGACACGCCCTTTTTTTTTACCCGCACGAAGACCGATGCGGTTTATGTATGTGGTTTGAGTACGAGTCATGGTTATCTTTCGATGGCTGTTTTTATTCTCATCTATAGAAGCCACTCTTATAGATGAGCAGCAGTAGTTCCCCGATCGAACTGACAATCCTGAGCGTTAAGCCACAAGACTCACACGTACATCACGCTGCTTCCCATGTGTACGTGAAAAAAAAAAAAACAAACAAACTTTTTACCTTGAGTTTTAACTTAGTTAAAGTCCAGGACTGCTGTATATTTAAATTCAAAGAAATTTTGGGGTATATTTTATCCTATCATCCGATTCCGGCCCTAACAGGTTTTTATTTTATAGGTAGAATTTGATTTTGACTTGGATTGCTTTTTTTTTTTTTTTTTTTTTTTACTGCTATGAGGGTGTGCGATCTAAGCTTTAGAAAAGGTTCTATTCCTATTTGCCCTGTATACTAAAGCATTCGACCAGGGTCGTTATACTTCTTTTTTTTTTTTTTTTTTTTTTACTGCTAAATATGTCTACATATATGAAATACACTATATTCCTCATTTAAGAACACAATATAGTAGAGATGTAAGACATAATTATTTTAAATCAAATATGTGCATTTTTAAATGAACAGTTTAGTAGAATAAATTTACTGACCTCTGTGAAAAAAACTTCTGGAAAACCATATTACTGAGTACAAATTATGCATATTAGGAATATTTGATATCGTATAATTGTGGGCAATAAAATCTCTTAAACAACAACTCCAAAAATATTAATGTAAATATACAATGAATGTGATTCCTTAACTTCTCAGCATAGATAACCCTAAATGTATTGACATGCCATTAAAATCAATCAAAAATTTGAAATATCTTGATTATATTTCTTGAAGTTCCGACATCATCTTATGCAAAATACCAGCCATGTAACTAATTGATATAAACATGCTTTATTCAAGGTTTAGATGTTAGATAACAAGTATATCCACTCCAATAGTCTGTCACACAAAACAAGTTAAAGGCTTATTATTTTTATAAGAACCAGAAAAGAGAATTTTCAGAAATTTCACAGTTTTTTTTGTTTTTTTTGTGCAAAAAATAAATGTATTACCTATAAAGCAGGACGCTTTATCATTATGTATTTTTTATGTATTTAATATCTAATTGTTCATTTTTCTTGTAAGTTCAAACCATCTTTGCTGCTCAGAAATTTGTAACAAGAAGAACCACACAAAAATAATGTTAGTTTGTTGCTGTTTAAACTTACTTTCCTAGTGAATATTTATTTGTAAGATTAATTCTATACCTTATAGAAAATATCAATGGATGATTTTATGGAACCATGGCATTATATAAACCGCCACACACCTATATGTATGTGTGTGTGTATATATATATATATATATATATATATATATATATATATATTCCTTAATAATATTGAAAAAAAAACTTAAAACTTACTTATTATAAAAGGAAATTCTAAACATTCTTTTAATAAAAGTTTAGTTTTATCATTTGTTTGGTCTTGTTACTATTGTTGTTATACAATTTTTTTCTTTAAACTTTTCATCCAAGGATTTTTAAACTATCCACTTACATAAAGATTTCATTAATTTGATTTATTCTGATTTGGTTCTTAAAATCAACATTTCTACTTATATATTTTCCATTCATCACCGGTCATTTTGGCAAGATGCCTATTACCAGATGATATACCAATGAAAATAGAAACTTAATCATAAAATATACATGAACTCCTCACGAGATTTTTTAAATTATACATTTATATTAGCACTTAAAAATGGAACCATGCAGTATTTGGCTTAATCTCTGTTGGTGCTTTGGTAAAGTTTAACTATATCTGGCAAGAAGGAAATGTCTTACTTAAAAACTAGCAGATGGTGTTTTTTAACCAGAGATAACAGTCTGTTTCAATATAAACAATGAAAAAATGCTACTATCCAAGAATAGTGTTCTTGTAAAAAAAAAAAACTTGTATGTCTACCACTGTATTGCATTGATTCCTATGACTGATGGAAATAAGCATTTAGTAACTAAGTCAAAAAAAAAATACCCTTACGACCATTACCACCAGAAATTTGATACCAACACATTCTTCAAATATTTCTTAATTTGCTGGCAATTGCTTTGCTATTATCCTGCATTACAAATTATCACACACACATATATAAGTTGACTGACCTTAGTCAAGGACAACCCAAAGGTTCCCTTTTCATTACCTATGTCAAGGTGTAAGGGAGAGCACTACTCTTTTCATTGTATTGCTCCACTTACCTTTAATCTATATCTTATAATACTGAGTGATAAGCAAGGAGGCATCAAGTACCATTTTTTAAAATCTTTTGTATGACTCAACCTGGGATTGAACACACAAATCATTATGCTAATATGAACATATATGTGTACAAGCAGAAGTATCTAGCACTGCCTAGAATAAAAGTAAATATCCTAATGCAACAAAAAATAATTTGCAAGAGCTTTGCAATAATTTCTTCCCAAGCATGTATGTATTTTAGTGAGTTATTAAACTAATACTTTGAAATTGCATCCCCCAAAATAAAGTCAACAAAATTCATCAAGTATTATGCCTTTATTCTGCAGTCTTTCATTAATACAAGTTTAAGTAAAGATTGTTCAATTTGGTTGTTAATATATAAGGGAAATAATCATAGAAGAACATGCAAGGTATTTGAAGTATGTTTCATATCTCTTATACACATGAAATATGAATAAGTGTACAAGTAAGATAACCTGACTAAAAAATCTCTCTCTTCTTTTTCAAGGCCTATTCTCTACCTCAAGATTCTTTCATTTTTACCCACAAATAATTTGTTTACTAATCATATTTATGTAATGTATATATATATATATATATATATATATATAAACAGGAATTGGCATTAAATAACCAGCAAGGGTGGATATGCCATAAAACACAACCAACCAACTCTCTTTTTTTCTTTTTGACTTCTAATTCTTTATTTTTCATTAAACTGAACTAAAAATGTTTGCATGGAATTAAAACACCATGAAGATCATAAATATGATTGAAATATTTTCATCTTTTATGATATAGAAGGCCACTAAAATTAGATGTGTGTCCTCACATGCAAGGCCACTAGGCTTTTAAAATTTGTTACCCAGATTAATTTAGACTTCTGCTAATGTGGATGGCAATTCTATTTGTTTTCAGTTCAAATGAGACAATTCTGATTAATTTTACACCCAAAAGATTCAAGAAACCCTAGCCCTGCAATTCTCCTTTCAAAATGAATTGGACCTCTGAAATCAATTTTAACCTTCCTCCATAAGTATGTTTAAAACACTCCATGAGGTCAGGGAAGTTCACCTTTACATGCTCGGAGTTATCAAGATTGGCCTACAAGCACGAAAGCAAACAAGTTAAGAGAATCATTTATTAGATAAACATTAAAATAATTCCTCTGTTTGTATTTATATGATTATACAAGGATCATTAAATAAGTTTCCATACTTTTTTCATATGGGCACTTTTATTGATAGTACACACATGAAACTTTAGTCCCCTTCGAAGTAATCTCCTCTGGCTGAAATGCATTTGTTATACTGTTCCAACAACTTCTGGAAGGCTTCATGGAAGTCCTCTTGTGTGAGTGTGTCAATGACCTTCACCACAGCCTCTTCCATCTCCTCAATTGTCTCATAACAACAGCCTCTGCACTTAGGGAATTAGCAAAAGTCACAGGAAGCAAGGTTTGGACTATAGGGACGGTGAGGAACTGTCTTGATATCCATCTTGGTCAAATAGTCTGTGACAAGGATGGAGTTGTGGACTGGTGCATTGTCCTGGTGGAAATGCCACTTACCCGATTTGAAGAGTGCTGATCTCTTCCTGAACTCCCTTAAAACCTCAACTTATTAACCCTTACCCTTTGGCCAATCAACTGTGGTGTATTGACTTCCTTACTCCTCCCACACCTGTCATCATCCCTCAGAGACTCCCTGCCTTCCTTGAATCTCTTATGCCACTCAAAAACTGATGCTCGATTGATGCAAGATGGTCAAAAAGCAGTCTGAAGCATTCCATATATTTCTGTGGCAATTTTTTCCAAGTTTAAAACAGAATTCTATTGTATATCATTTTTCTATAGCGTCCTCATGTCCAGATTGCATTTTTGAAATTCACCAGCTGTGACAATCAGGCTTTAGTAGGGTGTATTCCAATTGCTGCTGTAGCTGTTCATTTGAATCTGAAATCATAAAAATTGGTCAGTCATCTTATAAGATGTATAGCAATAAGATACTGAATTTTCAAGAGTTTATGACAATTTTAAATGCCTGTACAAAAATGTCCGGAAACCTATTGACTGCACGACTAGAAAAAAAACCTGGCCCATCGTATTGAGATTTTTTTCAGACCATTATACTTTCAATGCTCTAATTTAAAGAATAAAGCTATTTCCAGTTCAATTTGAAACTAAATGAAAAAGTTTAGGTGTTATTTATTACCTAACTCAACAGCATTTATACAGTAAACAAAAATAAAACTGCAATAAATCTGTCACCAAAAATAAAAGTATATATATATATATATATATATATATATATATATATAAGGAGTGTTCTTATTTTTGAACTGAGTTGTATTTTTGGTTACAAAGTTTAGAATAAATAATACCAATTCATATCTATTTTGATTGTATGATGTTCATTAGAAATAATAAAATCCTTGTTAAATAGCATTTTATCTAGAGTTGTACCCATTCTTTGTTGATACTCTGTTTCTTTATAACTGACTTTGGATCATTAATATTTGAAATTAATTTCAATTCAGAAGTAAAGCAACTCACAAATTAAGATCATGACAAAATTAATCACAGATACCATTACCCAGCAGTATTTATCCAGAACTTTAATCAACAAGCTCCATTGTATTGAAACAGAATAAAGAATAATTTATGACTTCCCTCAATATAAATCCGTGTTTCAAATTCTGAATAAACTTAATCACCTTCCTCATAGTATTAATTTTTTAAAAATTATTACTTGTTTTAAATTGAGTCAAAATTTAAACTACTTTAGATTGAAAGTTTTTCAGTGTAATAGGTGAAACAATAATGTTGCATCCAGCTCATCCAAAGGTTTTAATAAGCTGTTTTGTGTGTCATTTTTATGATAATGAATTTTCTTTAAGTCCATGTTGTCCATATATGACCTTTGTAGATTATTCCACCATCTCCTATAATCTCTGATCGTTATTTACATTTTTACTTTCTAGGCACTCTATGGTTTCTGGATACCTAATTCTGATTGGTTTATTTGTTGAACAGCATAGCAATTATTTATGGGGTATTTAATTACCTAGAGGTTAGAAAATTGTGTGTAGTGTGTTTATATTTACGTTTTTGTATAGTTTCTTAAGTTTTTTGCATGCAGTCATATGATATTTAGTGTTAGTATCTTATATGAATAATTTGCAAATGGATCTATTTGATTCATAGATAGGACCTGCTGATTTTAGTTGAAATCATAATTTATGCTCGGGATCCAACACTTTCCAAACTGTAGATTTCAGTCATAGTCATAATTCATGCTCCAATGTTCTCACTCATGGAATTCAAGAAAGAAACTGACCCTCCCATGTATACTTGTCTGTTTTTTAAAATGCACATTTGTCCTCTTGTGCAAATGAGCCTGCTGTATAAAATAAGCAGTTTTGTGCATGCGTGCCAGACTCCCTGCAAATAGCAACTTGACAAGCAAGACAGCACATACATTTGGCATTCAGTAAATCATCATTACATCCATTAAAGAACCTTAACAGGTATTATCACTCTAGATCAGAGAAAAGTTGGGAGTAATAGTGATGAATGAGTACTCAGCACCCTCCAGAGGTCCTCATTATCAGATGTTATACCCAGGATATCCTTTTTGAGGAGGGGAGGTCTTATGCCTCTCAAGGGGAACAACCCTAGTTCTGAGTTATCATTGATTGTTTTTCTTAAGTTTAAACAAACTTTCCTGCTTGGAAATTTGTGACAAGCAGAGGCAGTGAAAAATTGATTGTTGATATATATACTTTCATTTTATGTATCATTATTTCAAGGGAAAAATAATGTTTGTTAGTTATGGATGAGAAGATATAATGTCTCTTCTTTCTCTATAGCCAATCATTAGTTCAATATGTTGCTAAACTAATAGAAGTTCAAGAGAATTATTCTAATAGATTTAAACTTAAGTCCAACTTGGTCTTTCTAGAATTCCTATTATTGCCAGTAGTGATCATATTTTACTTGATCCATAGGTTTAGTTTTTGGATCATTTGCCAAAGCAAACAATTAGTATTATGTAACATTGATTTTCATTAGATAAATTTGATGATGGAATCAAAATTGACAGGTTTAGAATCAACAGACTGATTTTGACTTAATCTTTCATTTATTTTAAATATAAACTTTTTAAATATCAAAGTAGATGAATCTATTATACCTGGTAATATATCATTTTACCATTTTTGTTTTAATTACTACCTTATTAAAGTAAATTTATAATAGGATTATGAATAAAAAAAATAATAACTCTGAAACTGTTTCCACTTCAAAATATTAACTAAAATAATGAAGTCAATATTCAGCTCAATATTAATATCATAATATGAATCGGTTGGATTCTCACTACAAACAATTATCTATGATGATATTGATACTTTAATTTATAAAGAAGTGAATCATTTTAATTTGTGCTTTATAGTCATGTTTATTATTTGGAGAATTTGAATAGTTAAAAAATCATCTTCAGTGTAGATGACTATCTCATAAAATTATCATTCAGTTGCAAATTAGACTGGAAATTGCTTTATTCTCTTATATCATTTTAACTGTATTGCTCTAATAAAAACTTTGCTATGATGTGCCATTTTTGCTGGATTACAATTTTACACACACACATATACACACACAAATCTGATAAGATCTTTTGTAATATATAAAGGTAGTACACTAGATGTATAATTGAAATTAAAAACTGTTCATAAATAATAATTAATAATACTTGTAATAATTCTTTGTAATATATAACTTGTGTGGATAAATAAACTCAAGTGATGCTTCATAAAAGTACATGCATTACTGCTTTTTTAGAATGTATACAAGATATAAACAAATGAACTTAAACTGATATATACTTTTAATAGAAGACTATTTGTTTTTTTCTTAAAGTATAATAATAAATACCATTTAATTATTTATCCTCATCTTCTTTCCATTGTAATTTGATTAGAATTCTGAAAAAAAAAAGAAGGAAATAATTGCCTTGTTTCAATGTCTATATCTACTAAAGATATTCTGACAGCCCAGTCAGCTGGGGCTATAGAATATGCCAACTGCACCTCTGCAGAACTGTAAGATCCCCCACTATAATGAATGTCCAAGATATGACACTAAACTGCATCTGATGAAGGTCCAGAACTGGAACTTTAGGGAAGATGGTGTATCCCTTCATTGCCATTGCTACCTGGATCACTCTGACTCAGTGTGGTAGAACCTGTTAGAGTTCCATCTCGGGGTCAACTGGAATTATTTTATCATTTACTATACTTGAGACCATTTAACTGAGTTCAAAAAATGATTAATGTTGAATCGAATTGTTGATGTTACATAGCAATGCTTGAAGCCATTTAACTGTATGCAAACAAATGAGCCTTGGCTTGTTGAGAAATAATGTTATCTACAAAGACACTATGAATTTCAGTGATATCCAAGTAGTTATTTACACATGTATTATTGAAATTATCTTGTTTGTTATATATTCTCAATGTTTCCCCGGCAGAACCCTCCAGCTTTCTTCTGGTGTCTTTGACAAGAAATTTTGAACCAAACCCTCTATTCAATCCACAGAGGTAAACTGTTCTCATTCTACCATCTAAACCTTTTGCAAATGAGGACAATCTACCCCTGTGGATTAAATAAGGGGTTCAGTTTGAAATTCCTTAAAGGTTACCGATTATGACAAAGGACATCAGAAGAAGGCCAGAGGAGCTGAAATGTTGTGAATATAAATGACCAAGATGAAAACAATAGTCCAAGATGGGAAAATGATATACATAACACCTCCAGATTTAATAAATTTAGACATATCATCCAATTAGTTATTTTGCCATCCATCTACAGATCTTGATAAGGGTTTTTCATAAACCTCTTCACCATTTGTGAATGGATTAACCCTGATATGGTTGTTCAGAAAACTTGAATTTATATGAAAGTTAAAGAATATGAATTCTCTCGGGATTCGTATTTCTTATTTTAAAAGTATGTAGTTTAATTACAATATTTTTTCCATCTTGTAACTTTATTTGACTGATTTAACTTTTCAGTGATGTAGATTTTCCAAGACGAACTTTTATACTTATTATTTTTTACTTGTTCATAAACCTGAAAACTTATTTTAGTCTATTCTTGTACTTCATTTTTTATTATATATTTAGCTCTATCTGCATGCTCATGTTGGTATACACACATACACGTACTGGATCTATTGAAATTTAGTGAAAAACAAACTAGATATTCCACTTACCATCTTTAGAATTGCAGTTTCAAAAAACTCTCCCTGCCTAATTCCTTCTTTCAGAATCAAAGAGATCATTATTTTCCAAAGCTTCATTTTTCCAGAAAGAGATAATTCTTTTCCTGCCAAACCTTTTAGATTTAGGAATTTATCTTTATGAAGTTGTTTATAATCTGTATATGATGCTAACTATTAATATCTATTACATTTGTTGGGTCCAATTTTTATGATTCTAAGCATGCAGAAATATTGGCTATATATATATATATATACACACACATAAGTAAGCATGAATGTGGGGAGTATATATCCTACCCATGGAAGTGTAACTGGATTCTCTTTATTCCTTTATTCAAAGCAAGTCTTTTTCTTTCTTTATATTGGTCATTCATATCTTTTCACATTCATATGAAAACTATGCCTTTCCTTCATCTTATTTTTCTCTGTATTCTTCCAAACCCTTTTATATTTATTCCATAAATGCATACACATTTTCTAGTTTCATTTTCAATCTGAACCACGTACACTGGATTTGAAATGTTTCAGCATTGGCTCAGAATCCACTCAAGAGACACAAGTAATTGATTTAAAAGCTGCCTACTCATATTGGCACCCTATTTAAATATGTTTTTTTTTTTTTTTTCATATCCCAATACTTCAATTTGATTTGTAGCTTTATGCACTCCCAAATTTCAATAATTATTCATGAAGAGGAATCGAATTCTCATTCCTCTTATTTATCTATCTAATCAGTTCATTCCTGGTTATAAAGAAAAAAAGATTGGTATTCCTTTTAGGAAAGCCCTTAATAACAAACCCATAAATGAAGGATATCTTGATTAAAAAAAAAATCAGAAACAAAATGTGCATGAGTATTAAATAGGATATATCTTGAAGAATTATTATGGTAAATAGATAAAACAAAAATATTGGCAGAAGCAAGACTGTTTTATACATTTCAGTCTGATTGATCAATTGCTTCAGAATGGAAGCAAGAAAGATGCCATTGTCTTCAGGTTAAATGGCTCATGATTTGCTAATTGTAGTCCCACTTGATTTCAATTGTTTTGATTGCTTTTTTTTTCATTTATAGCCAAACAATAGCAAGTTTTATTGCACAAGGTTGCTTTTGATAGGGAAAATAGGTTGCTTTTAATAGGGAAAATCTGTGGAAAATCATTGAAAAATGTTAGATCTGATAAAATATTTTTGTAATAAAATGTGATTTAAGATATTTTAAACTTTATATTCAGTTGTGAATTATTTATTGAATAAAGAGATTAAAGGTTACATTTTATTTACTTTGTTAATGTTATGATACACTTGACCTGTGAAAAAATAATACAGACATTTCATGATACAATAATCCTTCTTCATAACTTATTTGTATTTACTTTTATTTTTATTTTTTTAAGGCTTTTACAAGGATCATATCAAAATAGTGAAATTGAAATTAATTGAATATATTTATCGTTGATTTAAAATTCTGTTATATTCCTTGATCATATAATCATCCAACTCATTTGTATTTGTTTTAAGTGCAGAAATTCTTCACTGTAACTGGTTAAAATGTCTTTAATACAAGATTGAAATGCTGTTAAAATCAATAAGTCTAGGGTTATTTTATACCTAAAAGTTAGGGAATTGGATTCATTGTACAATTCTGGTTTTCATGTTGTTTCTTTAGAGTTTTTGCACACAGTTATATTGTTTAAGACATTCTTATCTAATACTAATAATTATATGGTTTCAAGTACTTATTTCTATTTAATAATAGTCATTTGTTTGCACACAGTTACATGATTTCAAGAAATAATAATAATCCTTAGTAAAGAATTATATTTTCAAGTAACTATCTAAATACAAATAATTTACTGTTATATGGCACCAAGTATTCCTATCAAATAAAAATAATTTTCAAAATGCTCTATTTAACCTGTAGATAGAACCTTTAGAAGTACTACCACTTCAGGTTGGAGTGAAGTTGAAGTAATAACAATGAAGGAGTACTCCACACTCCCTAGAATAGAACTAGTACCACACCATCAGATGATATTTTATATCGTAGAGAAGACACCCTTTTTTGGGGTGGGTCTTACACCTTTACAGGGGATGCAATCAGCATATTCTAAGCCCCAGTCATAGGGCAGTTCAATACAAGGAAATTCTTCTTAAGAACTGAATATATTGATTGGGATGCTTGAATAAATCAAGAATTTTTAACTAGTATTAACAGAGATAAGATTATTGGTGCTATTTTTTAAACATCAAAGAGAATTTAGAATCAGCAGCATTAAAGAACACTTAATGATTATTATTCCAGTTCTGATATTACACGTGTTAAGTCTAGGATTGTTCCAGTACAAAGCTTTGCACAATTCCACTGAGAAGATAAGATTTTTCAATCAAAATCTAAATTTGTATACAATATACTATACAAATTTCATCAAATTTGTTTTATAATTTTTAGATTTTTTCCTCTTATAATCACTTACATGTAAATTACTTATACTTCAGTAAGTCCAGTCTAAGTATAGGTTTCAAGAAATACTTAATTCTGTAAATATTATGTTTTTTGTATCGTAAGGATTAATTTCCAGTATATTTTTTTAAATTCCTTTAATTCTTTTAATATTTTTCTTATTTCAGAAGTGTTTTCTGACAACAAAACTAATGAAAAAGTGCCTTCTAATCATAAACGAACTGAGTCTAATGTGACCACTGCCTCTGAAAATAGCTTCCGGAGACAATTCTTACACAGAAATAAGAAAGTTGTTCTAAGAAAAGATAGTCAAACTGAGTACCAGAGATTTTCTGCCAAATTTTTAGGTAAGTTTTTTTTGTTTCCTTTTCTTACTGAACATCATGTTCAACTTTAGTAATCTGTGATATCATAGAGAGGATTTATTCAACAAATATAAAAAAAACAAAAAAAACAAATTATACTTTTATTCATTCTTATGATTACACTTATAGCTATACAAGTTCTGGTGGTAAAACAAAGGGGTTATCAGTAGTCAAAAATGAATGCAAGCACTCCTGACGGACCACCCTTTGAATACACTGACTGTATCTCTTATAGAGGGGTAGGACCCCAACTAAACATACATCCTGGGTATGACACAAGACTGCGTCTGATTCTGGAACTTTGGGGGGTGGGGGTGTACACCTTTATTGCCATTACTCCCAGATCCACTCAAGCCAAGGTTACATATAGCATAACACAGTCATAGGAAACAGAATCAGCAACAAGAGTTCAATTCTTGGACCAAGTTGCTTGCGTTTCCCTTCATGCTAAATCTCTTGAGAAAAGCATGAATCTATCTGTTCTTCCCCTCAGCTATGAATTAATAGCAGAGTAGACTGTGTTCTTTAGCCTTGGTTAGGCAACCAGTATAAATGAAGGAAATCTGTGAATTCAAACCAGCTGTTTGACCTTGTTTCATATTCTGCTCAAGGCTTTGGATAAATACATGAATACATAAATATGGCATAACTTTTCTTGTGAACCGAGCAATGATATCTATTAGTAAGTTTAATTGACAAGATAAAATCAGTAAATTGAAAAGTATTTTAAAATGATTTAAAAAGGTTAAATTCTCATTGGTATCATGTTACACCATAAATGAGATTCTCTATTGTTTATTTCCTCAAATGGTCCTTGTCTTTCTGGGTACACTTTTTGACTTGTTTCTGGGAGATGACTTCCAGTTTCATTCCCTTGCAGAAGAAAGGGACCATGGATTTGCTGCCAACACCACTCTATCTTACTCATCCTAATAAGTTCAATATTTCAAGCATTGTCATTTTACAGCACCATCTCCATAGTGGTATGCATTGTTTTGAGCAAGTGTGTGCATTGTAAAAAATTGTCAACTAAACACTTTTTCACAGTTAAAACTCTGAAGCAAAGTTAGGTTTCATGAAAAGGTTTATTAAGTTCCAGGAAAGGATCAGATAACATGGTGTGGGCAGCAAAGTGCTAGTCCCTTCTTTCCATAACGGAATGGAACTAGATGTCATCTCCTGGAGACAAGTCTAGAATGTGTACCCTAAAACATAAAGGCTTCTTGAGATTAGAAATGGGGAATCAAATCTATGGTTTAACACAACAATTGTTTCAATCAAATTCTTTAAAATATGTGGTGCATTCAATAAGTTTCCAGGCTTTTTTTGTACAGGCATTTAAAATTGGTCTAGACTCTTGAAAATTCAGTATCTTATTGCTATACATCTTATGAGATGACTGACCAATTTCTATGATTTCAGCGTCAAATGAACAGCTACAGCAGCTATTGAAATACACCCTACTAAAGTCTGATTGTCACAGCTGGTGAATTTCAAAAATGCAATCTGGATGTAAGGAAGAAGAATGCTATAAAGTTCTGTTTTAAACTTGGAAAAAATGCCATGTGATGAAAGCTAGATCTACTGCTATGACCCAGAGACAAAGTTCCCAGTGGAAGCATGCTGGCTCTGCCAGACCCAAGAAAGCCAGACAGAGCAAATCCACCCACAAACTTTTGATGATCCCTTTTTTTTTTTGATAGCACTGGCATGATCTACATGTACTGGGTTCCCACTGGACAGACAGTCAACAAGGAATACTATATTGAGGTTTTAAGGGAGTTCAGGAAGATATTCTGTCAGAAGAGGCCAGCACTCTTCAAATTGGGTCAGTGGCATTTCCACCTGGACAATGCACCAGTCCACAATTCTATCCTTGTCATAGACTATTTGGTGAAGATGGGCATCAAGACAGTTCCTCACCGTCCCTATAGTCCAGACCTTGCTCCCTGTGACTTTTGGCTATTCCCTAAGCTCAAAGACTGTCATTATGAGACAATTGAGGAGATAAAAAAGGCTGTGACGAAGGCTATTGACATGCTCACACAAGAGGACTTCCATGGAGCCTTCCAGAAGTTGTTGGAACGGTACAAGTGCATTGCAGCTGGAGGAGATTACTTCGAAGGGGACTAGAGTTTCATGTGTGTACTATCAATAAAAGTGCCCATACAAAAAAAAGTCTGGAAACTTATTTAAGGATCCTCATATGTAGTTTTCATCCTCACTTGAAAAGAGATTTTTTATATATATATATATATATATATATATATATATATATATATATATATAATTGTAGTGAAATGTTATGTTCTGGAAAATATTTCTATATCCATAGAGTTACTATCTCTCATTTGAAAACTGATATGTAAACTTTCTTTAAGGAAACAAGAGCTGTCTAATATTAAAAGGCATTAATTATAAAGAATTTTAAGATTGTATACTTATTTAAGGGCATTAAACTTGCTTTATTTTCATCTTTACATGAATCGTCATTAAAATGTAATCAAAAGCAATATGAAATTCTTTTCTGTAAATTTTTTAAAAATATTTTCCAATACTATATGTACTTGTAAGTGTTCACCAATGGTCCGGGAGACCAGATTTCAATCCCAAGTCAAGTCATACCAAAGACTCAAAAAATGGTACTTGAAGCCACCTTGCTTAACACTCAGTATTATAATGTAAGGATCAAGAGTAAAGTGGAGCAATCCAGGGAAATGAGTAGCGCTCTCCCCTACACCTCAGTGTAGTAGCTATTGAAAAGGGAGCCTTCGGGTTGCTCTCAACTAATATCACCAACTTTACTTTATATCATGCAACTTTCTGAGACCTAAATTTTAGATCAATATTAAGAGGACACACTATAAAGGAGATACAAACTTTGTGGGTGTAAATAGTTGGCCTTGGTTTTGACCAACTAATACACCTACAATTTTCAGCTGCAAAAGACAACAAATACACCTGGATAGTATCAGATGATACTCAAGTATATACAGTACTTGTGATTTACTCCCAAGTCTACTCTGACTTGGAGTGGTAGTACCTATGAGGGTCCAGGCTCGGGGTAAAATAGGAATATTTAATCATTTACTCTACTTGAAACTATTTAATTGTGTGCAAACAAAAGATTAATGTTAAATAGAAATGTTAGTTTAAGATAACAATACTTGAAATCATTTAATGGTATGCAAATGAATGGATATTGTTGAATAGAATTACTAGTGTTAGATAGCAATACTTGAAATCATTTAATGGTATGCAAATGAATGGATATTGTTGAATAGAATTATTAGTGTTAGATAGCAATACTTGAAATCATTTAATGGTACGCAAATGAATGGATATTGTTGAATAGAATTATTAGTGTTAGATAGCAATACTTGAAATCATTTAGTGTCCTAAGTATGACATTTAACTGCATCTGATGGTGAGGCTATTGTCTTGGATTTTGAAGAATGTGGAGTACCCCTTTATTACCATTACTCTTAGAACCATTCTGACTCAGAATGGTAGTACCTGTTAGGGTCCCATCTATGGGTCAAATAGAACTGTTCAATCTTTTGATGATTTATATTGTTCAAATAATAAATTGCAATACTTGAAATCATTGAACTGTGTGCAAACAAATGAACTCAGGCTCATTTAAAAATTATTTTTCTTTCAAACTATTTGCATACAAATCATTATATATATAAATAGGTATATAAACAGGATTTGGCATTAAATAAACCATACGAGTTGATATCCCATAAGAACAAACAAACAAAATTTATGCATGTCAAAAACATTTTTTTTTCAATTTTGCAAAATATCATACCTTGTACTTTTAAATTTGTAGAGTTGTTAAGTCTGGCATTAACTGCAAAAAAAAAAGTTACAATAGTGGAGGATTGTAGGGAGATTCTACTTTTGCCTGGGGGAAAACTGAGAAAAGCTACTTCCCCTCCTGAATATATATATTAGAATACATAAATGCCATTAGTGTGAGCTTTGCAATTTTAGTGGTAAACCATGAAATATACTTAAATTATTTTATCAGTATATTTTGTTGATTATATAAGAAAAAAATAAATCCTGTTAGGAATAAAGTATATATAGACTTATCTATTCATATAAAGAAAAAAACCATTTATTAATTCTGATTATTTAAGAGAATCCAAATTTTCTGAAAAGGAAAAAATAGCTATTAGCATATTGTACTCATATCATCCAAAGAATCCTTTGTATTGACCAGATTCACAGCAAAATATCTTTGTAAATATAAATGTTGGTTTATGACACATTATTGAATCTTAAATAATTTTTAGCTTTGGTGTAAATTTTCCCTATAAACTAAACAAATTTGACCACACTGTCTTCAGGGCTTAGAATACACTGACTATATCTCCTGAAGAGGACTAAGACCACTCCACAAAAAAGGGCATTCTGGAGATGGCTTTAAACTGTATTTATTGGTGAAGCCCCAGTTCTGGAAAGTGTGCAGTACCCCTTCATCACTTTTACTCTCAGGTTCCCTCTGACCTAGAGTGGTAGTACTTGTTAGTGTCCCATCTATGGGTCAAATAGATCTGTCTAAAAATCATTCATATTCCATAGGACTGTGTTCAAAATAAGGTTGATATGCCATAAAACCCAAACAACTAACCAACCATGTACAAAATATAAAACTCTTAAGAAAGAACAATACAAGAAATGTAGATATGAACATACAATGAACATGATTTCCTAACCTGAAGGCATGAAATAAGCATTGACATGTTGACATGCTGTTAGAATCAATTAATCAAATTTGAGTTTCTTGATCTACTATACATGGTAATAATACTACTGAAATAAGAGTTAGTAGTTATGTGGTTGCTACAGTTTGTATCTTCTTACTGAAAGCTTTATTTTGTCTAAAATACTTTTCTTGACTATTCTCAAAATCATATAACACAATTGGCAACCAAAAATATGAAAGGCAATAAACAGCATCTTTTCATTTAATGGGTAGTAATGAAAACCCATTTAAGATGTTTATTGTCTGCCTTAACACTAAAGCATTTCACTATTTGGATCAGTGACTCTTTAAACAATTTGCTGGAGTTCAAAGAAAGTACAGATCTAAAATAAATAAAACAACACTATCTTAAAGATAACAATAAAGGAGTATCCCTAAAGTCTTTTTGTGCTGAGGCTATACCCAAAAGGAAATATCTTAAAAAATTCTTCCACTAAAAAAAACTTTGGGTGTGAATGGCAAAGCTGACTTTTCCAAACTAGAAATGAGCTCAACAGGAAAAAAGCCAAATGCAGAAGAGAAATAATAATGAATTTATTATACAAATTTATTGTTTGTTATTATTTTTTTTTTGTAATCCTTATCAAAAGTTCAATTAAATTTACTTTAAAATGACCAATCTATTTTTACAAAACAATTTTCATTATTCAGTTCAACCAAACATTTGCCAATCCCTGCTCAAAATCATCAAACAGACGTGTGAACATATTCTCTTCAAAACAATCATTTCAATAGCAAAACTTTTCTTTCTTCAAATTAAAAATTCATAGTAAATAACAATTCAGCAAAATAGCATTAGGATGGCTTTGTTTTCTCAAACACTTTATTTATCTCATTAGAGTAAAATGCAATCCTATTTTTGTTTGACAATTAAATTACTTTCCATACAGAAACTGCAACCACAATTGTCTCGTATTACTTATACAATTGCATGATGAGAATATAAACTTTTCTTAAGCATGATAAGAAGACAATGTATTATCAAATAATTGCTTATTGTTATCAAACTATAAATACTTTTCACTTGTTTTATATATATATATATATATATATATATATATATATATATATATATATATGTCTGTGTGTGTGAATAAGCATATATATACTTATTCACATACACACACACTTCATATGAAAGTAACTTTATATTTTCATTATTTTCATTTCGGTTGTAATTCTTTTTCTTATTCTGTTATATTGTTTCCTTCACATCCTACATACATTTCTTCTCTTCTTTATGTTGTTCCTTTATCAAAGTTATTGTATGTATTGAATTTGTATTCTCTCTTTCTATTTGCATTTTAACATGTACTTATCAGAACCAAAAGATCTTAATTTAATATACAAGATAATTTCAAATTTCTGATTGAATTGGGAAATAAAACTGAATATCTCATTTTCTTTTTCAACTAAAACTATTACATCATTTCAGTTTATTTATATTAAATCCATAGAATATTTTAACTACTGTTAATTTTTTTTCTCAGTTACAATTCCTTCTACAGGGTATGATAAAGAAAAACTGAGATTAAAGCTTTAGATTTAAAAAATATCAAAATGAAGATATGAGTGCTGCTAGAATGACATTATTAATAAAATAATGATGCCTTTACAAGTCAGTGTTAATTTGAAAAGAAATTATGGAGCCAGCCTCAATACTTTCTGAACAAAATATCTTTTCCAAAATGCAAGATTGTGCAAGTGTAGCTAACTTCATATTCACAAGATAGAGCTCCCTGTGATATTTTCTTATTTCCCAAACTCAAAATTTATCTTAAGGTTTAGAGATTGGAGGACATTAAAAGAAATGATAGTATCTTTACACCATATCAAAATGACTTTCAGAAGTGCTTCCTCTAATGAAAAACATATCGGAATAAATATATTAATGACAAGGGGACTATTTTGAAGAAAATGAATGTTTCATTCATTGTTCCTTATTGTTTGAGTAAGTACAGCTTCAGTCAGAATAATTATTTTTTGTTTTTCTTGTTAGTCAAGATTTTTATAAACACTGTTGTTACTTTGGAATATTGTGACAGGTATTTACCTATCAAACAATTTTTTAAAGAGTTTTATCCTACATTTTAGCATTTAAATTAAAATCCAGTACATTTATCCAACTCATTCTTTTTACATAACATCTGATTAAATAAATGAAATTTAATAAGTATTTTTATTACATTATGTTTGTCTTTTGTTCACAAAACAATTGAATTGGACTTGGAAAGTCAAATTCTATCATGATTAATCCCCTTATCTGCATTCATCTTTTAAAATTCAATAAGGAAGAAACCAAATGTCAGGACTGGACCAAACAGAATGTTATCTCTCTGTTCCCCTACCACTGAAATGATTTAACTATCATCAATGTTTGATCATTCACTCATTGGCTGTCATAGGTATATTAGCTGACATTATAAATCACAAAAAATAAAAGCAGTAGTATTTGGTTTGATTTAAGCAAATATTTCTGTTATTTATAGTTCTGCCAAATGCCATAGCTAAAAAATATTTTTAAAAATACAGCATTATGACAAACTTCTAAAGATGAAAGTAAAATTCATCTACCCCGACTGGGAATTTCTAAAGTGGCTTAGCATTAAAGTTTTGATGACAAAATGGAGATTAATACAGCACTAAGTTTAAAACATTACTGTTTTAAAAACTACCTTTAATTATTCAGCCTTTTGCAGCTCTGTATATTTTGCTAAATTTCCAAATATGCAAAAGATTCTAAAGCACATAAAAAAAAGCAATCAATTACTAAAAGGAAGATAAAAGATCAAAGAAAAAAAAAGGAAAAAACACCAATATGAGAAATTACTTATCAACCCATTTCTTTGCTAATCACAGTCAAACAGTAGCATACTGTCATTAATTTTCTTTCCTATCTTTCTCCCTACTCTGCCCAATTGCTCAGCATTGTTTTAGTTTTTTTTACTGCAAAGATTCAGTCTGCATCCTTCATCTGTTGTACTTTTTTCTTTTTAGAAATCTGTTTACTATTCTTTTTTTTTTTCTTTTTTTTACCATAGACTCACTTTGTATATCTGATGGGATGTATTGGTTTTCATCTGTTTGTACTGAATACAAGTATAGGTATTGCAATTTAAAGAACTCAGAATTGGACATCTATTGTTTCTAGCTAGAATGCTTAGAACAGACCTATTGAAATTTCATAAATCTAAACCTGGTTTTCCAGAATGTGTTACCAATCAAATTCTTTATGATTGATCTTTCAATAAGTATTGAGTGAATTACTCTCTTCATAAAATGCTCTTTCTTTCATCTAAGTTGTTCAAATATTTGGTCTTGAAGTGAATTGAAAACTATGAAAAGTCTTTCTTATATTATACTCAGCACATTAATACCAATTATTTCTTTATAAGATCAACAGTATTCAAGGCTGATTATTCTGCTTAAATTATTGGAGGAAGAAAATTTGGTTGATGTAATGTTAATTGTAGTAGAAAATGGATACAGCAATCCAAGATCAAATTCTTATTAAGATTGTTTTACTCTGCGTTAATATCTTTAGGAAAGACTCAAAGCCATATCTTCTTCTGTGGGATAAATAAAGCAAACTTGGTGCTCTTACTTTGAAAGGGCTGCCAGTCTAAGAGAACGAAAACTCAGAATTAATAGTTTTTATAGGTAATCCAACAAATAACAAAAACTGTGCAAGAAACCAAAAGAGAACGTTCGTTCAGTCAGCTGGGGCTGGAGAATACACTGATTGCATCGCTGCAGAGGAGTAAGACCCCCCCCCCGCCACAATGATTGTCCTAGATATGAAACTAAATAATCTGATAGTGAGGTTCCAGTAATGCTGGAGCTTTGGGGAATGTGGAGTACTCCTTCATTGCCATTGCTCCCAGGTCCACTCTGGTCCAGAGTGGTAGCACCTGGTAGGGTCCGATCTATGGTTCAAATAGAACTAAACTGTGTACTTATACTAAACTGAATTGTTTGAAATAGAACTGTTTTTGACATTTAAGTGTGTGTAAACAAAAACTATACTTATTGTAAACTGAATTATTTGAAATAAAACTGTTTGATTAAACTGAATAGCTTGACATAAAAATGTTTTTGATGAGTAAACTGTGTACTTATGCTTTCCTGAATTGTTTGAAATAGAACTGTTTATTTGTATAAAAATGGATTTATCATTAAATAACCTACAAAGGTTGATATGCCATAAAAATTAAACAAACAAGAGAATGTCTGATAGCTAATTTCATCTTGCCATAATACTTTCCTAGCAAGAGCAATTTGTAAAAAAATTATTGAAGGAAAGAGGATGTCTTTAAAAAATGAGTTTTTCTTGAAAAATTTTCTTAAACATTTGCATTGTTATCTGGAATGAGATCTTCATGTTTTTTTTGCTTATTCTGTAAAAATTTAAAGAGTAAAACAATTTGTCTGATTTGATTTATTAGATATATTTTCTTAAAGTTTTATTCATTAAAATTTTTGTGAACACACACACACACACACACACACACTTTTTAAAGCAAATTATTTTAATACATTTAAAGATAACATTAGCTTATAAAAAATTCATGTTACTTATTTTTAATTATGCCAGTACAAATGTTTTTTGGGTTGGTAATAACACAAAGCTTTTAAATTTGTTCTAAAGATTCTTTAAAACACATCATATTCAAGCTTTTTTGTTTCATACAGAAATTTAATGAATATTGAAACTTAATCATTGGCTTCTAGATAAACCATTCTGGTGATTCATAACCCACAATTAAGTTTTGTCTGAAATTCTAAGATGAGTATGATTATTATGTTTATTATTCAGATTCCCCCATCCTTTCAGTGGGACTTAAAATATGCTGACTGTGTCTCCCATGGCTCAACTCTGACCTAGAATGGTAGTATCCATTAGGGTCCCATCTCTGGGTCAGATAAATCTGTTTAGAAATTATGTGCATTCTACAGGACTGTGTAGAAAAATAAAATAAAAACTCTTGAGTAGCAATTACGTAAAAGATGTAAATATCAACATACAATGAACATAATTCCCTAACTTCTTGGTGGAAAATAACCCTAGATGGGTTGACATTGCATGAAAATCAATCAATCAATCATATTCAGATTAGCATTTTCACCTTTGTTTTTTCAATCGCATTTTGGCAAATGTGCTTCACGTTTTTTTTAGAGCTATATAACATCAGGATTTCTCGCATCTCCAATTAAGATACTCACCTAAAGTTCAACTATACAAAAAAGTAACATTATCTTATCTTTTTTTTTTCAATCCATGCTTAAGATGAGCTAAAGGAAGATGATGAAATATGAAATAAGCCTGAGAAGGTTAGAGAGCATACAGGCTGAAATATACTTAAACAGACAAAAGATGAGGATATTAGTCTGATTAATTCCTAAAATATAACTCCCAGTTATACCTAATCTTTTCTGTTTCTAAACTAAATGAAAATAAATATATCCAATAAAGTAGAACAATCGTTATAAATTTGGTAAATCAAAAAATTCATTATTTTAGTTTTTTTTTTAATTCTTAAAATCAATAGGAATTAAAATGAATCATTAGTTATTTCACAGAATAATGACTCAAAACATAAAATATTAGGTGTGTCCAAAAGTTTCCAGCAAAATAACAATTTTTTTAACTGTTGATTTAAACTCTAGTTTTCAAAAAAGTGTGCTGAGAACTATTGCATCTACCTAAGATAATAATTATAAACTGTTTTAAGTTTATATTAACATACAAGTTCATACTGATATACACACTTTGGTATGTAATTTTTGTTCTACTATTTTTCATCTTTAAATCAATAATTAATAATGTTAATAATACCCTCCCCATTTTGAAGATGGTGTCTTACTATCAGTCCATTTGCATTTTTTCTTTTGTTGTACTAAGCTAAGCTTAGTGTATACCAAGTAACAAATGAAGAATCCTTAAGCTGATTACATACCACTATTACATATGACAACTATCAAGAGAAATCATCTGCATGTTTGTCAAAGACAAACTATAAGAAATCTAACATTTGTTGATTTGTGGAGCTTATTTGTTAAAAGAACAATATTACTTTCTTACTATCTATATTTGGTATCACATTATGGTATACATGACTGAGAATATTGGACACCTAAAAAAAAAAACTAATGATTTCATGATCAATTTAAATGCATATATACAATCACATAATAATGTATGCATGTGTGTTTATTTACCCAATCCTGCTACAGGCTGTGACACAAGGTCAGTTTTTAAGTGGTATGAACTCATTCATTCTTCTAGACTGATTGCCTAACCAAGGCTAAATAACTCAATCTGCCCTACTATTTACCCATAGCTGAGCACAGAACATATGGATTCATGCCTTTCCCAAGGGCATTAGCATGAAGATAAATACAAACAGCTTCATCCAGGATTTTAACTTGAGTTACTAATTACACTTCCTAAGACACTAACTATTATGCTATATATATATATATATAAAATTGAAAGCAATCATCATCTATCAGTCATATGAGTGAGTTTCATGCTATACCAGCAATCTGAAAACTGCTTCCATGTCATGTAGCTTAGTCACATGATTAGTAGATGATAATGGAGGTGTCCTTGTGGTGTAATGGTTAAAGCGATAGACTGTAGAATCATAGTAAACGAGTTTGTATTCCAGTCACGCTATTACGTTTACTTTCGGGCAAATACCCTTGGGAAAGGTATGAACCCCCTTATCCTCCCAGCTATGGGTTAAATAATAGCACTACTATTCTTCTACGAGAATGGCTTTGGCATTAAATAACCTAGAAAGGTTAATATGCCATTAAATCAAAGAAACCAAACCAAACCAAATCGTAGATGATAACCATTTTCAATTTTTATCATTTGCTCTGCAATTTACACCTTTTATTTTATATTGAGTACTCTTTAGTGCTTTAACTGCATTAGTCTATGCTTTATTGTAATATTAGATCTTGGTCAGATGATCACATAGGCAAGAAACTCACAATCACTAAATGCTGTTGACACTGTGTCTATGCTATTTAAACTTACACTTATACTCTATCACTGATATTGAGCACTCTTTATTTATAAATTTAGCAAACTGCATCATTAACTAATATATATATAAAGATCAATTTCTACACAGGATTTAGCCAGAATATATAGTCTTTTTTAAAAATTGTTTTTCATGGAATGCTTGTGGTAGTATCATGTGATTTATTTGAAAATAATCAATAGACTTTAGATTTAGTCGGAAATTCAGTGATTTTTTTATACTGTAAAAAGTTAATTTTAAAAATATCTTTTATTCACTTAACAGAATGTGAAGAAGTGATGCATTTGACCAAAGAAGATGATGACGAATTTGGATTACACATCTTGGATAGTCATCCAACCATTGTTACTTTAGTGGATCCAGGCAAGTACCCATTTCCCTTTTTTTTGTAACTTTATGATCCGATAACCTTTTCACAAGTTCTATTTTAAAACTTACCTCGACAGTTCAAATTACCATATTGAAAATCTTATTTGCTCTCTATATAAGTAAATTTGGCGCCCATCGTCGATAGCTACAACACCAAGGTGTAGGGAAGGGCACTACTCCTTTCCCAGGATTTCTCCAATTTACCCTTGATCTGTACCTTATAATGCTGAGTGTTAAGCAAAGAGGCATCAAGTACCATTTTTAAAGTCTTTGGTATGACTCGACCTGGGATTGAATCCAGGTCTCACAGGCCATTGGCGAAAACTCAAACCATTAAAATTAAATACATAAATAAGAGCTAAATTTTATGATACAACAAATTTTCTAATATATGAAATTATTCAGGTACTTGAATAAGAGGATTTAGAAAGATCACAAAATAGTTTGAAAAAAAAGATTGAATACCTGGAAATTTTTAAGTTGTAAATCCATGAACAGTTTAAAATAAAATCATAATGCATGGAACAAGTTCAAAAGACTAATAACCTGAGAGAATATAGTCAGATTTGAATAACTACTGATAACCTTAATAACCTGAGAGAATATAGTCAGATTTGAATAACTACTGATAACCTTAATAACCTGAGAGAATATAGTCAGATTTGAATAACTACTGACAACCTTAATAACCTGAGAGAATATAGTCAGATTTGAATAACTACTGACAACTTTAATAACCTGAGAGAATATAGTCAGATTTGAATAACTACTGACAATTTTAATAACCTGAGAGAATATAGTCAGATTTGAATAACTACTGATAACCTTAATAACCTGAGAGAATATAGTCAGATTTGAATAACTACTGACAACTTAAGTCAGATTCATACTTCAACTTAAAGAGAAATGCTTGAGTGTTGTAGATGATGATGTAAGTGCTGGGCCAGAGGGCAATGAAGATGAACCAGTGGCAATGCAAAGACCGCAGAGAGAATGTGCTGTGCCAATCTGGGCACAGGACTATGTACTGTGAAGTGATCATTAATGATCATGGGGGCATGTAGTTTAAAACATAATAGAATAGATTACTCACATCGCATCTGCGTCTGACCGTCGGAAAAAGAAAAAAAGAGGAATGTGAGTTTATGGACTCCTTATACGCGAGTAGCAGTAATTTGCATATGAGGAGAAGAAGAGGTTATAAAAAGACCAAATTGGTGAGGCAGGGGTGTGTTATTCTGAGAGCAGAGAGCTGACATTGAGTTAAGAGGAGTTGGTGCGAGTTGCAGAGTCGTGTTATTTTGAGAGTTAGTGCAAGCAGCATAGTTGGCATGAAGGAGTTCCGACCCCCTTTTTTTCTTTACACTCATTAGAATGGATAGATACTGTCTTCCACTTATGTTATAAAAGATTTGTAATGTTTTGGTAACGTGAAGCACAATATGGCAGCTCCAGATGTTTTTGACATGGTCATCAATGTTATGAATGACACTGGATCATGAGATGCTAAGCTCACCTGATAATTTTCATGTTACTCACCAGATTTGCCTTTATAGTTTTGAGTACCTCCTTGGAATCTACAGTTTTAGACCTACCTGACTTTGCCTGATCGTCAACCAAACAAAATCTCTTGAGCAATCTGGTTATTGTACTGTGATCAACTGTGAATTTACCTTTCATACAACAAATGTTTATGCAGCATTAAAACTCAGTTTGAACTTGTAAAGCATAAATTCCTGAATTACACTACATTGCACATTCATCTGTGCTGTTATCAAAGCATACATCAAGTGAAATAATGGGCAACATGTCAACACATCAACTACCACTGTATTACTGACTGCAGCAGGTATTTTCCATGACTTGGACTGCCTTAATCACATGAAATACATGCTAAAACTAGCATAAGCAAGAATATTGCAAAACTTTTGACTCATTCAAGTATAATTCAATTTTTTAAATATTTTAAGTTTTTTCTGTTCAATAAACTGCAAATATTTTATTACTTGATATCCTGCAAATATATATGTATATATATAAACAAAAAATAATTAAAATTAATACTTTAATAAAAAGTTTAATCTGTAGCAAATTAAGTCTGTTTACAGGTTGGTTGTTTTTTTGTTTTGCGGCGTATCAACCCTTTTCGGGTCATTTAATGCTAAATTAAGTCATTTTGATAAAAGTTTCAAACAATTCAGTTTAATATAAGAACAATTTTGTTTACAGATAGTTAAATCTCAAGACAGTTCTATTTCAAACAATTCAGTTTAGCATAAGTACACAGTTTTTTGTTTATACTCAGTTAAATGGAAAAACAGTTAATTTTAAACAATTCAGTTTAGCGTAACTACAGTTTAGTTCTATTTGACCCATAGATAGGGCCCTATCAGTTACTCAGGGCCAGAGTGGACCTGGGAGGGATGGCAATGAAGGAGTACTCCACATTCCCCAAAGCTCCAGCATTATTGGATTCTCACCATCAGACTGTTTAGTGTCATATCTAGAACACTCATTGGAGGGGGTCTTACCCCTCTGCAGAGATACAGTCAGTGTGTTCTAGAGCCCCAGCTGACTGGGTCCATCTGTTTACAGATTCTTATTCATGATCTGATGGAAGTACAAGAGTCATTTACAAATTTCTAAGACACTCAATCATTTCTTACAAAACTAGAAAAACTAATTCAGATTTTTCTAGTTTATTTAGCAGTGGTAGTGTGTTGCCTCAACAAAAATGTTCATCTATGCTCTTCTTTTTGGGGGACACTTAGAACTTTTTGAATGACCCTCATATAATTTTTTCTTGGGTTCACTATATTTTACTAGCTAGGTTAATTATTCAGTTCCTTATATAAGGACTTCTTAATTGATCTACATTACTTGAGTATTAATTTTAACTTAAAATAATTTAGATTGTAATAATAATTCCTTATTATATTTTAGGTAAGTGTGTAAGTATATATATATATATATATATATATATATATATATATATATATACCTCTCTTTTATATTGTCTTGAGTATGATACTGAATTGCATCTGATGTGAGGCTCTTGTTTTGGAGATCTGGAGAGTGTGAAGTACCCCATCATTACAATTACTTTCTAGTGTCCTCTGACCAGGAGGTATATATATATATATCTCAAATTATGTTATGTGTTATATGTACCTGACATAATATTCCTGTTAGGGTCCCATCTGTTTATTGAATAGATCTGCTTAGAAATTATCTGTATTCAATAGAACCATGTAAAAAAACAAACAACTCTTATCGAAAAAAAAAAAAAAAATGTACAGTGAATACAATTCTCTCACTTCCTAAGCATAAAATAAAAGTACAGTGAATGCAATTCTCTCTCTTCCTAAGCATAAAATAACCCTAGATCATTGATATGTTATTAAAATCAATCAATCACTTTAATTTTATATACACATATACATAATTAATGAAGCATTAAGTACCACCTACAAAATCTACATCAAATGATAACCCAGGGCCAAAATGCTATTACCCCTAACTCAGCATCCTCTAGCAGTACCTTATGATCAAACCAGGCTTTGTTGGTGTTACATCACAGTTTGAGTGTGCTAGATCCATGAAGATAATATGTCTATTTCCTTTTTTTCCTACTGCTGGCAGAGTTAAGTCATATGCAAAGACTGAATTAGTAATAAAATCTCGGCATTCAACTAAAATCAGAAAATACATATATAAATAATTCAAATTATATAAGAAATATTTTGTATGTTTTCAGTCTTTTGTTAAAGACATGAATGGTTAACTGTTATCCTTATTTTCCCAAAATGCATCTAAAAATTCAAATAATGATTAATGAAAAAACTCAAGTCATTATTTGGATATTCAATTTGCTATCAATCTCTCCACTTACAGTCCTTTCTTTTTATTGATGTCTTCAATCAATACTGAATTTTTAAATGAAATTATAGATATTGAATCTTAATTTCTGATTGACATTTGAAAAATAACTATATATAAAAAATAAATAAATAAATCCATTGGCAGTCTAATCAATTTCAAATATCCGGTCATATCTTTAGACTGATAAAGTGAAAATGTACAATCTCTTTTCAATTCTCTAGGCTATTATTACTATGCAAATTCCAGTTAGTCTTCTGATTTCTCAAGGTGTTGTCAATTTTAATGGCCACCTTTGCAATCTGTTTGCATTGGATAAATTCAACCAATCACTAGCCTGCCTTCTCAATCAAAATAGATTTAGATTTTAATTTTCAGTTAAAAAATAAAGAAGTAGATTCAAATGATATCCATTTTTCTACTCATTAATATTCATTCTTGTGTTCCTTATCATGTTTTAAAAGAAACATAAAAATTTTGTAAAAATCCAGTTTAGTCTGATGCTATTGTAACAGACTGGTTTTTCTTTTGCAGTTATTGTTTCAATTCCACTGTGAATAAATACCAACCAGAATGAAGAGCTTATTTTCTCTATCTCTTTGTTATGAAATGAAAAGATAGAAACTTTGTTTTGATTCTGAATAAGCCCAGGACAATGCTATAAGAAATATTATATGTAGATATTATAAATAATTAGATAAATATTAACAACTTTCTTATTTTATTTGACATAACATTTCATCTACATTGGTTTTATTTTTATATGTTGGTCTTCTATCAAAAAATCTTATATAGCCATACATATAATATATATATATATATATATATATATATATATATATATACCTGACATAATCATCTCAAATTATGTTATGTGTTATATATATATATATATATATACACATAACATAACATAATTTGAGTTGATTATTTATGTTTGTTTGAATTTTAAAGTACTGAATGAAAAGAAATGTAATGAATGTAACATATATAGATGTAACCTAAAAAATAATATAATAAAAAATGTAATTACCTTTCATAGCCAAAGAACAAAGTATAAATCCTGTTTCCCCCTAAGTTCTTGCCCAGTCGGCTTGGGCTGGAGAATACACTGACTGCATCACTGCAGAGGAGTAAGACCCCCTCCAACGAGTGTCCTGGATATGAAACTAAATAATCTGATGACGAGGTTCCATTAATGCGTTGGGGAATGCAGAGTACTCCTTCATTGCCATTACTCCCAGGTCCTGATAAAGTCCTATCTATGGGTAAAATAGAACTAAAATACATACTTATGCTAAACTGAATTACTTGAAATAAAATTATTTTTGACATTGAAACTGTACTTATGCTAAACTGAGTATTTGAAATAGAACTGTTTTTAACATTGAAACTGAACTTATACTAAACAATTGTTTGGAATGGAACTATTCGATGTAACTGAATAGCTTGAAATAAAAATGTTTTTTACAATTAAACTGTGTACTCATGCTAAACTGAATTGTTTAAAATAGAACTGATTATTTGTATAAAAATGGATTTGACATTAAATAACCTACAAGGGTTGATATGCCATAAAACCCAACCAGCCAATTCTCCTAAGTTCAAGAAGATTGGCATGTCTATTTGA
The DNA here is from genome assembly GCA_963585895.1 of Sepioteuthis lessoniana. Lineage (NCBI taxonomy): Eukaryota > Metazoa > Mollusca > Cephalopoda > Myopsida > Loliginidae > Sepioteuthis > Sepioteuthis lessoniana. The sequence continues at coordinate 45,970,690 of OY757913.1, forward strand.
ATATTGTGTGAATGGTTCTGTTTTTTTCTAAGTACAAAATAAATTTTCCTTCCCCCTAATTCTATGATCTGATATTGTTGATTAAAAAAGTGCTTTTATGTGTGTGTGTGTGTGTGTGTGTGTGTATATATATATATATATATAACAAATATCCAGTCAGCATCCAAAGGTGTGAATTGTTCATGTATAGAATATATGAGAGATTTCATCTAAATCTATGGAAGTGCTTAATGTATGGCTATTGTTGTATATTCTTTTTTAGGTTTCTTGAAGGAGGGCTATTGAGGGTTCTACTTAAGCTAAAACCGTGATATGGATTTCGGATGAAATTCATTACAAAATAACATTTATTTCAGTAATTAATAGAATAACATTGTCTGGAAATTTATGTAGTGAATTTGGTGGTTTAAAGGGTTTTTTTGGAGTGTTAGAGATTAGTTCATATTTAGAATTTTAGAACTGTTATTTTTTTTAGGACATTTTTGGGTTACAACTAGTGAGAGTAGTTGGAACCCCCGACACCACCCAATGAGATGTAAACAAAATAGATGTAGTAGCAGTACATTCATATGAGGCACCTGAAGATGCTTAAAGGTTTAGGGAGGATGGTGACCCAAATGACCTATGGACTTAAAGCATATAAAAGAGTAAATAGAAAAATAAAGATAATTTAGTTTACAGGCTTACATTATACAAAAATTCCACTTGCTACAACAGAACTTTATATGTTCAGTTTGGGATGGGTCGACTACTGGAACATCTTTTTCCTGGGTCCTTAATATTCTTATTGTTTTAACTCCTTTACCTTTTCACCTGAACATTTTATAGATATATATATATATATATATATATATATATATATATTCTGTTGTTATATTGTCATCTACAGTATCATAACGACACAATAATAAAGACGCAGGAAGACTTCTTTAGAAAAATATGTACCTCTCACTGTATATGTAACATTTGCGTGTGAGACAGAGTTGGAGACCGAACAGAACTGCAACATTTTGACCCCACTCTTATGGCTGTCAGCGTTGTGTCTTTCTTGTTCTCCAGGGCTGCTCAACTGGAGGCCCAGGGCCCACTCTGCTGGCTTTCTCTACTGCATTTTATCAGCAACTTTTCAGAACCCCAACTCATCAGGGGGCCCCAAGGGGCTTTCCCTACCACATCTCATCTATAACTCGTCTGATCTCCAACTGTTCTGTTTTCTGTCTTGACTGAGTTATATAATAGTTGATCGCCCACTCAATCTTTGGAATGGCATGTTTGATCGTCATCAAGCAGAAATAACTGTCATGCAGTTCATAGGTCACTCTCTTCCGGTGCATCACTCTGAAGTGGGACCTTCACCTAGTCCCATATTATCAGCCGAGCTCACCTGCGTGATTTCCTCTCATAACTGCCATTGGAATGTGTTACTTCCTTCCGGTGCATCACTTTGAATGGCATTTTTGGCCGGGTCGAAGGCCAAAATACAACACTGTAATCCATATTTGCTGTTTTCACCCTTAAATTAAATGTCTACATCATCTGAAGAAATGAAGATTATATTCTTTGCCAAAATAAATTTATAATGACAATTTAACCATGGTTGAGTTTTCTTCCAGTCACATAATATATAATTCATTAATATATCTATTTAATAGTAAAGTTGGTGACATTAGTTGAGGGTGACCTTTTTCAATACCTACTACACCGAGGTGTAGGGGAAGGCGCTACTCCATTCCCTGGATTGCTCCACTTTACCCTTGATCCTTACCTTGTAATGCTGAGTGTTGGGCAAGGTAACATCAAGTATCATTTTTTACTCTTTGGTATGACTGGAGACTGGGATTGAACCCCAGTCTCCTGAACCATTGGTAAACACTCTACTCATTAATAAATAGTGTAAAAAAAGAGCTTAATATCAAATGTATTTTTCTTATCTTTAATTTTTGGTCTCACTGTTTTGGTCACTTTACCTTTCAACTTTTGACTGTTGTATTTCAGAATAGTGTGCCCAGTACCTCTTCTTATTGTCCTCCCTACACCATCTATCTATCCTCCCATAGAACAACAGCAAATTTAATTCTTGTATTGAACATGTGATCTTACAGTATAATAGGCAAATTTTACCAGTTCACCTATTTATTAGGTCAGTTTTCTAAAGATACTTTGGTAAGGATTTGAGATCCTCTAATTAATTTTCTGTTCTTTTTTAATCAGTGACTTCTATTTTACTAGTATCTATGTTTGACCTACTGATTGGACAAATTAAGCATAAGATGTGTGCTGCTATTTTCAAACATCAGATTTTCCATTATTATTTGGCAGGGAATTCTCATGGTCTTGTGCCTAACATGTTGAACTGTTTCATTGTTGTGAATGAGTTCAAACTCCAGTAGCACTATTACATTCACTGTTGGACTAATACCCTTGGGAAAAGCATATACCACTTTGTCACTCTAGCTATGAGTTAAATAGTACCACTACTATTCTTTTACAAGGATGGCTTTGGCATCAAATAAACCACGAAGGTTGATATGCCATTAAACAAAGAAACAAAACCAAACCAAACCATTGCTGTTCCATGTCTATTGTTTTGATTTCATAGGATGTTGTGTATCTGCCTGTCATTCCATACATAACCAGTCATACCTGACTTTAAAGCTTCTCAATAGATAGAGCCCAGTTGGCTGGAGCACTAGAATATGCAAACTGCATCTTTGCAGAGGGGGTAAGACACTAAACTGCATCTGATGGAGCTTTGGGAAATGTGGAGTGCTCCTTCATAGCCATTACTCTTTGGTCCACTCTGACCCGGAGTGGTAGTACCTATTAGGGTCTCAACAGTCGGTCAAACAGAAATATTAAATCATTTTTTTTATATTTGAAACCATTCAACTATATTCTAAATAGCAATACTTGAACCCTTTAACTATGTGCAAATAAAACTATTAGTGTTAGCAATAATTGAAACCACCACATTATCTGCAAACAAATAATCAATATTCAAAAGAATTATTATTGTTTGATAGTAATACTTGAAATCATTCAACTGGATGCAAACAATAGCAATACTTAAAACCATTTGTGTTTAAATTCCCTCTAACACATTTAAAAATAAAATTACCAACAAACTATTCACTTATATATATATATATATGATTTGACTTTACATTATCGCCTAGGGCTGATATACCACTAAACCAAATAACTTAACAAATGATTGTTAAATTGAATTGTTAGTGTTACATAGCAATACTTGAAACCATTTAATCATGTGCAAACAAATGATTAATAATAAATAGAATTATTCATGTTAGATAGGAATACTTGAAACCATTTAACTGTGTGAATACAAATGAGGTCTGGCTTGTTTAAAAAAGTTGCCTACAAACTACTCATTTACAAATTATATAAATAAATATATATATAAACAGGATTTGGTATTAAATAACCTACATGGCTTGATATGCCATAAAACCCATCCAACTCTCCATTTTAAGATTTGATTGGTCTTTTGATATATGGACTGCAGAGTCTTTTGATTTTCTCTACCATGTCTGTTATGTGCAGGATGTGACACAAAGCCAATTTTTATGCATAGTAAAACTAATTTGAATTCAGATTCTTTCTTCTACTAGACCAGTTACCATACCAAGGTTAAAGAGCCTAGTCTGTCCTGCTATTAAATGATAGCAGGAGGGAGTTGGATAGTTGGATTGATACTTTCCTCAAGTGTATTAACACCAAGTGAAATGCCAACAGCCTTGTCCAGTATTTGAACTTGTGTTGCCAATTTCATTTTCATGTACTGATAACAATGACAGCCTCCCAATTTACAGTAGATGTAACTAGTTTTCAATTGTTTGCTGGTGGTTATTGCTGATATTTTACTTGTTGGGTAGTTATTAATTTGGAGGGTCTCCTTTATGCTGATCATCTCTCATTTGTACAGTACCTATCTGGGTCACTGACTTTCTGAGTTTAATTCAGTGTTGAAAGTAGCACTCAAACCCTTTCTTTGTCATGTATGAATTAAAATCCAGCTATGTTCAGTACATATGTTGATACTTTGTACAAGTTATCAGTACATCAAAGAAAGACGCATTTCTGTTCATTTATTTCTCTATAGGGAACTGTCTTAGAGAGTTCACATGATCCCTCAGCACCTGCATACATCTTCCAATTGAGGCCAAAGTATAAAGATGTCATCTATGTATCTTTACTAGTTGAGTCATTCTTGAATCCATTTCCAACAAGTATTCTGTGTTTTTGTTTGCCATCAATGGAAGATATGATAATCTCATAACCATATCTTATTCCTGTTGATATGTCAGAACATAACGGGAAGTGTGTCATTTGCACACAAATGGTTTACTTTTCCATGAGGTTATTTATCAGGATACTGGTACATTTGCCAAGTGTTTGGTTGGATTCTAGTAAAAACAATAAAATTAGCCCAAAATAAAGCAATGCATAATGGATAAAATATCTTGTTTTAAAAATAACTAAAATAATAATGCAAAAAGGGAGTTGATAATTTTCAAGTTTTAGAGACAGTCAAATAACAAAAATCTCATTTTTCACATTCTATTTTGTATGTATGTTCATCTCTCTCTCTCTCTATAGGTTTAGGTATTTACATATCAATTGATCCTTTTTCTCATACCATGTAATCAGGTAACAGTACAATGAGTGTGTGTGTGTGTATATATATATATATATATATATGTATTTCTATTTTAGGTTAATCTCTAACTTTAATTCTGGCAGAGTGAAAAAAAACCTACAAATGACCCAACTTGTGAATAAACAAATACATGAATTGATATTTGGGGAAAAAAAAATTTCATAAAAAAAAAAAAAAGACTAGAAACATATGTATTGTCTAAAAAATCAGAGAATATCGTAATGTCTAGCCAAAAGAAAAAACTCTGACAGAGGACTAAGTAAACAAAGAAAGTGCTCAATACAAATTAGAGCAAATATAATGTAAGTACCTAATGGGTCAGATGAAATCTACCTAGTTTTCATTTTTCTGGATCATCAGGTGGAAGCTGACTCTGATGATCCAGAAAGGTGAAACCTAGGTAGATTTTGTCTGATCCATTAGGTACTTACAGTTGGTGACCTAAGTTGAGGGTAACCCAAAGGCTCCCTTTTCAATAGCTACTACACCGAGGTGTTGGGGAGGGTGCTACTCCATTCCTTGGATTGCTCCACTTTACCCTTGAGATATATATATATATATATATATATATATATATATATATTTTTCATCATACAACGTGTGAAAGCACGTGCAATACCCTGTTCTCAAATTTTACTTTATTGCCTCATGGTTTTGAAAATGGGAAATTGATAGTAATACATTCACTTGTATTTTAAATTTGTTTTTGAAGTTTGTTTTTTTTACAATGTATATTTCCATGAAATATGAACTTGCAGTTTTTATTTCATATTATATATATATATATATATATATATATATATATATATATATATATATATATATATATATATCATCTGATGATAGTATTTTTTAAAAAAAGATACATGAAACTAATTGTTATAAAGTGGGTTGTTTTATCCTGCTCTCCTGGCCAGTATTTGAGCACTTTTCTGATTCATGAAAAAATGGTTTTTAGAACAATTTGTTTATTTCTCTCTCTCTCTCTCTCTCTCTCTCTCTCTCTCTCTCTCTCTCTCTCTCTCTCTTCTCTCAGTTGATAGATAGTATGATCAAATCATTAGTGTTCTCAAACATTCCTTCATTTGGATGCTTGCTTATTCTGAATAAAGTTGATGTCCAGTCAATTTCTGTTTCTAACGATTTGATCCTTCCAGTTTCACATCAAATCCAACTATTTATAATAATTGGATGAGTACCCATTTGATCAGGTCAGTGAATTTCACTGGGTTTTTCCAATATTATTCCAAGACCTCAGCTAATAAATTGATTATATCAAAGCTGGAAGTAGTTCAGAATATGGTGGGTTGAAATTTTACTGTAAGCAGTTGGTTTTAATTTTATTACATATTTGTCTCTCTATTTTGGTGAGATATTTGGAATACTTGTCTTCACTGTATAAAATTCCTTTTGATACAGAGCAAGAACAACCACATAATCTAGAACTATCTCATAATTCAAAGACAATGAGAACTATTACTACCAAATGTTCAGTGGTTGTTAATGGAGTTCCAAAGCATTTTGGAAAGTTTCCATAGCATAATGGCATAAGTGCTGGACTGTAGTCTCAAAGTAAGCAAGTTCAAACTCCAGTCATGCTATTATGTTTACTTTCAGACTAATACCCTTTGAAAAAAGTATGAACCCCCTTATCCCTCCTGCAATGGGTTAAAAAGTACCACTACTGTTCTTCTACAGGTATGGCTTTGGCATTAAATACTCCATGATGGTTGCTATGCAATCAAACAAAAGAAACCAGAGAATTTATTAGTTTTTAAAAATTCCAAGTTTCTAAGTTTTTGTAAGGAGTTTGACCACTATGATAAACTGGACCCTTAAACTTAGCTAAACAAAATATTTATCTTTAACCATATAAAGCAGATATCTTAAAATTTCAAAGCTAGAAACCAAACTTATGATGTTTTTTGCCTATGAATTTTTCTAATCACTGGAAAATTGGCTTAAAAATCATGTTTACATTTGTAATAAGAACAATGACCACCCAGACAATAGTTGTTTCTTAACTTATAAATCCTTACAAAAAACATAGTTTAGTATAATGACTATGTTTATTGCTGCAATAAAAAGCAGGATAGACAAATTTATTGCCAGTTTATATAGCTTAAAGTCCTGTCCATCAGAAGGGTTTACAGCTTGTTTTTAAAATATTGCAAAGAAAATATTCCAACAATAATAAAGATTTTCCTTTAACTAAACAAATTTTCTTCTTTTTAATTAATCTCCCAAATTAAGATGGTTACTTCTTCAAAAATTGTTAATTATTGTTGAGTAGCTAGTAATATAATTAATTAATTTATAGGGAGGAATTATCAAACAGACACATCAAAACTTACTTACCCTTATGATGATATAATGACACAGAAAATTCTCATGATGGTGCAGAATGAAAGATATAATAATCTGTTATAGTTTAGTACCAAGTGCATTTGAATTCGGGATACTGAGGCAAGGCTTTTAATTTTTAATATTCATTTTTAACTGCCAATTGATTTAACTTCATTCATTTTATTGTATAAATAGATTATTTATTTCTGTTTTTTAGGGGGAAAATTTATTTTTTAAAAATTATAATTTGAAACCTAAAATTTTTCTTTGCTAGTTTTGACATGAATTGAAATGAATAAAAAAATGAAATTATCTGTGGACAAGAATTCAAATAAGAATTAATAAAAGATCTCACACACACACACACACACACACACACACACACACACACACACACACACACACACTGTTGATTATTGTATGCTTTTGCTGATTACTTTTTCTGAATTGTACAGTGTGTCCCAAAATAGATGCAACCCATTAATATGATAATTCATATTGCATCAAGTCATCTTTCATCTGAATCTTAAAAAGCAATCCTATCACTTCAGAAAGGTCAAACCAGATGACAAGGCCAGAAATTGATTGACTTTGCATATGAAAGACCAAGTTCTCAGGAACATCTTCAGAGGGACTTTGTCAGGCTCCCTCTGACAGAATCTCTCATCACATCCACATTCTCTGGACATCTTGCAGTAAACTTCCTGCCAGATCTGGGATTTTTGCCTTCTTGTTGAGGTTATTTACTGACCCTGTGGATTAAAATTTGTGTCCCCAATGATAAATTTGGCTTTGGGGGGGGAATAATTCTTAAGTTAAACTTCCTGCAAAATTTTGCTTGCTCAGTTTTGAATGATTTTGTATCCAAATAAGTAGTGGCATAAAATATTTTTCCTCTCTTGTCTCAGGTATTGTGATCAAGTATTAATAGTTATTATAGTATACTATTTTCCATTCTGAAACAAAAAAAGAACATTAGTTGTAGTAGAGTTATTAGCAGTCACATGGGTACCATGTATATTGAGACAACCTATATATAAAGATCAGGAGTTTTTACTTTTTATTCTTGTAATCAAAAAACAGGTTTATCTCAGTTGATCACTACCAATATTTTTTTTTCATAAAAATATTCAGTTATCTAAAATGTTGGGACATTTTAAAAAATAAATATGAATTTATTTAGCTAAGAGAACTACCAAATCATTAGATAAGCTTCTATTTGTATAGCTATGAATTATCATCATCATATAAATAAAAGAAAGTGGTCATGATGCCTTTTTGTATATTCATCTTTAAAATGCCTGATATTATATATGTGAAAAAAATGTATCTTTTCATGTGAGGCTGATCATTCAAGAAACTTATTAATCTTGAAATAATGAGCTAAAATAAACATTCTGTACTTAAAAATCCTTGGCTCTATAATAAAATGAAAATCAACTAGTATGAAATAAAAAAGAAAAGATGAAATTTTATTTTAAAAACATTAATTGATTTTCAATTTTCTTTTATTCCAATGAGAATGAATATCTGAACAAGATCTTTCTGTGAAAGACATTTTTCAAAAGATTGTTCAATTTCATAAAAGGCAATTGTTGAATACTTTTTACTGATATAAAAATGAAGAATAAAAAATATACCTCCACTATTTTAAAATGTTGCCAGGTAGAATTCATTTCTGGCCTACTAAAATAAGTTCCTCACAAATAAGCCTGAATATTTCATCTTATTTAATAAAAACCTTTTTATATTTTGCTTTTATGATCCGAAACATTTATTCAAAGACAATATCAAATCAAAATATTGAATTTTTGCTTGAATATAAAAGTTAGAAGTCAATATTTTGTTCTGATAGTATAAAATTTAATTTCCTGATAATAAAACCAGATTTTTTTTTATATTTCTTAATTCAAATATTTTATGTTTTTATTGACTTTTCAAATTCTTATTTTTCATTTTTAATAATTACATTGTACCAAGTAAACTACAACTTTATCTTTTTTCATCAACAGTGGGACTTATTTTGTAGGGATATATACTGAGTATATTCAGAGATATGAATAATTGAATGGTCAATGAAATATTATTATCAAAATTTGATATGGCAGTGTGCAAGTTTAGTAGGGTCAGTCAGACAGATCTTTGTCCTTGGCAGTTCTAAATGTTCAATACCTTATCAACCTGGGGCCCAACTGAGTAGCCTTTTAAATTAGGATCAATCAACAACTAGTTCTATAATGATCAACTGCCAACTTCTGATGACATTCACAAGGCAACAACTGATTCTAAGAGTTATGCTATTGGAACTTAATAGCCAGCATGCAGGGCACTAAATCAGTTGACCACTTAACTGCAAATTCCAGATGATCGCCACATGTAAGGCTATACTTATTGCACCTGAATATGTTCAGAAGATCTTATTAAATCATGATAAAAACAGACCTCAGAGACACACCATTTCTAATTGCATCTTAATCCAGTTGGGTCTTAGCAGATTTCAGAAAATTAGTTAAGGCTGCTCTTTGTGGGTTATTAAACAGAAGGTGTTGCTCATCTAATAAAGATGTTTGATTTTTGATTTTCCATACTACAATGGTTCATTTGTTATTATCTGACATTTTATTGTTCTACATATTGTTTAGAGTAGTATCATTATTGTTCATTTTGTCACAGGAATATTTATTTATTTTATTACAAAATCAGTCCAGATGACCTATTTCACTTGCCTAAGACACCCTGTCAACAAGGCTTAGAATATGCTGGCTGTATCCTCTGCAGAGAGATAAGACTCCCTCCCAAAAGGGATGTCCTGGGTATGACACTAAACTGCATCTGATGATGAAGTTCCAGTTCTGGAGATCTAGGGAGTTTGGAGTTCCCTTTCAGTGACATTACTCGCAGGTCCTTTCTTACTCAAAGTGGTAGTACCTGTTAGGATCCAATCTATGAGTCAAATAGATATGTTTAAAAATTATCTCTATTTGATAGAAATACTGGATGCCATATAACTGTAAATTATTTGTATTAAGAATAGTTACTTGAAGCTGAAATTCTTTTTAAGGATTATTATTAATTACCTGAAACCATAAAACTGTGTGCAAATGTCTATTATTAAACAGAAATAATTACTTGAAATCACATGTTTATTAATATTAGATAGGAATACTTGAAACTATACAACAATGTGCAAATTATTTGTATTAGATTGGAATACTTGATATCATATAACAGTGTACAAAAATTCTTTGGAAACAATAACATAAACTGTCAATATGAATGTACAATGAACAGGATTCTCTAATCTCTAGGCATAAAATAACCCTAGACAGTTTGATATGCCATTAAAATCAATCTTTCTTGCTTAAAATTCTTCTAAGCACTGGTTCTTATTTAGTATTAGAATCTACACTGAATTTTGTAAAATATAATTTTTGTAGAGATGGAACAAACTTGTATGGCTTGTTTCACTTTATGGACTTTTTAGTATAAGGGTTGTTTTCTGATTAATGATCTTGCATTCTTACTTGAAGGTTCTCTTGTGATCATATGACAAACTTGTTGAGCTAGGGTGATCTTATTGAGAAGATAAAAGAGAAAAAATAATGTCTGAAGACACCAAATGTAACATAGATGTGATGAAGGTCAAAGAACAAATGGTATAAGAAAAACAACCAAAATAAGATATGAACCTGAATCAAGTGTAGAATAATGCTTCACTAGAGTTCAAGTGAAGTATATGCAATCTGAAATTGACATTAATCTTTCTTAAATACCTACAATATTCATTCTTCATGTGTACTTGTGAAATATATTTGCAAACCTGAATAGTGATTAAATACTGAATTAACTTGTAGTTTTTAAATCATGTATGAATGTTTTTCTTCCACTGAATTCTCTAACACATTAGATCAGCCCTTCTATAAATAAAAATGCTATTCATCAAATGAACACTCTCTTACTCTTTATATATATGCACACACACACATAGTTTTTTTATATCATCCAGAGGATTTTGTCATTTAAAGAAGAATTTGAAAATAGCCCAAATGGATAAATTTCTGAGACATTATATTAGAAATTAATGTAAGATATATATATTAGTTTCTTGAAATATAGGTGTGTGTGTGTGTGTGTGTGTGTGTTATGAAGACTTATTTTACAAAATACATGCAAAAGTAATCAAATGCATGTATTAAAGTCTATACTAAAATGAATCTTTTGTAAATATAGATCGAGATATAAATAAATAATTACAAAAATAATACCAGCAACTTAGTTTTTTTTTCTGTATTAATACATAGCAAAACAAAAAGATTAAGATATACGAGAATTTATGACATTCAGAATGATCCACATATCCAACTGAGAGTGGCTGATTCATAAAGTTACAAAGAAGAAAGGGACCTGCTATATTAGAACCAATGAACCACAGAGTGAAATAAAGAAAGTGAAAAATTTGAAAAATACCTTTCTTAGGAGTTTTGAAAAGTAAATGTATATGAAAGAATTTTGAAACATGAAAATTTTGGTTTTGTTCATAATAGCACATTTGGAACAATGTCAAACACACTGAGAGTGGATGAATTTGGAATTCAAGGAAGAATACAGATGGTTCAGATCATAGCATTGCTGAGATTTGCAAAAGTTCTGTCCCCAAGAATAACCATCAAATATCTGGTGTGAATATGCAGGAAATAATAAGAAAATATAATACTAAATTTAAAAAAAAAAAAAAATTTGTTGAAAAGTTTACATTGAAAACATGCATTTAATTAGCCAACTGAGTTTTAATATATATCAACTCATTCATAATGATTAATAAGTGCATGATAAGTTTTTGAAGTAAATATGTCTTATTCTTTTCGGAGTTTGTTTCAAGTATTTCAATCACTAAAGATTTTGCTCATTGCAATTGCTTAATATAAGATGCTAGAAAAAAGATGGCAGACACCATATTGAACTCAAAGTTTGATTTCTTTATTTAATTGTATATCAACCTTCATGGATTGATATGCCAAAGCCATTCATGTAAATGAACAGTAGTGGTACAATTTAAACCATGGCTTGTGAGGGATAAAGAAGTTCGTACCTTTTTCGAGAGTATAATTTCAAAAGTGAAAATGACAGTTCAAACTGATTTACTTTGATGTCACAGTCCAGCACATTAGCCAATATGCCACAAGGATTCCCTCCAAATCTGCTCAGGAATTAGGAAATTCTACTTTTACTTGATAAATGTTATCTAATGTGAAATAAAATCTTTTCCTTATCCTTCTCACCTCAGATATTTCTAAATTCTTCTCCAAATTATAAAATCCTTTGAATATTATTTGTTTGTTTGCTCATTTTGTTTTATTATTGAATGGCATATCAACCTTCTTGGGTTATTTTATGCCAAAACCATCCTTCTAGAAGAACAGTGGTTGTACTATTTAACCCATAGCTGGGAGGATAAGGTGTTTCATACCGTTACCAATAGTATTTGTACAAAAGTGAACGTAATAGAGCAACTGGAGTTTGAACTCATTTACCATGTTTCCGCAGATCAGTGCTTTAACCATTACACCATGAGGACACCTCCTTTGAATATTAAAAAAAACTAATATATATATATAGTCATCCACAGACAGACTGTTTCGTTCTATCAGAACTCTTCAGTGTGGCTAGACACACAGGACGCTCAAAGCTGGGATCAAAACCCATCCAACTTTATGTTAGACTAAGTCTCAGACCGCTCGGCCAACAAGTGGACCATTTTGGCTAAGGTATTTATTTAGCAACAGCAGCAGTATCCGTTTGTTTACATTTTTATACCCTGCAACATCTGATGATGGTCATCACAACCAGAAATAAATTTATAATGACAACGAAGAGAGTTTTATATATAAAATAGTAAGAGACTAATCATTGACTTTGTTCAGTTTAGTAGGAAAAAGTATTCCTATACAAGATTTTAAAACTACTAAAATTTCATTCAATATTTAATCACTATTCAAGTTTGCAATGATATTTCACAAGTACACATGAAGAAAGCATTTAAGAAAGATTAATGTCAAATTCAGATGGCCAATACTTCATTTCAACTCTAGTGAAGCATTTTATTTTGTTTACCTATAAACTCATGAGTTGTTCCCAGGGAAATTTCATAGAATTCATACATAATACTGACGCAAATTTAAACTATAAATGACATTCAAAGATAATTCATTGTCAGTATCACAAATTTGGTGAATTGATAACAAGTATTTATTTTTAATATAATTTTTCTAGTAACCTGTTTTCTTTTCTTTTTTTTTTTTGAATAAATGATTTTTATAGCAAAGTATACAAATTAACTTATCTCATGAAGAAAAAAATTCACTATCTTTGTCAAGTTATATTGTAGGCTACTTGTTTCATGTAGGAAGAGGTGCTTGTTCGCGTGAAGGAATTTTATGCAGAACCTAGGCCCAAATTTACAAAATATCTTTTTGTATATAATAATAAAATGAGAAAAGCAAATGTGAAAATTTGCATAAAAAAGTAATCAGTGCTATCATAGTAGATCAGGTATTGAACTTAAAAAATACTATATTATAATTGTGAGAAGTCTGTTACTTGAGAGGCATTTGTGGTGTAATAGTCATCATCATAGAAAATGGACTTGGCGACACCAGGTCAAATGGACTTGGCGACACCAGGTATGAGACTATTTGTCTAAATTTCTGAGATAAAGCTCGATAATTTTTATCACTTAGAATATTTGGACTATTGTCTTCACCTTCATTGTTATACTCACAATGTTTTAGCTGGATGAGACTGTTTGCATTTACCCTTGTAGTAATAGCTTCAGAAATAGTATGCATCCATGTATACTCCTCTTAGCTGTGGGTTAACAGTAGTGCAGACTGAGTTCCTTAATTTTAGTATGGCAACCAGTCTAGAAGAAAGAAAACTCTGAATTTAAACTCTGCTTAAAAATTGACCTGGTGTTGCTGCATCCTGCCTGTGGTGGAGTAGTTGGGTAAATATATACCTGAAGTTTTATATTGTGTACACAATCATCAGAGGGATATATATATATATATATATATATATATATATATATATATATATATATATAGGTTTGGTTAAATAAAATGGAATCCTTGTTATCTTAAAGTTTTTTCTTTTTTTCTTTCAAGAGTCCTAATGCTTTTTTTTATGTTATAGTCTTGAAATTTGTTAATGATTTCTCTAAAGGAGCCAATTGTTGCATACTGAGTACTTTTGGTTCTTATCAGAACCATTATCAGGGTAATGTGTAAGTTTACAAATTATAACTGTTTAATACTTAAACTAGATTATTATTTTATTTTTGTTTTTATCATCAAAGTGAAGCTTGTTTATATCACCAAGGTAATGCTAAGTGGTTATGGCAGTTTTTTAAAAATATTTCTATTATATTAAGTAGAATAAAATTGGGAGAGGGATGTTGTTTTGTTTCTTCTGACAAACCTACAAATTAAATAGGTAAATCAGTTCCTACTGAAGAAATAAAAGCTGTTTTAAGAGGCACTGAAAGGAAGCTGAACAAGTTTATCAAAAAGCCCATTTGTTGTTTTTTTTTGTTGAGTATCAAAATACTATAAGTGATAAAGCTGAACAGAATGATCAAAATAAAGTTGTTGTTGTTGTTAATAATGATGATGATGCCTCATATCTATATGATTAATTTCTTTTAACAATAAATGAACCCAAATCTGCAAACTGAAAATAAATAGTCTGTTACTGTTTTGATATAAACTATCCAAACCAAATAGTCTCATTTTTTAATATGTAATTTGATCTCATGTTTTGTTGAATCTTGTGTCAAGAGAAAATAATCAAACATGATTCACAATTTATATGCACATTTTTGTCTTTAGCCTGCAACACCTAATCTATACTCTGCTTCAGTACAAGAGGAAATTGTCCAGATATTGTTAATATTGACTTATTCCTAAGACAATAACTGATACATCCAAATTATGTACCAAGAAGTCATTAATCCCTTATCCAAATGTCCACAGCCAATGACATAGTAAACTATACAGGTCACCAGATTATTAATTGTTCCATTGTTTGACTAAGCACCATTTCTCTTTGACTATACTTCTGATTTTGTTCGGAATCCATCTTCTCCATGACAGAAACAATAGTATCTGGCAGACTGACAGACACCATATATCCTCGATTACTCTGGCTATGTAACATCTGCTTGTGTTATAAGTGGCTATCTCAGATGACCTCAAGGAGTCTGAAAACACTGTCCTTACTAAGAAACCTTCTGAGTATCAAAAAGTAATTCCATTGTGTTCTTTTTCTGGGTCAACCAAAATGTATTGACTATTGTATTGGCCCTACCTTTACTTAGGGTTAGTCCACATTAAGTAATCAAACCAGCAGGACAGTAGATTTGAATTATTGAGTTTTGCGAACCTATTTATAGGGCTGAGCAGTATTCTGCACTTTCTGACCGACAAATAGATATTTCCATTGTTCAGACAAAGCCTCCCCACTAATAAACAATTTCAGTGCAGAATAAAAGCATTTCTATTGTTCCATTCCAATGATAGCTGGCTTGGGACACATTTGCCAATTTCTGAGATTATAGAATTAGGATCTGTAGTTAGTGGTTGGTGGAGATCATTCAAGAATAGGCATGTTACTCATGTTTGAATGCTTGAATATTTGTAGTCATTTTCTTTGTCTTATTCATCCACAGGGGCTGCTTTGTACACCTTTTTTTTTCTTATATGTAAAGGTTTTATTTTTTGTTTTTGAATTGACAATGTGAAAATGTACAATATTTTTATCACTTGGTTCAAATTCAAGTTTATACATTTTGATTATTCACTGTGGAGAATGCAATCTAATCTTGCTGTTGTCAGTAATGGAATTGTAATGAAATAAACATTTGTAGACTGATAAAATTAATTCAACTCAAATGATTTAATTGTTAAACTTTGTAATACTTTAAATTGTTATATATATAAAAACAAACTTAAAATATTTTATTTGTATATATACATAAATATATAAACTTTAAAATTATATATATATATATATATATAAACTTTAAATGTTTTATATATATATATGTGTGTGTGTGTGTGTGTGTGTGTGTGTATTTATATACATAAATAAATTTTAATGTAGTTTATTTTTATATATATATATATATATATATATATATATATATAACATTGTTGGTTGTTGCTATCTCACTTTGCAGGTTTGTGGCAGACCAAATGTGGTATAATTTGGAAAGTGCTGAATATTTGTGATAGAGCTATTATATAATAATGATAAGTAAATATATATTAGTTTCTATGTATATCATAAATAGCTTCCATGCTATTAAATATATATAAAAAAAAAACTAATATATATTTACTTATATAAATCTCTCTCTCTCTATAAAGTTTATGTGTATATATAAACTTCAAACATTATACATATACTAAAAAATGCATTTAATTCTTAGATTTAGGTAGCTTTTCTGGTGAGTTCTTATTTACATACTGGTTCAACCATATTGATATATTTCTGCAACTTGCAATTCCTAAGATTTCTTTTATTTATTGTCTTTCTTTAATTTTTTTATTTTCATAAAATAATTTTTATTAAGTTGTCATTTCTTTTCTTTGAAGAAATAAAATGAAATGACTCATTCTCATATTAGATAGATAAGCATATAAATGTTCTAAGTCAAATCTGTTTGCAATGAAAATGTGTTTGCAAGTACCAATAAGCATAAATAAGAAAATCATTTATTTCTTTAACTGCTTATTTAATATGATGATCATAATCATTCTTATACTGATCACTTTGTTCTGGCCATGTCTCATTTACAGGCAACGGTAATCTAAACATTCAGTGTTAGTTTAGATATAGTTTTTGTTAAGGTGTTTGTAAATATTTTAGTTGACTTAACTTCATCTGACAAGAACCACAATATTGAAGCTGGGTGCACATAATTAATATTTAAGTGATTACATTTACAGTACCTAGTTTGCTAACCATTACTTCATGGAAGATATGTGCTAGATATTTATTAAACATTGGTTAGTCTGGCACAGTGTCACAATACTAGAGTATACAATGAGTACTGGACTCATTACACTAATGAATGATTTGCAAAACTAACTTGTTAACCATTATTCTACATCATATCAAATCTTTTATCCTTGTCTTATTCTATTATTGTAAACATTCTCAATATGAAAAATTCTTCATTTTGAACTTATCCAGTTAATTTTATCAAAAGATTTAAATTATTTCTTTAACTATTGCTAAGATTATTTTACTAAACATAGCTTTTTGTCTGCTGCAAAGGAACAAGTTGAATTTTTTGCTAGATACTCTGCAATAGTGAGAATTCAACTATGTGAACAAATTGGTTTGAAAGATTTTTTTTTTGCCAATGTACAATCATAGGTACCTTGATATTTGCAAAGCTTAGCTCAGTCCATCACAAGGATACTTGTGATCTACATAGTATGAATCAAACTTACAATAATAATTCGTCTATGAGACTAGCATTGCTCTGTAGAGAAGCCTTCAAACTTTTTTGTGAATAAGATACTGAAATATCTAATTACAAGATATATGTATACATGTATAATGAAAACCTTTTCATAGTTGTGTCTTCTTTGCTACATTATATTAAGAGTTTTTAGTTTTATCTGCAGTAGAATTACAATGTACTTGATTGAAGATTATAAGGGTGATTTGATTATTGAATATAAACATTAATAGAACAATTTGTTTTCTGCCTTGACTTATATAAATGGCAAACAGTTTTATGTCAGAGACAAAGGGTTGGGATGGTGGAAAGGTGAAAAGGCTATTCTTCTGGTTGGGGTATATCCTGATTTTGTGGAAAATAGTTTGATCTTAAGCCTGGGAAAAAGAAATGTAACAAGCAAAAAAAAAACAAAAAAAACATAAACAAAAGAGCATTTAAAAAAAGGGGAGTTGAAGTGGTTATCAACTATTGACACCATTTGTGCCTTGACTGCAAGTGTTATTAATTGTGCCTGTAAGAATACACTGTAAGATCCCCTTTACATTCTGGTACCATATTTATTAAATTACATTTAGTTCAGCATCAAAAGATTGTTTGTTTTTTTTAATAATTATTTGCTCTCAATTGGAAAGATGCCAACAAGTCTTTAACCATTTGATAATATACCATCATGTTGAGTACTTGTTTTTCATTAAAAAAAAAAAGAAAATTACTTTATTAAAACATTATAGGAACAGTTTGTTTGTCTCTAGACAGCCAAATAGTTTGATTCAGAGCCACCAAATTTAATATACATACTTATTAGATCCATGGAGGCACACTTAGCATAAAGGTTATCATTGTAGGAAATGAAATCAGTGACCAGAGTTCAAATCCTGAACTAGGTTGTTTTTATTTCATTTTTCTCTAATGCCCTAGGGAAAAGCATGAATCCATTTGTTTTCTCTCCCCAATTATGGGTAAATAGTAAGGTAGACTAGATACTTTAGCCTTAGTTAGATAACCAGTCGAGAAGGAAAACTGAATTCAAACCAGCAATACTCTACTTAAAAACTGACCTTGAGTCACATCCTGCCTTTTTTGGAGTGGTTGTGAAAATATGTTCTTACTGGGTCTGAAGAGGGGAGGTTTTAATAAAAAATGTTCTTGTTCCTCATGGAGTAAGGAGGGATGTTCTCATTTAGCAGGAGTTTTTAACAATCATTGGGAGGCCATTTTGCTGCAAGATATAACTAATTGTACAGAATTTAAATTTCCAAACTTAAAAACAAAAATTATTATTCTCATTTAACCAAAAATTACTGATTAAGTTTATCAGTAGTACTTCACGGTGGAGATAGGAAATAATTACATAACATTTCCACTTAGTTAGAACTAACAAAAATACTGAATGTTAAATTTGATTAATCTCTTTTGTATCACTTGAATTAAGATATTTCACTTGAAAGCTCCATAAATTTCTGTAGAATTTTATAAGAAAATATTTAAAAAATAACAAAGAGTAAACCCTTTTCTTATGTGAATTTATCTTATCTAGTAAAAATTGCCATTTATTGGAGGTACACTTAAAATAACAGCTATTGTAATAGGAAACACAATCAGTGATTTGAGTTCAAATCTTGGATGAGGCTGTTTGCATTTTACTTTATGCTAATGTTCTTAAGAAAAGCATCAGTCCATTGGTTCTTCCCCTCCCACACACACACACCATCTATGGGTAAATAGTAAGATAGATTGGATTCTTGAGCCTTGATTAGACAACCAATTTAGGAGAAAAAAAAAGTTAAATTTAAACCAGCTTTATTCTACTTTTAAAAAATTGACCTTGTCTCATCCTGCCTAAGATGGAGGGGTCGAGTAAATTAAAAGAATTACCATTTTTAACCATTCAGCATACATTTTAATTGATAATCAAGATCCCCTAATCCTGGAGCTTTGGAAAATGTGGAGCACCCTTCATTGCCATTACTTCCTGGTCCACTTTGACCTCGAGTGATTGTACCTGTTAGGGTCCCATCTATGGTTCAAATAGAAATATTTAATCATTTTCTATATTTAAAACTATTTAACTGTGTGCAAACAAATGACTAATCTTAATGTGAATTAATATTATATTGCAATACTTGAAACCATTTAAATGGCAAATAGAACTATTAGTGTTAGCATTTCTTGAAACTGTTTAACAGTTTGCAAATGAATGAGCTCTGGCTTGTTCAAAAATATTACCAACAAACTAATTATTTACAAATCATATTTAATATATATGTATTGACAGAATTTGGCATTAAATAACTTAGAAGGGTTTATATATCATAAAATCCAACCAACTAACCAGATAATCAAGATTATTAGATAACCACTTGTAATCCAAGTCTTGACCTATTAATTAATGTAGATAGGTATTTTAGCTTGTTTAAATATGTGGATGTGTATTCATGTGTAAGTTTTCATTTGATAAGCTTATCTTGGTACAAGACCAGAAATACTGGGCACCCAGTGAAAATTAAACTCACTAACAGTGATCTATTAACCTAGCTTATTAACCATTATACTACAAGGTACCCACATCTTCATATGCAAGTTATTGTTCACTTTTGCTAGGATAGTGTGTTTTGAAAGAGAAGGCAAGAAAAATAAGATCTTTAAAATATGTATGTAAAGCTGATTGATTTATTAAACATGAAATGACCTGTTAATATTGTTATAGAATCAAATATAATTGCTTGTAATTAGAATGCAAAATTTCGTTTAAACATGTTAAAACTGAAATTGTCTTTTTTTTTAAATTTTACTTTAAGATTTTGAAAAAAAACTTTTTTCACTCATGTTTTTCTTTGTTCTCTACTCTCAGCAAAATCTGTGTGTGAAAATATGATTCTTATTGTTATACTCAATTATGCATATTGATTTTCATTTTGAAAATTGCAAAAACATTTTGTACACATAAATTGTGTGTGTGCACGTGTGTATTTAAAGTTAGTTGAAAAACTTAATTTAGTCTGACACAAGGCTAAATTTGAGGAAGTTTTAAGATATTTGTGTGCACTACTCTTCTATTCTTTGAGAGCCTCCTTGCCTTGACAATCAAGACTGAAAATCCTAGTTTATTTTGGGACACCAACAATGGTAGTTAGTGAGTTGGAAATATGCAACTCTGTCAGCCATAAGGTAGGTCATATACCTGTTCATCCTATGTGCATACATATATATATATATATATATATATATATATATTTTTTAAAATCAATAGGTCTGCCAATGAATCTGAAATTGGCATATAAGTTTTTATTATTTCATGTTTTCCTATGAAATAAAAAAAACTTATATACCATTTTCAGATTCATTTGTGGATCTATTCATTTTAAAATACTGGACCAACTATGATCTATATATATATATATATATAAGTAAATACCAGCAGCGATAACATTGCCATTCCACTTTTTATATCTGCAATAATTTAAGTATGTCAGTTTAGCTATAGAGGGGGGGGTGTCCTCGTAGTGTAATGGTTAAAGCGTTGGACTGTGGAATCGTAGTACGCGAGTTCGTACTCCAGTCGCGCTATTACGTTCACTTTCGGGCAAATACCCTTGGGAAAGGTATGAACCCCCTTATCCTCCCAGCTATGGGTTAAATAGTACCACTACTGTTCTTCTAGGAGAAGGGCTTTGGCATTAAATAACCTAAAAAGAGTTGATATGCCATTAAACAAAGAAAAGAAAGAAAGAAATGAGCAAGAGATTATAATTTGTAATTTAGAAAGAATCTTTGTTTTCCTTTTAGTATGTAAGGAATCAACTATAAATATGTATGTCTAGAGAAAAACATTTTCATTTATTACTAAAATACTATTGTGGACCCATAATTTACTATTTTGTTTGTATAGACCCCTAAAAATCTTATATGAGCCCAGATTAACAACCACTGCTTTAGATAAAGAACTTATAGGAAACATATAACATATTTTGGCTTTATATTCTTTATATATTTTCCTTACACTTAAAAAAATGCTCTACCAATTCAGAATAAAATTATATAGCATAAATTCTCATTGACTCAGATAAAATCACAATTTCATATTTATTCTTGCTCTAAAAGGAATTAAACATTCTGATGTTTTCATAAAATGCTTGCCTATGTGGGCATATAAAAGTTTTAAGAGCAGTTACTGATTATAAGTATACACAAATGTAATATTTACTAAAATATGTTATTGTAAATGCTGTATTTCAGCAATTACTGTTTGTTCAAATAAAACTGGAGGCTTTGTAATAATAATAGAAACTCACCACTAAGTTTAAGAACTGACAAAAATAGCATGACTGTATTATTGAGACTTCTGGTGTAGCATTTGCAATGAAAATGTACTATTAATCTTTAATCATTTTATTTAAATATACAGGGTATACTTAAATATTTATATCAAACTGAAGAGTCAGATAAACATTATTGTCCTTTTGTTAACTTCTGCTTTGTTTCTAGTATTTTTTGTTTTGAAGTCATCTTGTTCACAGACAGATGCTGCATGTTGAGCATTTTAGTTTTACATATCTTGATTATTCACATGATACAATTTCTAGTTTTTAATGCATCAAGCATTTATTACAAGAAAAAGAACAGCATTACACATACATGTATATTTTACTTCATAAACATATATTTCATTGATGGATTGATTCATTTTAATGGTATGTCAACCCATCTAGGGTTATTTTATACCTAGAGGTTAGGGAATTGTATTCATTATATGTTCATATTTATATTTTTTGGATTTGAAATCCAATGGGATATTCCCTCACTGGTTTGAATCCTGTTCGTAGCACCATATAGAGTTTGGCGAGTTTCTAAATCCAACTCAGCTTGTAACACAACTGAGTACTGATTTGGACAACTTTCCAAACTCTATAGTGTAACTGTTTCTTAAGGTTTTTTTTACACATAGTCCTATTGAATACAAATAATTTTTAAACGGATTTATTAGATCCATATAATAATAATAATAATAATAATAATATTTCGTCCATAAAAGAGACCATAACAGGTACGAACATTCCATTTCAGAGTGGACCTGGAAATAATAGCAATAAAGAGATCCTCCAAATTGCCCAGATCACCAGAACTGGAGCCTCACTATCTGGTGCTGTTATACTTAGTGTTATACTTAGGACACCCCTTTTTGGAGGGAGTCAGAGTGCTCTGCAAGGGATACAGAGAGCATATTCTAAGCCCAATGAGGCGCAGACAGATATGTTGGTAAATATGTGTAGGTATAGATTTATAATAGGAAAAAAAAAAGAATGAGCTTATGGTTTACTTTGTATATGGGTGGGAAAGTCATTGGACCTGAGGTATTCTTTTTTTCTTTGAGATAATTGAAGCTCTAAGTTGGCCTCTGGTGTTGATTCATGGACCCTTTAAATGTTTGTCTCTAGTGTTCTAGTTTTTGTGTAGTTTCTTTGTTTAATTGTATATCAACCTTCATGGGTTATTTAATGCCAAAGTTATTCTTGTAAAAGAACAGTTTTGGTTTGGTTTGGTTTGGTTTCTTTGTTTAATGACATATCAACTTTTGTAGGTTATCTAATGCCAAAACCATCCTTCTAAAAGAACTTTAGTGGTGTATTTAACCCATAGTTGGGAGGATAAGGGGGTTTATATCTTTCCGAAAGGTATTTGTTCAAAAGTGAATTCAATAGCACAAGTGGAGTTTGAACTCACTTGCTACAATTCTGCCATCCATCGATTTAGCCATTACACTATGAGGACCCCTTCCTTAAACAGTAATGGTACTATTTAGTCCATAGTTAGGCAGATAAGGAGGATTCATACTTGTCCCGAGACATAAGTACAAAAGTGAAGAGTGAATGTAATAGCATGACTGGAATTTGAATTAGCTAATTACTATGTTGCTATCCAGTATGTTAGCCTCTATGCCACAAAGACACCCTTCCACTGTTCTAGCTCTAAACTGTCAATAATCTTCATGTTAAATGATCTGATTTACATTAAGGTAGTTAATTACTTTTTCACTTAGAATTTATATTTTATTAAAAGAAAGTAAAATATTAAGGGTTTTTTTTGTAAACATATATGAAAATTTTCAAATCTTGGATGAGGCTGTTTACTTTTAACATGATAATGCTCTTGGAAAAAGCATGAAACCATCTTTTCTTCCCACAGCTATGGGTAAATCATAGGATAGACTATATTATTTTGCTTTGGTTAGTAACCAACATATCAGAAAGAAAATTTTGATATCCATGCAAATATTCATAAGCTTATATATTGTTATTAAATAAAATAGTGATTATATTGATTTTGATATCTACTTCAGTTGTTCATATGACACAATAATGTGTTACAACTAACTCCCAAATTTCTCTTTAGTTGTTTTTTTTTTTTCTTCAAATGATATCTAATAGAGATATAATTTTGTTTTTGTCATAAGTTTCATTTGAATATTTTTATTTTATCCAATATATTGTATTCCTTACATAAGCTCTGAAATTTATAAATTTTTGTTATAATTTTCCACAGATTTCCTTTGAACCTCAATTTACATAATTTATAAAAGTTGTAAGAAAGAGTTGACTTAAAACCTCAAAAGATTTTTCTGGTGGTCATTTTCTTTACCACTGCTAGATTTTCAGAATTTTGATGTAAATTTGCATGTATGTAATATATATTTTCCTGATTTATTTTGCCATTCAAAACTTTTTCCTGAAACTCAATAGGTATTTCAAATGTCATTTGGAGAGAAAAACTATGAAAATTATTCTTTCCTTTTAAAATTCTTCAACAATAAGATTAAAGAGAGATAAATATGAAGGCTTTGTTCAGATTCATATCCTATCTTAAAACTAATAATTTTAAAGGAGTTTCTCCAGATAGAATAAGATGCTTTCCTCCTTTAAGTACTTTCTTCAATACAAGAATTATAGAGTAACATTTATGTATGCCTAATAACATTGATTAATCAGTTTGTGGGTTAGAATAGAAAATAAACATGATTTTCTCGGCATTCTGTGTAAAAAGAATAAATCAATGCTTGAGGTGTAGTACTTAAAGCAGATTGGGCAATTTAACCAGCAAGTGTAGATAAGAAATTAATTCAGTATATTATGAAAGATAATTAACAGCAAAAAAATGTTGCCTTTTCAGCTGGTTAACATATTTTGTCTTTCTACAATGCAACCACTTAGAAACTAGGAGCAGCTTATAATTCATGTTTAGGTATTTTCTTCTTTCTTTGACTGCAACTAAATTGTATTTCATGTCATCAGATTGTACTCTTCCAAAAGAAGAATCTTTTTCTTTCAGCTGCACACTGCCAACCTACTCATTAAAATTTGATTCCAATAGTGTGGATCTTCTCATTAAGATGCTAGTTCTTTCCTTATGTAAATTAATGGTAAAACGACTGGCATCTATCCATGAAAAATTGGTCTGACTTCTTATGTGTTTCCTCATTACAGAAAAACACTTTTATCAACTGATAAGATCTACATTATACACCTGTAGTAAAAAAAAACAAAATTTTACATTTATAATCTTTTAGATGAGGAATTATTATATAGTGACTCTCTCAGACTAATTGTTCTTATCTTGGTTGCTAGTTACATTTCAACCTCTTGGGAAGCTTACTTTCTTCTGGGTGTCCCAACATTAAAGTGACCTTGTGTCACATTTTGGCCTCAGTCCTTTCTCAGTAATTGAACTCACAGTGGTCAGGTAACTAGATTCACTTATCCATAAAACTATTCTTTTCAGACAGTCTGGTGGTAGTAACTTGGATCTTTAAATCTAATATTTCTTGTCTCTCTTTTTTATTACACCAGAGTATATCACTCTTTAAACTACATGTAGCATAATTAGGTATTATAATTTTTTTTCTCTTAAGCCAAATTAATTAAATGCTTTTGCACGGTATTCATTCCTATGTTAGGACTACTGAGGAATATGTGTTCTGATTCCTTCATCAACCTTATCTTATCTTCCTGTGATGTTCTTAAAGGATTTATATTTACCCAATTCCTCTACTAAGGGCCTGATGTGACATAAGCGCAATTGTTAAATGGAGTTTGAATTTATTGACTGGTTGCAGTAACAAGGCCAAAGCCCCTTTTGGACAAA
Organism: Sepioteuthis lessoniana; assembly: GCA_963585895.1. Classification (NCBI taxonomy): domain Eukaryota; kingdom Metazoa; phylum Mollusca; class Cephalopoda; order Myopsida; family Loliginidae; genus Sepioteuthis; species Sepioteuthis lessoniana. Next base: position 45,996,384 of record OY757913.1, read on the forward strand.
TACACTTGAGAAAGGTATGAACCCCCTTATCCTCCCATCTATGGGTTAATCATAACACTACTGTTCTTCTAGAAGTGATGGCTTTGGCATTAAATAACCTACAAAGGTTGATATGCCATTAAACGAAGAAACCAACCAAACCAAACAACTGAACATAACCAGAGGGCATGATTTTAAAACATCATGACTATAATAACTACGTCAAGTAAAACTCTGTGTAATAATTATTGCATTTATTCTGGGAAAATCTCCATTTATTACAAAGTTGAAGTTCAGTTCTTTCAGGTTTTTTTTAGAACTGTAATATGTGAAGATAACATTTATTCTGTGCTTTTCTTTGTTATAAAGATGTAATGAAGAATGGTAAATCAAAAGAATAGTCAATGCCTATGACTGGAAGATGTAAAAGAAAATATATATACTCTTCACTGGATTACTCAGATATGGCCTTGAACCATATAAAATTTAGCTAAATAAAAAATGGCCTCGTGGTGTAATGGTTAAAGCGATGAACCGCGGAATCGTAGTACGCGAGTTCGTACTCCAGTCGCGCTATTACGTTCACTTTCGGGCAAATACCCTTGGGAAAGGTATGAACCCCCTTATTCTCCCTCCAGCTATGGGTAAATAGTAGGACGGACTAGGTTCTTCAGCCTTGGTGAGGCAACTAGTCTAGGAGAAGGAAAACTCTGAATTCAAACCTGTTAAACTCCGCTTAAAAATTGACCTTGTGTCATATCCTGCCCGAGCGGAGGGGTTGGTAAATAGTACCTTATTGGAGGAATAACTATATATTTCCCACTAGTACTTGTAGATGGTTATTGAGCTGAGGTAAAAACTAACATTTTTAATGTTATTTTTTAAGCTTTGATAGGCCATCTCTATTATGAAAAGTGATATAACTCAGTTTTCTTATTTCCATCCTCCTTTCTATTTGATCCTGTCTCACACTTAGCTAAGTTTAATGAAGATCAAGAAAGTAATCAGCAAGTGTCAGATTAACCATTTAGCTAAATGAACTGCAACTTAAGGCATTAAAGACCTGAATCAAACCATTTAAAAAAAGAAGTTTTATTCCTCATTTCAATATTAGATAAATAGGAATCATGTAAAATTCTTATTTTTTATTCTCATTAATTGGATTATTTTTAGATTTAAAACATTTGGATTTTTTTTGTCATTGTTGTTATATGGATAGAAAATATTAGAAATGTTTTAATGGAAATAAGTAAATCATTGTCATGCAGGTTTTGTCTTTGTAAGTTACACAGGTTGTATGAATTTGATTTAAAAAAAAATTTTTTCTGAACAAGTGGGAAAATATAGGAAAAATTATGAAAGATAATGAGAAACAATTAATTTGAGTTGATTAAACATAAACAGGTAACTAGAATACAGTTTTTGTTTGATAAACTTTGCTTTGTCTGCTGCATAAGTCTTAGATTTCTCACAGTTCCTGTTGTTAAGTGGTCACTCAATTAAACACTTGTTACATAGCCATACATGAATATGTGAAATGTACATAGAATGTTCATAACTCATATATAGATAACATATTTGAAATTTCTGAAAGGCTACAGAAATTTCAAATAGGATCCTTTATTCAACCCACAAGGCTATCTTGTTCATATCTAGTAGTATTCTTCAGAAATTTCAGAATCTTATGATTATCACTTCTTCCCTATGAAACAACTCTCTCTCTCTCTAGCTGATGTATATTCCTGTACTATCTGACCAAAGGATTAAATTTCCAACTTGCAGGGAAAGTCTTTATCAAAACTTGCATCCACCTGTACAAGGATATGACACTAGGTTAGTTTTTTTAAGTGGAGTGCAACTGATTTTAGTTCAGAGTTTTCCTTCTCCAAGTTAAAGAGTCCTACTATTTACCCATTTGGGAGAAATTTGTTGGATTCATACCTTTTCCAAGGATATTGGTGCACAGTGAAATATAAATAACCTCAACAGAAATGACTGAAAATATCAAACCTCTCATCATCTCAATATAGAGGCTTCTCAACATCAGGAATAAAATCAAAAAAGTAAATTATTGAACAAGATCATACAAACAAACAAAAACTATTCAACTCCCAAACATCAACTAAGTAGAAAGTATGGATATTGAAACTAACAACAAACTGCAAACCTTAATCTAGCAGATGAATAAAAAAAATGATATGATACTTTTATGAAACAAGACCATCTACAAAATTGGGTTGCCAAGTCCATATCCCATGACAACAATGATTACACCACAAGCACCTTCTAAATAGACTATCATAGTTAGTTGGCAATCGTAGTTGAGGGCGACTCGAAGGCTCCCTTTTCAATTGCTACTCCTTTCCCTGGATTGATCCACTTTACTCTTGATACGTACCTTATAATGCTGAGTGTTAAGCAAGGAGGCATCAAGTACCATTTTTTGAGTCTTTGATATGACTCAACCTGGGATTGAACCCTGGTCTCCTGGGCCATTGGTGAACATTCTACCAATTAGGCCAATGAGCTGGTTAGACTATTATAAATGTTATATATTATTTAGAATGAATAATATTTTAAATTTTATAATACCCCTAGTTTTACCGATTATAATTCTAGCATTTCAATTTTTTGTAAGCTGGGATTGGCATTATGGTTAGGGTGTTCGCCAATGTCCCAAACATACCAGTTGTACTATTACATTCACTTTTGGACTAATACACAAAGGAAAGGTATGAACTGTCTCATCCCCACCCAGTGATGGGTTAAGTAGTATCACTACTGTCTTTCTATAAGGATGGCTTTGACATTAAATAAGTCATGAAGATTGAATTGTCATTAAGCAAAAAAACTCCCCACTCCAAAAAAACAAAAATTAAAAAACTACCAGTAGGAAGAAGTTCTTTCTTTAATTTCTGATTTTTGATCACATGTATTATCACTTGAAATGGAATGTCTAATTTTTCACATTCAAGTTTTTAGTGCACTCCATTACCAACTGAATCAAACTTGCAAGTTCTAATGCATGATTTATAGAGATATATTTTTGGAACTTGCCGTTCTCATGGTTTCTGTATAAACAGGTTAATTATCCTCAATGATTTCTTAATATATAAGAGGTACATCAAATGATTACATTCCATTTATTCATAAGTATTTTGAAAAACCTATAAGATTTACACCAACTTAGAGATATTGTTGGGTTTTTCATTAATGAACAAAAGTTTGAAATATTTACTCATGATTTTGAAATGGTAGTCATTCTATTAAAGGAAACAGAAAACTTTGAGTTTTATTCACTTTCTAAACAGATTTAACAGCTTACATTACTTGATGTTAATAATCCCTTAAATCTTATACCATATAATACCTAAAACATTTTGGGATTTATCAAAAAATTAATAATTAAACTATCCTCTTTTTAAATCATGAATAGAATATGTCCCAGATTCTGTTTGAAATAAGATAATTAAACAATTAAGAATTTTGATGTTTTTTTTTTCTTTTAAAGCATAATTGAAATTGTATTTTCTGCAATAATAATGCACAAGGGACCTTTTATTTGGAGGTTGTCTAGAGACTTTCAGGAGAAGAGTCATATGCAATTTTCAGTCACTTCAACTTGTAGACCTACCCCTATAAATGACCTTTGTTAGATTGTATATATGGGGATTTTTGTAGGAAAATATTGGAAGAAATCTACACCAAATAGGAAATACTCAAAGTAAAGTACAATGTATCTGAAGAAAAATTGCATTTACAGTAAGATTGGTTTTCACCAGTGTGTAGGAGAAAATATAAAGTACAAGATTAAAGTACTTTGAGTTTTATATCTTATCTGCAATAATTCCAATATAACCTAACACTATTCTGAACAATTGATTTAAGAGAACAATGATATTATCTTCTACATAAAGGTTGTAAGAATAGTTTGCTTGAGAGAAATATTTCAGATTATTAATCATTTTTATAAAAGAGTCTTAAAGGATATTATAATAATTATTAATTGATTGATTGAATTGTAAGACTGTTGGTGTCTTTAGTTATAGTGAGATAAATATCAAGTTTGTTCCAAATTCAAGCTTGACTCTTAAAAATACAAACCCCAAGATTCTCTGTAGATATGTCAAATGTTTCTTTTTTTCTTCCTTATATCTTGATAAAGTACTTGTAATTATTGATTTTGAGAATGTGTAAAAAAAAAATTGATTCTTTTGTTAATAATGTGTGTTGATTTATTTTCAACATTCCAGGCAGTCCTGCTGATAAAGCTGGTATCAGGATGGGCCACATTCTTGTTTCTGTGAATAGTGTGAATGTTTTGGAGTCATCTCATGAGGAGATTATTAGACTCATTCAACAATGTAAGTACCAGTTATTTATAATCCACTTCCTCTTGCTAAGATTTACATGATTTGTATATTTGAATATGTTTCAAATAAACTTACCATTGACATATTGGCAGTTTATATTTATAAGAGGATCTTACATCCATTATTTTAGGAAGAATTGCCTTCATCTGACAATTTCAACATCTGTTCCATTTTTAATTTGGTGCCATAATGTCTGTACTTTAATTTTCCTGAAGGTTTGGTTGTCTTTTGATCTTGTATCAGATTTTTCAGTGTCTACTATAATATCACCTTCAAAAATTTCATAGGTACAATTTCTGCAGTCATTTGTCCACCTCTTTTTAACTTTCAAACATTCAGAAATATAATCATTTGTTGAAAAGAAATATAAACAAGGAAATAAACATAATTTCTAATTTTTCAATCTGAAAATAAAAATCAATATATGTTTGCTTTTTTTTCTTAGTCATTATTTAGAAATCAGATAGAAATATTATATATTGAATATTGTTTTTGTTTTGCTTTGCTTTTTTCTGATTAAACAATGTAAGTTTGAGATAGAAGTCAATTTTACTGTTAAGAATCATTATTGTGTGACCTTAAAAAATAGGTAAATGTTAGCAAATGACCTACTGGAATTTTAATGTGTTTGCAAATAAGGAACTTAGTGTATCACCTTTGATCAAGCATATCAGCATCTTTTTAATCTTCAAAATTATACTTTTGCACAACTGTTTTTAAATTACCTTACTTGATAGTCTGTGTTTTACAAAATCTAAGTAGAATCACATGATCAAGAATATGGTGTTTAACCAATTCAAATAAATGCCACTGAAAAATGGTGAGAATGACTTTTTATTACAGTTCATCTGTCTTTCGAAAATTTAAAAATATGAATTCTTTCTTACTTTGTTAATATCGCTTCTATATTTTGGCCAATCTATTCTACAACCTTCTTAAGCTTGTGTAATAATATCGGGAAGACAAAAAGTATGTTTAATTAGCTAAACAAATCTTGGAATGTTAATGATATTTCTCAGAGTTATAGACAATATGTGAATATGTCAGTAAGAAAGAATAAACACAAATAAAAATGTAACTCCATCATCATCAAGGTGTACTGATAGTATGAATTCCTTTGATTTTCTCTTTCTATCCATTCCAAGTGTCCATCACTCTTGGTAAGTCCTCTAGACAGCACCTAGTGTCTACACAGAGCTGAGTTTTTTTACTAGATAGCCAACTCTGGTGTGTCTCCATGTGGAGTCCATAAGAGAACATCACTTATGAGTTTTTTCTTTGCTTTTCTAGTAGTACTCAGCATGTCTTGCTTGCCTTTCTAGGATAATTTGTGAGATGGGAGGTAAGTGGTTGTAGAGCCGCTGTTAACTCTTTAACACACTTAATCATTTGATAGTTTTATTAAAATTTATGTAAAAAAAGAATTATTCATAGATTAAAGATCACAGAATGATATGAGGTGTAAATATCACTAAAAAAATTAGGAACACTTTTTTTTCAATTTTTTAATTAAGTCCAGGTATTTTGTTGTTTATCATTTCTTATTATGTCTTAATTTTTTCTGGTTACATTGTGATCATCCACTTATTTTCTTTGCTACTTCACAAAATCATTTTACCCTGATAAAATCAGAGAATAGGCTTTTTAAAAAAAAAAGATTATAGAAAAACAACTTCTAGAAAAAACAAGAACTTTTCTTTGTAGTTATTTTTATATAAAGTGAAAATCCTCTTCATCCAAATGTAAATAATCCCTTGTTAAAAGAACCTCTGAGCTATTACTACTCAATATTAAGCGAAACTCTGCCATTCATCCATGGAATATATTGCTGAAATTCTAAACCTTACAGTTTCTTGTGCGATACTCTACGAAGAAAGCAAGTCCCTCATGCATTAATTTTTCATTGTCATGCCCAATTTGACTAAAAAGAAAACTGCACTAAAAGAAACCAAATAAATTTGAAAAAGAACATGTTTTGTACTTCTGAAGGAGTTATGTAATTTTAAAAATAATTGGGGATCTTTGAGAGAGTTAAAAGTGCTTGGATTCTGAATTAGTTTCCAAGGCTACAGCAGCTTTGTTAGATTTGAAGCACCCTCTCTACAAGGAAAATCAATCACTTTCTCCTCTCCAATTACATAATAAAACAACTTGATTCACAAGGTCTTGATCAGTAGTTAAGATTTCTTGCTTTGATATTTCAAATATGTTTTCTATGTAGGATGAATGGAGGAGGAAGATATTTAAAAAAAAATTTTTTTTTTAAATGATTGCCCAAAAAACGATTTTAATGATTAATTAATTGCACCAGCAATTGAATTACTTTTTTTTTCAAATCCATTAAAAATATCAAGGATGGATTTCAATGTGTCTATGTATTGAACAGAGCTCAATATTTGTTTATGATTGCATAATGTTTTATTGATAGATTTATAAAATCAATAATGACTTTAGTAAGAATTGAAATTTCAGTCTGACTGGCTTGTCCACTTTATCACAAAGTGCTTCCTATTAAATTCTACGGTTATTCTAAACTATTTTTGTAACTATTTTCTCTGCTTTGGTTTTCAAAGCATCAATGCAATTAGTATCATTTACTTTTTGAAGATTTCAATTAAAACTATCCTTTTTGCATGTCTTTTTTTTTCCAAAATGTTTTTAAAATAAGTTTTTTTAATTGCTCAGTTTCATAGCGAAATGATCCTTTCAGTCAAACACAGGATTTTCTTTCTCTGCAAACAGAGAATATGTATTGATTATTTATTTGATTCTTCTTTGCTTAATGAGATGAAAGGGTGAAAAATATTTAAATTTAACCTTGGTATTTGATGCTGTTTTTTTTTCCCCCATACTTGCATTGATTATCTTTAGAAACATATAATCGTATTCTTCAAATATGAAATGTTTAAATATGGGATTGCTATACTCGAGATTAACAAAAAAAATGAACAGTTTTGTCTAGAGTCCAAAATACAACAGAGGAATATACCATAATTATTTGTGTATAACATTCACCTCTAATTTACAAAATTCTGAGGGAAAATTCTTGTGTAATATGCAATATTTTTTTTTTGTTTTTTGTTTGTTTTTTTTAGAATTTATCGAACTTAAATTTAACATTTGTTCAACATTTTATTGGTTAATACAGACTAGAAATAAGAATTCATATATATGTATAAAAGCACAAAATTTACAGTGTTTTGAGCAAATACACAGACATGCAACAAGCTTGCAGCAAAAATAAGCTCACATTAAGAGAAATAAAATTATAAACAAACACACATTCCAGTGGATATTTCACTGTAACAATGTAAACCCTTAATTTGAACCAGAGATATAACATCCTGAATTTGGGGAGGCATGTGCCCAGGAAAAAAGTTAATTATATAGTTCTCATGTATAATACACATCCTTAACTTTTGGACAGAAAAATCTGCAGAACTTGTGCATCTTAGACACAAATAATTATGGTAACTAAAGTTTTAAAATTTCATAACTAGTTGTCCAAAATTTGTTTGAAGATCTTGCTTAAAAATCACTTTTTCCTTATACTCTATTTTATCAAAGGTTTTTAATATGTAGTAATCCTATATATATATATATACTCACACAAAATGTATTTTAAGTAAAAAATAAGATAACATTTGTACTTCAGCAAAGAGTACATTTAAACCTGGACTATACAGGAACATTTTCTCTTTTGTCATCAGAATCCTCTGGGTTTACCATAACTCTACCTCTCCTTACTAAGGGAGTCATTATCTGGTCATGAATTAATGCAACTGTTATAACTAGAATAGGAATATTATATGTATAATGTATATTATGTCATATGAAGTTTATATTTTTGCAATATAATCAGTATATATTTGTATTTGCTACATGACATTTTTTAAGTATAATATTTATAAATTCAATTATTCACTAACCTTAGCTTAATCAGACTCAATAGTGAGGCACTTAATAAGGATCAAACTCATTACAGTAGTAATGATTTGAAAAAGAGAACACATCTACATTATCACGCATAAATGAATATACCCCTAACATTTAAAAAAAATGAAAACTTAATTTTCTGCTGTCTGATTGAGTCACATAACTTAGTATAAAAACCATGTAATAATCACATGACTCAAAGAGTATATATTTGTTCAGTTGAATCTAACAAAATTAAACATGTTGAATACTAGCTTACCTGAGAACTGACAAAATGAAGTTCTGAGTTGTGAGATTTTAACCTGTTTTATTGTTATCTTATTTTTTACTTAAAATGTGTGTGTATATATATATATATATATATATATTGGATTACTACATATTCATATTTTTGGTTATAGTTTCAATGCTTTAGAGTTTGGTATTAAATAATGCCTAATGATATCTAATCTAATTGTATAATATTCCACTAAAATCAATAAAATCATGGTATCTTAGATTTTGAAGAAAATTTAATGTTTTTTTATTTAATGGCATATTAGCCTTCTTGGATTATTTGATGGCGAAGCAAACCTTGTTGAAGAAAAATAGTGGTGCGATTTAACTTACAGCTGAAGTGGGGGATTATGGTGTTAATATCTTTCCCAAAAGTATTAATCCAAAAGTGATCATAGCAAATTGAAGTTTGAACTTACTTCTTACAGTGTTACAGTCCAGCATGTTAACGTCTACATCATGAGGATTCCCCAACAAATATTTTTTGCGGGGGGGGGGGGTGTACTTATTTCTGGGTAATAATGATCAAAAATGTTCTGATACCATTTTGTACAAACATCAAATTATCAACAAATTGCTTTTTAATCAAATATCAATTATCTATAAATACAATGTTATTTTAACTTTGTTTTTTTTTTTAAAGATAGATTATATACTTTTGGAATTTTCTTGACTTCTTTCTATATGCTAAATTCTATGAGAAAACTTATATACTGACACCATTAAATAAACTTAGAGCTTTAAAAAAAAAAAACAGAAATAAATTCTTCACTTCAGAAAAACTGAAATAAAATCTTCAATTTAACAAAAAATGCTATTCTATAGCGATTGCATGAAAAAAAAAAAAATAATTTTTTTTAAATTTTCAGCCAAAAACAGTGTCTCCTTGTCTGTTGGCTTAAGCAATGTCTGTTACAGTCGTGATCTTGAAGCACCGGTAATGACTGGTTATATGCTAAAACTAGGAAACAGCCATTTGCCTCTACTGAAGAGGGCAGCTTGGAGAAAAAGATGGTTTGTCCTCAGAAAGGACAACTGCGTGTATTATTATAAATCGGAAAAGGTAAGTTATTTCTTATTTAATTTTTTGATTGATATTAATTTAAATCCAAAAGAAATTGAAATATGAGAAAAAAAAGGAATTTATTGAACTAATGATATCTAGTAATAATTTCAGTGTTGTATAAATATGAATAAAGAAAACAATGCAATCTACTTATTGATATAATGTACATATTTATTCAAACCTTCTACCATTGGCATGATGTGACACAAGGTCAATTTTTTTTAAAATCTTATATGATATGATTTCTTTTAATTTAATTTTTTTTAAGCTAGGTTTGCATTCAGTTCTTCTCCTGTTAGACTGGTAGCCTAACCAAGGGTAAAGAATCCAATCTACTCTACTAATTACTCAGAGCTGGCAGGGAGATGAACAGATATTCATGCCTTTCCCAAGAGTAATTGCATAAAGTTTCACTTGGGATTTGAACTCTGGTTGTCAATTCCATTTCCTACAATGATAACCTTTATGCTATCCACATCTCCTCAAACATTGATGCAATGTGTGTTCAAAACATTCTCAGATTGAAACTGCATTTACCAATATAAAAATGAACAATGAATGTTCTTCAAAATAGTCCTTTTTGGAGGTGCTCGTGGTGTAATGGTTATCGTCGTAGGAAATGGACACGGCGACTCGAGTTCAAATCCTGGACAAGACTGACTGCATTTCACATAGCACTAATACCCTTGGGAAAGGTAAGAATCCAGTTATTCTCCCTCCAGCTATGAGTAAATAGTAGGACAGACTGATTTCTTCAGCCTTGGTCAGGCAACTAGTCTAGGAGAAGGAAAACTCTGAATTCAAACCTGTTAAACTCCACCTAAAAATTGACCTTGTGTCATATCCTACCTGAGCGGAGGGGTTGGGTAAATATGTAAATACGAAAATAGTCCCTTTTGGCATTCCATACACTTATTCCAGTGAATTTTCCATTGTCTGAAACACCCCTGAAACTGTTTCATTCATTTCTTGAATAGTTAAGATGTATTATCAAATTCTCTTGAAGCCTATGAATATTATTTTCTTTTAACATTTTAAGGGTCAAATTACAGATGCTTTCTTTATAACAAAACTTTTTAAGAAATATTTATAAAAAATTTCTCTGAGAGACTTTTTTTGGCTTAATATATTGCAAGAATTTAATCCATAAAATTATGCTCGGTATTCAGGAATTCAACAGTAAGTGGAAAGAAGAAAAAGGATTTTTTAAGTAAATACTCATTGGACAAAACTAAATTAATAGATCTCCAAGTAAGTTTCAAACTCACTAGAAATAGCTTGTGTGATTATTATTTCATCATGCTACACCAGGTGTTTTAGATTATTTCAAAATGCAAATATATAATATAATTTGTACAAAAGATATATATATAATATATATCAATATAAAATTGAGTGAATATCATTGGCATGTAACTTAGATGTCTGTGAATGAATGTCAATTATATGAGACCAAATAGGTTAGTCTAGTTGTGGACTTAGACCACAGAACTGTATATTTCATTAATATGTCACCTGTCTTATACCCTGTTAAATCATTTCATTTTTACAATAAAACTAGGTGTGCAAATATATATCAATGCATGGTCACATGTAAATTAATCTGTTTATTCAACTTCCCTGTCACAAGCAGAATGCAACACAAGGTCAATTTTCAGCAGAGTACAGCTGGTTTGAATTCAGAGTTTCATTCTCCTAAACAGGTTGCCATATTACTTTTTACCCATAGCTGGGAGAAAAAACATTTGGATTCATACCTTCCCCAAAAGTGAAAAGGAAATAACTTTATCTAGGATTTGAACTTGGGTCACTAATTCCATTTCTTACAACAATAATCATGATACTTTGTGTGGAACATATAAATGTATGTCAGTCAATAAGTGTATAATCATGTGGAAATGTATGTGTATGCTTGAATGTGTGTAAAATATAGGAAGATCACATTTTGAAAATAGAAGATTGAGAAATACTAATCTGCCATGTTATATTTTCCTCTATGTAATTCCAAGATCTTCAAAATCCTTTTCATTTATAAACAATCATCAAAGAATTAATCAGTTATAAATTATACTTCATTTCTTCAATATTTTTAATTGATTTCAAAAATAAAACTACAAACACAATATTATTTGCAATATGATAAGAGGATGATATTAACTCCATAGATATAAACAAAAGAAAACAAACTATCAGGACATTATCAGAATGAATTTTTACAAAGATATACAATTTTTCCCTTAAGATTTATTGCATAAAAGTTAAAATTTTCACCCAGGAACCATTGAATTCAATTAAGGTGTTAAACAGGCTAGAAGGTTAGCAACTTTTTCTGAAAATGGTACAATCTACCATTAAAAAAAATTATTTTTTCATACATATTATTGGGTTGCTTAGTGGTATGGAGGAAATTTAGTTGATTCCCTATGCAAGCTCCAATATTAGCATTAGTATATCTATGAGATACCAACACTGAATAAACAGAAGGAAAGGCAATATAGGCTCACTTAGACATAGAGAAACACAATATGTAAATATATACCAAAAAAATCTTGGTAAGAATACACAAACATGTCCCAACAGATAAAATATACACATATTGTTCTATGAACAAGCAGTATATGAAAGGGGTTAAAAAAATAATAAAAAGCTTACATGAGATAAATGAGCAATAAAATGTTCATTGGCAATCTGGCTTTACTATATAAAAGTGAGGCCACAGACAATAGAACAAAAGTTATTAAAGAATTTTTTGGATTGTCTTCTGACACTTCATAAGACCTGTAACTGACATGCTCTTTCTCCAAGAGAGACAATGATTTATTGTCTTCTTACAATATTTACCAAGAGATTTGATTGAATAAAAGATGTTCATTAGAATTTTATAGAGTGATTGAGAATGTGCTTGTATTATCTTTTAATTTATGTTTTATTCAAAATGTTACTATTTCTAAAATATAAGTGTTCCAAACTTAAGGAAATATTCTTGACCCAATTATAAATAACATTTGACTTGAATGCAGTTTCACATGTTTCTTTAATTTTTTTTCTTTATCATACATATTTTTATGCATTTGCGATGGTAGAGGTTTTTAAATTTTGCATATTTCTTCATCAAAATATTTCCGAGTATGATATTTTTACTGCCTGGTGAAAAATAATTATTCACGTTGAGTTTAGAATGATATTTTTAGGCACATGCAATGATTCGAATGAAAGCAAAACTGTCACTTGAGAGAATATCAGCAAAACTTTGACTAAATATCACATTATCCTGTCTTGTACTTTTCTGAGTTGAAAATATTTTTATTTCAAAGATCAACTTTTTAAATGCCTTTTTTTCAAATGCCACAAATTTTCACCGAGTAGAAAATATGAAAGAAATTCTTGATCATTTATGGTAGTTATTTTTTGAAATGTCAAATAGATATTATTTTAATGAGAAGGAAATTCAGATATTAGATTATAAAACCTTTCTTCCAAGGATGATTTGGTTTAGAAGATAATATTTAGACTTTTCTTTTAACTTTAAATTTTTTGTTTTATTCTCCTCACTAAATTACTTTTTTATGCCCCTATTTTTTTTCTATATCTTTATTCAAACACGTTAACATCTTAACAGAATTCTTATAGATAATTCCTCGAAAGATTAATTACTTTTTCAATGGGTTTGTATTCCCAACTGATTCTTAGGTTTCTTTCTTTGTATGTATGTATATATTTGTGTGCATATTTTACAAACATAATAAGTATATATAATTCAGTGAGAAACATGCAAAAGCATTAAAACAAAAACACAGACAAAAAATATTTTTACCTGGTAACCTTTAGGCTTATGCTTTACCGATTAACACCACACAAGCATCATATTTATATAAGAATTTGAGAGTTGACTGATTTATTTACTGATTCTGAATTGAATTAGGGAAATTAGTGAGGGAAAGGTTTTTGTTTGTTTGTTTACTAAGTTATATAGAGGTACACCCAAAGGTAGTATTCATCAAGTATTGTTTCTTTGGATGTGGGTGTAAAAACATAGATCCAGTGCATATGACCTTACATACATTATTTGTTGCTTACTTTGCTTGGCAGCCATTTTCTTGCTGGCACTGCTTGATTTGAAACCACTGAAATTTCAGTCTTTCTGCTGTAAGCACAGTTTTTAACTTGGTCTATAATTTAAAAACACATCTCCCAGAAAGTTTCCTTTTACTGTCATTTACATAACAATAGTTCTACTTTCTGGAAGAGACAAGGAAAAGTTTTGACAAAATTAGGAAGAAAAGGCTGTGCTTGTGCGTTTGTATGTATGTACTTATGTTTATAGAGGTAGTTTATCATTGCTTAAATATAACATTAGTGAGACTTTCTCTTTTTAATATTTCATTATTTCTACATATCCATTTTTATATTCATGTTTATTATTTTAATACTAAATAACCTAAAATCTCACACGATTTGGACCTAAAAGGAAGGTATACACCAAATAAAAGTAGTTTGTATGAAGCAGCCATTCAAATTCTAAGATAATAATAGAATATAAACATGTTGAACTTTTAGCAGGTAATGCAAAATCAAAGTGTTTTTTTTTTCTTTTCAAAGTTGTTAAGATATACTAGATAAATGCATAAATATGTACCATCATTCTAAAACATTTTTATTTATTTCTCCAATACCCATCTATTTTAAAAGCATGTATAAATGTTAATTACCAGATCTTAGCAATATTAACAAATGCAAGATATTTGAACAAACCATGAACCACAATACAAATATATTCATCGGAATCATTTTTTAGTATCTTTCATTATATATATATATATATATATATATATATATATATATATATATATATATATCATAGAGACAAATGTAAATATAGATGCATCATATAGATAAATTCGTTCTTTATTAATGTTTGGATATTTTACTTCCTGATGAGAGCTAATAATAATCTGATAAAAAAATGCAGTTTTTCAAATATTTGTAAGGACTGTTTGGCTCTTCTCTAAGTAAAAGTAAGTTATAAGTTTGAATTGACAAAAAAATATGTAATGATAAGATATTTACATGGCTTAGCTTAGTCTGGCACAGTGCCAAATGGGATGAAGAAACTTATTTGCCAGCATTCTAAGTGAACCCTCATTCATACATATATAATATACACATATATATATTATCTGTTTCTGCCTGCCAAATCTTTAATAAAAAATATATTAAATAAAACAGACACTTGTGTTCCAAGGACTTCATCTTATTTTTTTTTAATTGAAGCATTCCAGGAGCTTTAAAGAAGAATTCAAAGTTGCTCTTTTGCCATAATTATTATCATGAAAATTGCTGATTCACTCTTGGATATGAGTCAGTTTTATATTTATTTAATAAAATAAACAATTTTACATAACCCCCAATAAAAATTAATGCAATGATCATCTTAATCACAAGAAATAATCAAAGAGTTAGAAAAGAACATTTCAAAACACCTTGAACATTACTTGATACAAATCTAAAACATGGTTTGAACATTAAGAAGACATTAGTTTTTTCTTATTCATTCAAGAATTATAGAAATAATGTTGCTTTTTTTTTATATAAAAATATTCAATTCTCATTTAAGATTCAAGAAACTTGGCATCAAACATGAGTTTATTTTTAAATTTTTTATTTTATTATAACCAAGAAGAAAACATTTTTACAACTTTGTAAATTTATAACAATAACAAATTAACATTGTTTGATGTTGTGGTTTGAAACCGATTCAGACAAGACAATGTTATTGTGTTTTAACCTAACTGCAGTCCATAGTTGTCATCAAAAATAATGTATTTCTATGAACACAGCATGCAACAAAAATGCTTCCTATATTTTAAACTGTCATCTGTGTGGTGCAAGTGAACTTAGGCAAGTTCACTTTTGGATTAATACCCTTTGGAAAAGTTATGAACCCCCTTATCTCCTCAACTATAGGTTAAATAGTACCACTGCAGTTTTTGTATAACGGTGGCTTTGGCATTAAATAACCCATGAAGATTGATATGCCATTAGACAAAGAAATCAAAGCTGAACTTTGGCAAGTGACAATGGTAGCTATGTCTACCCAGTTTTTTCATCATAGCTTGGACTGGTGCAAACCATGTGCTCGCAGGTGAAACATTTTTTAAAGACTGGTGAAGCTGTAACTGCTACACAGAGAGCTTTTCATGCTCATTTCATATTACATTGGAATGATACTGTTCCAGATAGAATTTTAAACCCACAGCTGTATCTATTTTTTATGTGGAACAGCATCATTCTGACATAACAGGAAATTTGCACAAAAAATATCCGTGTAGCAATTACAACTTTACCTGTCTTTAAAAAAAAACATTTCAATAGAAAATGCACAGTGTGCACCAGTCCTAGCTATAAATGTATCGGGGAAAAAAAGACGGTAAGACATTTACCAGATTGACCTCCGATGTTCACTTGCACCACATAGGTGACAGTTTAAAATGTGGAGTTATTTCTGCTACGGCCTGTATTAATTTAAAAAGGTAGTTAAATATGAAATTATTAATATTTGTAATAGATTTTTTGTATGCTTCTTTTTACCCAACCCCTCCACCACCTGCAGGATGCAATACAAGCTCAATTGTTAAGCAGAGTAAAGCTGGTTTGAATTAAATTTTGCTTCTTCTAGTCTGGTTACTTTACCAAGACTGAAGAACTCAGTGTGACCTTATTAACCCAAACTCCCTCATCATGAGTAGGATGTGACAAAAGATCAGTTTTTAAGCAAAATAGAACTGGTTTGAATTTAGAGTTTTCCTTCTCCTAGACTGGTTGTCGTACCAAGGTTAAAGAGTCCAGTCTGCCCTACTATTTACCCATGACTGGAGAGGAAATGATTGGATTCATACCTTTCCTTAGGGTATTAGAATGATGTGAAATGCAAACAGTCTTGTCTAGGATTTAAACCCTAATCACCATGTCCATCTTCCTACATTCTATAACTGTTACGCTACAAGTGTCTCTATATTTTTTTATGTTCAATGAGTTCATGGAAAGACATGCTGTTCTAAAGATAAATAGTACCAATATGCACTGGGAAAACTACTTTCAAAGCATTTCAAAAGCAAATTATAAACTTACCCAACATATGGCTGTGTGAGTATGTGTGTGTGTGTGTGTATATATATATATATATAGAGAGAGAGAGAGAGAGAAAATAAAATGGAGATATTTGTGGAGTAATGGTTACCATCTTAAGAAATGAATCCATCAATCTGAGTTCAAATACTGTATGAAACTGTTTGCATTTCCTATTGCACGAATAACTTTGGGAAAAGTATGAATCTAATGATTCTGCCTCCAAATACATGTAAAATAGTAAGTCAGACTAGACTCTTCAACCTGTCTAGGAGAAGGAAAAGTCTGAATTTGAACCTGTTAAACTTAGCTTAAAATTGACTTTGTGTCACATCTTGTTTGCATAGAGGGGTTGGGTAAATATATGCAGAAAGAAAAGAAAATTGCAAGATGGTACCTGTGAAATGGTTGAGGGTGCTGCAGCTGATACCTCAACCAATTCTTTATACATAACTCCTTTAAAAATACATTAGAATAGGCATTCTCTTTGAAGGGGACACTTGGTACCAAGTTCTTTGTGGGGTATTTTCCCTGTAATAGGAAAAATGTATTGGTAAATTTTGTACTCATACTTCGTGAGACACAAAGCTATCAACTCTTGTTAAAAAATTACACAAGAATTTTATAGGAACACTCAATAAAATTGACTTTGGAGTAATGGCAATGAAGAATTGAATCCATACTCTGCAGAATTGGAGCCTCACCAACAGATACAGTTTAGTGTCATATCCAGGATATCCCTTTTAGGATTAGTCTTACTTCTCAACAGAGTATGCAGTCAACATATTCTAAGCCCCATCAACAATTTTATTATTTCACATTAATAATAATCCTTTGTAAATAATTGTAGCTTTAATTATTCTTAATACAAATAGTTTGCATACAGATAAACAGTTTCAATAATTCAATTTAAGCTATCTAGTTTCATATATTCCTATCAAATACAAATAGATCTATTTGACACATAGATAGGTACTATCAATCTGAGTCATAGTAGACTCGGGGTTATGGCAATGAAGGGGTACTCCACATTTACCTGAGCATCACCAGATGCAGGTTAGTGTCATACCCTAAGCATCCCTGGGAAGTCTCCATAGCATAATAGTCAATGTGCTCGATTGTGGCCTCTAAGTAAGCGAGTTCAAGCTCCAGTCACACTATTTTATTCCCTTTGGGTCTAATACGGTTAAAAAATGTATGAACCCCTTATCCCTCCAACAGTTATAGGTTAAATAGTATCATTACAGTTCTTCTACAAGGGTGACTTTGGCATTGAATAACCCATAAAAGTTGATACACTATTATACAAAGAGACCAAATCAGAACATCCTTTGTATTTTTTTGTAGTGGGACTGTCTTACGACTCTGCAGAGGATGTAGTCAGCATTTGCTAAGTCCTTATAATTGTTTACAAAGGATTATTAATATTAAATGTTTGAAATAAAAAGGACTTTGACATGAAATAACTCAATAAGGGTTAACAATTTAAAACTAACCAATGTTTTATAGTTAAAATACAGAATACTTACAATAACCTGACAGTTTTGATAAAAACTATTTTTCTTCAGCTCTGATAAATGATGCAAAAGAGCTCAATAAGGGTTAACAATTTAAAACTAACCAATGTTTTATAGTTAAAATACAGAATACTTACAATAACCTGACAGTTTTGATAGACATTTTTTCTTTAGCTCTGATAAATGATGCAACAGAATTTCATCAGCCAAGACTAGATAGCTGCTCAGCTGCACAGCAAATATTAAAACACTATAAGCTGGTTGCATATTGTTTTCACCTGCATCTAAAGATGCAAAGGCAAATAAGGTTACTGCCATATTGATGTTATACATTTCTTATTTTTTTGTGCTCTGTATTTTCTTAACTTTATGCCTTGTTTCACTTGAACTTAAAATCTTTACAAGATGTAAAAAAAAAAAATTATCTCTGATTTTTCACAGATTTTTAGTTGCAAGTTTTAAAAATCACCTAATTTTCTTTTCCTGAGTTGTTTTAAGTCTTTTATCATACTCCAACAACCTGATCTTATTAACTTTAGTATGCCTCACATTCTGTAATGTACTAAGAGAATATAATGTAATAATACTGTTGAGGTCATCATAGATCAATATGTAAATTAATTCTGCTTTGTGGCAAATCATCACACAGGTGTTATCAAGAATGTAAAAGCCTGAATAAAAGTCATATCAAGAAATTGCAGGAGGATGAAGGTGTTTCTCTTTAACACTCTTTCTCTCTTTTTAAACCATATCATATTTTAAAGAAGAGACGCTAAGATATCTCATGGATAAAAAATTCATAATCTTCATTAAAAAATATTGCTTTGTTAATTTTTACTGCTTAAACATTACCTTAAATCAATTTGAGCAGTATGCACACCTCATGTTTGCAATTCTTGTATTAAACTCAAATATATAAAAATAGAAAGACTTCCTTCTTTGTAAAAAAAATAAAATTAAAAAAAATATGATATTCTAAACAACTGAAGGTGACTGCCATTGGTAATATTCAGCAAGAATATCAAATAATTCCTTCCATCCAAGAATGTGCCTCTTAGTTTTGACATATTACAGATTATCTCCTTTTATATATACTTGAAACCATATAACTATATACAAATTATTTGCATAAAATTTCAACATTAAATAACCCATAAGGAGTTGGTGGGCCAGAAAACAAATGAATAAAACCAAACTATGATGGTATCTCTGATCACACAACATATAAACATACACACACATGTGTGTGTGTGTGTATATATATATATATATATATATATATATATATATATATATATATATATATATTCTCCCATACTTCCAATGACACACTTGTTCTTGACAATTTTATGGCATCTAAGCATTCACATTCATAGAGACTTATATATCTTCCGTGTCATTGAATGTAAACATCTATCAATTATCTATCTATCCCATTTTATTTATATTTATAATAATTCAAGAAAGCTTCTCAAAACCAAGCTCTTTATGTTATATTCAAAATTCTACTACAGTATGTATTTACCCAACCTCTCTGCCACAGACAGGATGTGACACAAGGTCAATTTTTAAGCTGAGTCAATTGGTTTGAATTTAGAGATTTCATTCTCTTTGACCAGTTGCTTAAACTAGGCTAAAGAACCCAATCTGTCCTACTATTTATCTATAGCCAGTGGTAGGTTGAGAACAGATGGATTCATGCTTTTCCCAAGGGCATTAGCACTCTGTAAAAGACAAATAGTCTCATCTAGGATTTGAACTGCTTGATCACCAATTCCATTTCCAATGTGATAACCATTATATTGATTCTACTGCACAACCCAGTTAGCTGGGACTGTAGAATATGCTAACTGCATCTCTGCAAGGAAGTTAGACCCTCTCCAATGAGTGTTCTGGATATAATACTCAACCACATCTGATGGTGAGAGTTCAGTTCTGGAGTTTTGGGAATGTGGAGTACTCCTTCATTGCCATTATTATTGGGCATGAATAAAACGTTTTCCAAAAGTTATGTTATACCACCACTTTAACTCACATTAGACTATATTGCTTGATACTACCTGTTTTACCTATGCAGAGGAAAATTTCATCAGAGTCACCAGATAGTGTGACAGAAAGTTGACTGCTCTAAACATCACTGCACAACTGAGCCAATGTTGTGAAAAAAATGTGTCAACATCCCCTGTGAGGAGAAGACCTTGTAAAGCTGGCCTATATGGTAGAATTATTGTCAAGAAACCTCTGTTGAGGAAGACAAACAAGGCTCCAGTGGGCCAAGGTGCCCATAGACTAGACATTAGAGCAGTAGAATAAAGTCTTTTGGAATGACAAATCAAAGTTCAAAATCTTTAGGTCAAATATGGCAAAGAGTTGGTGAAAGATCTGCAACCCCTATATCACACCAACCATAAAGCATGGAGGAGGCTCTGTTTTGGTATGTGTGGAGGGTGGCTTTTGTCAGTTGCTCAGTTGGGGATTTGCAATAGGTGAAGGGCAAATTGAATCAGACTCTCTATCACAGCATACTGCAGCATCATGCGATCCAATTTAGAACATAGCTTGTAGGTGAAGGATTTGTAATGCAAGATAATGACCCAAAGCATATGAATAAACTCTGCCAGAGGTACATTAAAAGCAAAGAGAAACAGCATATCCTTTTCTGATGTTTTGGCTGGTGCATTTAACTGGTATGGGATGAACTTGACTGAAAAGTCAGAGCTAAACAGCCCACAAGTGTGGCTCACCTCTAGCAACTCTTGCAGGAAAGGTGGGCAGAACTATCTTTAGTCTACCTCCAGTCTTTGGTAAAAAGAATGCAGAGAATCTGTGAAGCAGTGATAGCAGCCAAAGGGGGTAATTTTGATGAATCCAAAGTTTGAGAAGCTTTTTGTGTTTTTTTGGTTTAATTTGCATTTAATGTGGCTTAGAAAGACTTGTATTCATTTTAAATAAAACCATTGTTATGCTTAATTGATTTCATGAAGAATAACACTTTTAGGGTGAAGAATAAAAATTTTTGAAGGTTACCAAATATGTTTGACTGGTAGTGTATATAATCTCTGCAGATATTTATTTGCAACTGAATTATTAAGAAAATTAGCTTAAAATTTCTCTGATAAGGTACCCCTAGATTCGCCAAGCAATGAAAGTGAAATTGATTGAGAGTTGATCTGGCTACCAGGAGCTGAGGTATGTGTACTTTTAAGATATTCTAACTAGGAATATTTTCTGATCTTTAACATACCACTACAATTATCTTGTCTTTCACTCTTTCAAAATCAAATCTAGACCAAAACAAGTAAATAGTACAATATTGTCAGATTGCTGAAAGGAAACAGACACCAAATCAAGTAAAAGAAAACAATGAATTAAATGATGTTTTGGTTTTTTATTAATAAACAAATATCAATTTGTAAAAAAAAAAATAATAATAATTATAAGATAATTATGATTATTAATATTAACATTTTTCATATTTTATTTTCTATGTGAAAAACATGGTAATTAAATGAATCTTTCTGAATTTTTCATTTTGGGAAACAGCCAATAATTTTAAAAATTGTTTTATTTTCTTAATGAGACAAAAATCTATTTACATATAGATTTTATTGAGATCCATTCTAATTAAAAATAAATGAATAAAATAATTGATTACTTAATTTAGAAGAAATATATCATGAAACATTTATTATACTGTTATATGAGATTCTACCTGGGCAATGCTAGGTAGCCCTTCTAATATATGAGGGTTGTTTAAAAATTTATAAGTCTCACCCAAAAAGAAGAGTCATAGCTGAACATTGTTGTTGGGACAACACACTATTATTTCTTATAAAACTATAAAAACTAATTTAGATTTCTGTCTTAATTTGTGTGCAGGTGAAGCCCATACAAAGGTGAGAGGTATATGACAAATGTAAAATCTAGGTCTGGATTTGAACTTTTTGATCACCCTGCATATATATATATATAACACAAAATCACATATTGTTATTAATAGTATCATGTTTTGCACTACTATCAAGCTATCTTTAAACACAATAATTCTGTTTATATATATATATATATATATATATATATATATATATATATATATATATACACACTCAAAAAATAATGAGAATTTTAGTAAGATATAGATATTCTTCGAAAACTGATAGGGATTGGTACTATTTTTCATTGGTCTTGATATGCAATATAATAAAAAAGGAAAAAAAAAAGAAAACTGGCATAATTTCAAACACCTATCTTAAAGAATGGTGTTTATATTAGTGGAAGTTTCTAATATCCTTTAATCTGCATTCTAGGTTACTTTGGTCAGCTGACAAATCAGTTCATATGTTGCTGCTAATAAACTGACTGGTGTGTGCTTGTATGTGAATATGTTTTTACCTTTGTTTGCTTTTTACTGCCAATGAAACCAATAGAATGCTTGCCAAACCACAGATCTTAAAGGTCTTGGCTAGTAAAGTTTCATGTATCACAATATAGCTATATGCATTATGACTGCCTCTTGATACAGATAATATATCAGACAGTGTCTCTTCTTCTACAGAACACATGACATGGATGAGTGATTTTATCTCTTCATTTCACTATGTCCTTGAAATCCTATCCTGAACTAAGATAGTTGGTCCAGTATAGAAGGCGCCTACAATGTTTGACTCTAACTTGACCTCAGCTTTTCCTCTAGGGAACACTAATGACAGTTGTCTGTTTTAAAGAAAATATGAGAAGTGTGCCACAGAATTGGATCTCAACACTAAAAGTGGGGGGGGGGCAAAGGTGGTTGTGGCATGAGACTAAAAGTTATCTGTCAATCACTGCACTTGAATAATGAGGGCACAAGTCATTAAGGTAAGACCTGCAGGCATCATTCCAAGCAGAAATACTCTTGGAAATATGGTAAAAAATAGCTTTCTAAGTATAAAAAGAAAAAAAAATGAAGGATTTAAGATATCATAGAGAAAAAATGATTCAGTGATAATGTATTTCTGTTTTGTATTCACCAGAAACTAACTAGGAAAATACATAGACACAAAGCGTACTGTTTGTTTGTTTTTTGGACAGGGGGTAATGCATTTGAAAAATATTTTGTTTCTTGATATCATTTCATTAATTTTTTTTTTTTTTTTAGATAAAATTGACTGTTTAAACAAAGTTCAAATTAAATAGAGAAAATCATTTATTTCAACGGTGAAACCAAAACTGACCCACCTCATTTACTTTCTTTGAAGTTTTCATTTTTATTCAGGTCATAGAATGTGTAGAAAACCAAATACCCATTTATTTTTAATCAACATTGTATTTTGTAAAGTAGAAAAAAATGCAACTTGCTCACAGTTTGATGCTAACTCAAGAGATGAGATACAAGACAAGAGTAAATACAGACAGAATAAAAGCATTAATTTAATAAATTAAACCAGAGAATACATTTATATTCTAAGCAATTGCTAACCTTTGAACATCAACTAAGAAAAAAGAATCAAATGCTTAAAAACACTATTTTTACGCTTAAATGTCAGTTTTAGGATCTTTCTGACCAAAAATGACATGTAGAAGTTATTTTAGACTTTGATTAGATTAACCAAAAATCTCTGGAGATTACATAAGAATTTATGCATTATTTAATTTAAAGTCTGATGACTCTGGAGTAAACTTCCTTCAGGCTTTTAGATGTCAAAAATTTAAATACTGGATTAAGGAGATGCAATATGATGGATTTGATGAGCATTATTCTAAAATTGGTTTTTAGTTGTTTGCCACTAGATTCCACCTTAAGCTTCTTTTGAAAAAATCTACTTCGGTCTGTTTGTCCTGTTGACTGGGACTGTAGAATACACAGACTGCATCTCTACAGAGGAGTAAGGCATCCCCTTCTATGAGTGTCCTGGTTACAATACTAAACCATCTGATGGTGAAACTTCAATCTTGGA
Source organism: Sepioteuthis lessoniana (assembly GCA_963585895.1). Classification (NCBI taxonomy): domain Eukaryota; kingdom Metazoa; phylum Mollusca; class Cephalopoda; order Myopsida; family Loliginidae; genus Sepioteuthis; species Sepioteuthis lessoniana. The sequence continues at coordinate 46,020,592 of OY757913.1, forward strand.
GCTTTGGGGAATGTGTTGAATTCCTTCATTGCCATTACTCCCAAGTCCACTTTGACCCAGGATGATAGATAAGACCCTAACAGGGTCCTATCTATGGGTCAAATAGAACTATTCAGTCATTAACAATACCTGAAACCATTTAACTGTGCTCTAACTCATTTAAAAATAAAGTTACATACAATCTATTCTCTTACAAATCACACACACACACACACACACATATATATAAATGTACAAATATGAAAAATACAAAGTATTCAAAGGATGATTTTATTTATAGTTTAAAGGTTAAAATGATTTGGTTTTTACATTAAACCTTCAAAAGGGTGTTTCACTATGTAATATTGTAATTTCTGATTTAAATGCCCTGATGAAGGTTTAATGTAAAACCCAAACATTTAATGCTGAAAAATAACTCGACTATGATTTAAATCAACTCCTGAATACCTTGTGTTTTTTGATATTTGTACATTTACGAATTGTCAGATTTACTTCCATTACCTCTGAGATGTGTGTGTGAGTGTATATATAACAGGATTTGGCATTAAATAACCCTGGATGCAGTATTGTGTCATTTGCAGGACACCATTTTTTCTAAGGTGGAGATGTCTTACCACTCTGCAGAGAATTAAGTAAGCATATTCTAGGCCTTGATGACCGAGTGAATGCATTCATGTGAAATGCATTAGACATGTATTACTTTTCCCACCGCCTCAGATTTTTCAGATGATCAAATCATTTTTGCCTGTCAGCTTTACTTTGATCTGTTTTTTGTATCTTCTATGCTAAACCTAATCATCACAAATTTGATGGCAAAATCAGCTATTATTATCATCATTATTCTCTTTGTTCTTCATTCAGACCAATATTGTATTTTCGGATCCATTAATTCAATGGTTCACTTGATCCATTTGACTAGGCTATTCATCTTGAGGTGTGTAAAGACATATTAAAGAGCTGGTAGCACCTGTTTTCTTTCTAGACCTTCATTTGCTCATCTTGAAAATAATATATATTTTCTTCTGCAGAGCAGGTGCCATTCTTACCTTACTAAAAAATAAATGAATAAAGTCTTGTCAACACTGATTTTGAAACATTTTTTTTTTCATGGGGAGTCATCATAAACAAAAGATTTTAGTTTTGCGGATATTGAAACAGCTTGTGTACAAGAGCTTAATGTCCTACCTCTAAACTGTACACTCAACATTAACATTATGAGAAAGAATAAAAATAATTACTTTACCTTCAGATATATAAATTCCAAATTCAAAGCACATAAATTTTACTGAAATGTCGTTCAATGGGTATTTTTAGTTTTTCTTCAAAGAAAAATCTGATATTTATAAGGTCAATTAACAGTTTTATTGTTCATTGAAGCAAGACCAGTTTGCACTTTATTTTCTTCCTCACATAGTATTTTTGTAGGCCATTTCTTCTGACATATATTTTCACAGATGCTTCCCATTTTGAAAGATTATAAATATTTGTAAATGTTTCTCACTGTGTTTTGAAAATAGACATATAACTTTAGAATATTGCTTGCAAGGAGATATGAAATTGTGTTGTGAAAATTATTATGAATTATGCTGATTGGGCTTGGATGCAAAAGATACAATGAGGAAATAACTTGAGATATCTTACCTAAAGGCTTATGTATATAAGCTCTGTTGTGCCAAATTATTATTCAGTATTGACAAGAATCAGATATATATTTGTTGTCATCTTGTGGTCAAGTCACAATTTAAATCACTGGTGAGCCTTCTCAATACTGAGATGAATGATCACTTAAAAAAAACAGGTTTCATAGTCATGAAACCTGTTGTTTTTAAGTGATCATTCATCTGAAGTGTATTTACCAGACAAAGAAGAGTATGTATGTATTTGTGTGTGTGTGTGTGTGTGTGTGTGTGTGTGTGTGTGTATATATATACATACACACACTCACTATCACCTATGCATAAGTACACCCCAAACAATTTTTTTTTATGAAAAAGTTGTTTTTTTTCTAAACTAAAGTTACCAAAATTTTATTATTTGTAGTAGAACATTATACAATCAATACAGATATTATTAAGTATTATCGATGATAAAATTCTATAGCATTCAGCCCATTTGGCTGGAACTGTAGAATACTATGACAGCATCTCTATAGAGAGGTAAGACGACCCCACTCAACAAGTGTCCCGGATATGACACTAAAACATCTATGGTGTGGCTCCAGTCCTGGAACTTTGGGGAATGTGGAATACCCCTTCATTGCCATTACTCCCTCGTCCACTCTGACCCAAAGATGTAGTATCTGTTAGAGTACCATCTATTGGTCAAATAGGATGGTTCAACCATCTATTAAAGGAATATTTTTTGTTGTTTGAGGCCATTTAACTCTGTGCACACAAATGATTAGTATTAAATAGAATTATTAGTATTTTATAATTAATTGGTTGTTTTGTTTTACAGCATATCAACCCTTTCTGGCATTTAACACCAAATAAGTCATTTTGATAAAAGTTTCAAACAATTCAGTTCAGTATAAATATAATTTTTTGTTTACACACAGTTAAATGTCAAAACAGGTCTATTTCAAACAATTCAGTTTAGTGTATTTACACAGTTTAGTTCAATTTGACTCATAGGTAGGACCCTATCAGGTGGTTCTACTCTGGGTCAGAGTGGACCTGAGAGTGATGGCAATGAAGGGGTACTATGCATTCTCCAAATGTTTAGCATTATTGAAGACTCAATGTTTATTATCATATCCAGGACACTCATTGGGGGTGTCTTACCCCTCTGCAGAGATGTAGTTAATGAATTCTGCAGTCCCAGCTGACTGGGCCATAGTGTTAGATAGTTATACATGAAATTATTTAACTGTGTACAAACAAAGGATTAATGTTAAATTAGATAGGAATACTACATAAATTAAAATACTAAAGTTAAACAGCAATACTTGAAAACATTTAACTGTGTGTGAAGAAATAATTGATATTAAATAGTTATTGGTGTTGAATAACAATACTTGAAACCACTAAAATGTTTACAAAAAAATGAGCTCTTGGCTCATTTAAAAATAATGTTACCTCCAAACTATTTGCTTACAAATCACATGTACATCCACACACACACACACACACATATATATATATATATTCAGGTTCTGGCATTGAATAACCTCCCATGGTTGATATGCCATAAAACAACTTAACCAAGCTATCTATAGAGTTGAAACTTGGTAACAAAAATATGAATATGTAGTAGTCCATAAATAATTACTTACAAAGTATTCATTATCATAAATGCTATTTACATATATACTTCTGGTGAAAGAGTTTCATTGCTATAGAGTTTGGTAATAATTAATATCTAATAATTCCACAAGAAATTATGAGATTTTGATATCTTTTGTTGCGAAGAAAATGAATGTTTTATAAAAAAATGAAGGAAGTCCTTATTTATGGATGATACTATTTCTTAACTGTTTGATATATATATTTTTTTTCCATATGTATGTATATATATATATATATATATATACTGTAATCCATATTTGCTGTTTTTCAAACTGAAAGTAAACGTGTAAAGTCATCTGATGAGATAAAGAGTATAATGATATTCTTCATTGAAATAAATTTATAATGACAATTTAACCAGGTTTGAGTTTTCTTCTAATTGCATTGTATACACTCTGTATGTGAGTTTTATTAACTAAACGTGGATGTGTAATATATAACAATAGCCATACATTGAGCACTTCTATAGATTTATGTGAAATTCCTCATATATTCTATATGTGATTAATCCACACCCATTGTCTTTGGACACTGGCTATATATATATATATATATATCCAGTCAGTGTCTGAAGACAATGGGTATGGTTAATCACATACAGAATATATATATATATAAGTGATTTTTCTGAACTTTACTCTACCTGATTCAGTTTAGTGGAGTGAGTCCTTATGGTGTAATGGCTAATATGTTAGACTGTGACATTACAATGAGTTCAAACTCTAGTTGAGCTATTTTGCTCATTTTTGGACTTACACCCTTGGGAGAAAAGTATGAACCCCCTTATCTCCCCAGCAATGGATTAAATAATACCATTACTGTTATTTAACAAGGATGGCTTCGGCATTTAATAATCCATGAAGGTTGATATGTTATTAAACCAAACTGAACCTAATTCAATTGAATCCAGTCACCTAGCTAGATACAAATGCCTTTTATATCATTAGTCAAGGGACTAAATCCTGTCATTCTAATAAGAACTGATTTCGCTGTTTGCTTGCCCTGTCGGTTAGGGCTGTAGAATATACTGACTGCACCTCTGCTAAGGGGGTAAGACCCCCGCCCAACGAGTGTCCTGGATATGACACTAAACAATCTGATGGGGAGGTTCCAGTGATGTTGGAGCTTTGGAGAATGTGGAGTACTCCTTCATTGCCATCGCTCCCAGGTTCACTCTGGCCTGGAGTGGTAGCACCTGATAGGGCTCTATCTATGGGTCAAATAGAATTAAACTGCATACTTATGCTATACTGAATTACTTGAAATAGAACTGTTTTGACATTGAAACTGTACTATGCTAAACTGAGTTGTTTGAAATAGAACTATTTTGACATTTAACTGTGTGTAAATAAAATCTATACTTATATTAAACTGAATTGTTTGAATTAAAACTGTTTGACTAAACTAAATATCTTGAAATAGAAATGCTTTTGCCAATTAAACTGTGTACTTATCCTTTTCTGAATTGTTTGAAATAGGACTGTTTATTTTTATAGGGATAGATTTGGCATTGAATAGCCTACAGAGGTTGATATACCATAAAACCAAACTAACCAACCAACAACACTGTTTGCATATAAAGAATATTATAAAATTAAAAACAATAAGGAAAATGTTATGTATAAATCATCCAAAAAGAACTGTTCCTTAAATGATAACATTTGTATCAAATTTTAGGATATCAATCATAAAAGATAATGATAAAACATTTTTAATACGTATTCACCCACCTCACTTATACAAATCCCAGTTTGTATTTTATTATGATTTTTAAAAAAATGTTCTGTTCACATCAGATTTTAGCTATAACATCATTCATATCTTAATTTTTAATGCTCTTGATAAGACTAAATTTATGATATAGACCAACCTATCTCACCATTTATACTTAATGCACTTTATGTATACGACAGAGAAATTTGTGAAAAGGAAATTTTCCTTAATCTGACAAAAGTCTCCTTCATTTAGAAGAAACTGAATTGTGTGAAACAGATGGTGCTTGGGTTACTCATCGAAATTCAGCATATAGGAAAAAGCAGTTTTGGGAGAAACCAGGTCTACATAATTGTTCCTGGGAAGAAAGCCAGTGTACCACATGCTGCCTTGAGGACAGATGTCACAATAATATAAAGATGATTGGTTGAAAATCAGAGAGGAAGGATCCTGTATGAAAACTGCTCAGAGCAAAAGGTCATTATTCAGATAAGAATTGGCAGAGAGCCAGAAATCATAAGTTTTGTTAGGAATATTGATCAGTCTGTCCTCTCTTTCACTTTTGAAGAGAATCCAGGATAGCAGTGATAAAATGACTGAAACTCTGTCACCGATGGGATTCATATTCCCTTTTCAATAACTTTTTCCTTTTTTTTTTTATTTCTAATGAATTAAATGAATCATATTTCCTTTCTAAAGCTTTTCTTTTTTTCCAGTTGATTTTTAAACAATTTGTCAGAATTTTGGTTTGAAAACAAAATATTAAGTTTATGAATTTAACTTAGGACTTTTTAAAAATTTTAGTCTTACACTTTAAAAAAAATTTTAGTCTTACACTTTAAAAAAAATTATTTTGACATAATTTGTCAAAATATTTTTTTTTTAACCGTAAAAAGTGAATTTCTCCTACTTCAAAGATTTTTAATTTCTAATTTCTTTTTTTCTCCAGTTGCTTTGAATTTTTCTTTTAAAATTTCTCACTAGAAAATGTTTTATTTAATATATTTTATGCTACTACCTTAAGTTTGAACCAAATTATATCTCTTGGTCTAAAAACAAAAAAAAAACCTTGCATTTTTATTTAATGCACAAATTCTAGCAAAATGTCTGGTTGGTTGCCTGTAATTCTATCCCCAAAGAAATAATTAAAGAAATATTAGCACATTGAGCTTCTTCAGGGATTTTGACTATCAGATTAAGTCTGTCTGTGCATTGGTTTCTCCCTAACCGCAGGATGAAAGACACTGGCTAACATCTATCTCTTACTTCACGCACTTCATATAAAATGTGCAGACTGAGTTGTCCATTGGTCACTTACATTATTTATTATCATTAAAATATTTCTCCTTTTGTTACAATTGAAATCTATCTTTAAATCAATTTGTATGATATTTGTTTGTTGAAAGAGAATCAAACCTTAGAGATTACATCCTTCACAATTATTTCTTTACCATCAATAGTCTTAATATTTCAGTACTTGATTGAATCTGTCATAAAATTCAGCTAAAAAAAATGATACTGGTAGCTGTATGGATCTTTTATGAATCAAGGATTCTAATCCATTGATACTATATCACTCTTTCTTATCCCTATTTTCTTATGAATTCTGTAGTAACCAATATAATTTTTCTCATATCATACCTCCAGATCTTCTAGACTTCATACAGACTATGTAACCTCTGATATATAAATAATGATTTTTTTGGAGAGTAGGCGTAATTCCCTTGCAATAAATATATCACTTAGAATTTCAATCACAAGTTAATTCTATTATGAGCTCATATATTGATAAATTCATCAACAGTTTTTTTTTTCACTGCACACATTAAAAAATAATTTTTAACTAAATTGAAAAAAATTAACATGAAATTTCTTATTAACTTTAAGAACTGCTAGATAAAATATATAGAGTGTAAAAACTAGAATTGCTATCACAATTGATTTAACTGAATAAATTCAAAGTCTTCTATATCAGCTAAAAGGAAATGGACCCTTAATTCTTGATCTAAAAAAGGGTATTTGGATTTAAAAGATTTATGTGGCAGAAATGGATATAGCCAAATGACTTATCACTCACACCTCAAAATATGATGCGTAAATATAATATACAAGGAATTTTTGGCAGTGTATTTACTCTGCAATGAAAATATCTGATGATAAATTTATTGATGACATATTGGCTTTCAATGAATTTATCAGGTGATGAAATTACAGGTGATGTACTTATTTTGATGAATTTACCTGATATGATAAATGACTGGTTATTACAACAAGCTTTTAAAGCTTGCTTTCCAAAATATGATTAATCTCCAGAAATTAGACAGATAGCAACCTTAATTTTGCTTATGAATGTAAGCTCATTTATAATGGATGGAGCTCAACAATAAAATTCATGAACTGGGTTGGTCTAATTCTTGATTGAACACTTTCCTCAAGAAAGAAACTGATTTCACACAAGAGTTACTCCTGTCTTCATTTTCTTGGATAGACATTTTTATTGACTGATTGATTTTAATGGCATCTCAATTCATCTTGGATTATTTTATGACAAAGTTTGGGAATTACATTCATTATATACATATATTTGAATTTTTTGTGCAAATAACCTTTAACTGATTCATTAGACCCATAGATTGAACACTAACAGGTAGTAAAACTCTGGGGAGTAATGGCCATGACAGAGTACTCCACACTCCCAGATCTCCAGAACAACAGCTTTACCTTTAGATGCAGTTTAGTTTCATATCCATGACACTTTTTTTGGTGGGGTCTTACCTCTCTCCAGAGGATACAGCCAGCTTATTTTGAGACTCACTGATTGGACAAAATGGCCTGTTAAGTATTTGATAAATTCTAGTATATGTCTGTATAGAGATATTACTGAACAATATATTTTATTACTAGTCTGTCTTTAAAGCATTTACTCTGCATCGTTTAATTTGCAATAGAGAGCTACAGGTGTGAAGCATCCAGTGAATGTAGATCTACCTACATAACAGATTAACCTCTTAGGAGAAAGGAGATAGATAGATAGATAGATAGATAGATAGATAGATGAGGAGACCAATAAACAGTGAAAGGAGATCAGACAGAACAATGAAAGAAAGATCAAGGAATTTTGAATAAAACTACAAAAGATAAAAACCAAAACCTAAAGCAAAACAAAATATACCTTTTATCTCCAGTGACTCAAATTCTACCTTTCTCAAGAACCTACTAAAAGGAAACAAAGTAATAAAACATTGAAGGGTCCTATGTTTAAAGAAATATTTGTTGTGTTATTGATTCATCTTTCTACCTCTGTTGATCACTGTCACTGTTTGTTTGCTTCTCTTGAAAAGGAATAAATAATGTGGATCCTATTATTCTCAACACATTGTGAACTGCTATTCTCATCTTGTAGGTAAAGCAACTAAAATAAGTATGTGTTAAGAATAATAATAACAGTGCTTCAGAAATATAGATATTAATATAGATCCTGTATGTCTTACAAGAACCAGGCATTGGTGCTTTATCCTTATATCACAGATGATCACCACCAATGTTGTTTATTTTCTTACTCTCCAAAATGAGATTTAGTGGCCAGTCCTACAAAATGTGTTCTGTCTTGTCTGCTAGGGCTGTAGAATACACTGACTGCATTGCTGCAGATAGGTAAGATCTATCCCCTCAACAAGTGTCTCGAATATGACACTAAACTGCATCTGATGGTGAGGCTCCAGTTCTGGAGCTTTCAGAAATGTGGAATACCTCTTTATTGCCATTACTTCCAGGTCCATTCTGAGTCAGAGTGGTAGTATTTATTAAGGCCCCCCTCATCAATGAGTCAAATAGAACTGTTCAACCATTTAACTGTGTGTAAAGAAATGACTAGTGTAAAATCAAATGGTTAATGTTAAATAGCAATACTTGAAACCATTTAACTAAGTGCAAACAAATAATTACTTCTAAATAGAATTATTCATGTTAGATAGGAAGACTTGAAACCATTTAACTGTGTGCAAAGAAATGAGCTCTGGTTGTTTAAAAATGTTACCTATTTGTGTACAAATCATGATATATATTAGTATTTAGCATTGAATAACCAAATACAAGTTTATATGCCATAAAACCAAACCAACCTAAACAAATAACTAATGTTAAATAAAATTGTTAGTGTTACAAAGCAATACTTGAAACCATTTAACAGTGTACAAATAAATGAGCTCAGGCTCATTTAAAAATGTTACCTACAAACTATTCATTTACAAATCATTCAATATGTGTTTAGAAAGATTTGGCATTGAATAATCATCAAGGGTTGATATGCCATAAAACCAAACTTACTAACCAACAATTTGTTCTCCCACAATAATCTCTTATGAAAATAAGATTGCCAAATACATTGGTAGGTTGATTGGTTTTCAAGGCATGTCAACTTCTGTTAGGTTATTTAATGTTTCTAATTATTGCAAGTAATTACAGAGTTTTAAGTAACTAATGATAATCATTTATTAACAATTATAACTTCAAGTATTTCTATCTGATTCAAATAACTGATGTATAATTATATGTTTTCAAGTAACTCTTCCACTTAATGACAATTGTTTGCTCAGTATTATATGGTTTAAAGTATTCCCATCTTGTACTTATAATTTTAATTCAATATGACTTCAAGTAACTCATAGCAACTATTTGCAAACAACTATAACTTCAAGCAATATTTGACTTGCAGCCGCAGGCATAGGCCTCTATGTTAATGCACACAAAACGGAATATATGTGCTATAATCAAACGGGGGACATCTCCACTCTAGACGGAATCCCTCTTAAACTAGTAGACAAATTCACTTACCTAGGAAGCAGCGTCGAATCAACCGAAAAGGACATCGATACGAGGTTAACGAAAGCATGGACAGCTATCAATATGCTATCGATTATATGGAAATCAGACCTCACCGATAAAATGAAACGCAGTTTCTTCCAGGCAGTGGTCACATCGATACTGCTATATGGGTGCACTACATGGACGCTAACAAAACGGCTGGAGAAGCTAGACGGCAATTACACAAGAATGCTGCGTGCAATCTTGAACAAGTCCTGGCAGCAACACCCCACAAGACACCAACTGTACGGCCACCTGCCTCCTATCATGAAAACTATTCAAGTTAGACGAACCAGACATGCAGGACACTGCTGGAGAAGCAGGGACGAACTCATAAGAGATGTACTCTTATGGATCCCCACACATGGCCGTGCAAAAGCTGGACGACCAGCATGAACATACATTCAGCAGCTATGTGAGGATACGGGATGTTGTCCTGAAGACCTGCCTAGGGCGATGAACGATAGGGAGGAGTGGCGAGAGAGGGTCAGGGATATCCGTGCTACCAGCGCGACATGATGATGATTCTTATCTGATAATTCTAAAACAGAGCAATGTAGACAGATCTTTGCCAAAGTCATTTTAACGGTTATGATCTCCAATTATATATGGTACAAAAATGTATTTTTACAATCATTTTAAACTGATGATTACTTCATTATCTCAAACAGATTATTGTTGTTGTTGTTAATAATAATAATAATAATATCATCACCATACTGAAAAATGTTATATGCACAAACCAGAATCTGTCCTAGAAAATGAGACTCAAAATTCACTAGGACTTTGAGATAGAAATGGATCACTGAATCCCAGACAGAAAACCAGACCTTGTATTGATTAACAAGAAGAAAAGAACTTGTCATCTTGTTATTCAAGCAGACCACAGAGTGAAAGTGAAGATGGATGAAAATCTTGACAAATATCTGTTCCTTACCAAAGAGCTAAAAAAGTAAAGAAACATGGAGGTGATGGTGACCCCAATTGTAGTTGGTACTCATAGAACAGTTCCTAGAAGCATAAGGGAAAAATGGGTTTAGTGAAGATCAGAGAAAGAATAGAGACTATTCAGACCACAGCACTATAAAGGTCAGTTAGATTACTGAGAAGAGTCCAGGACACCTGTCAGAGACTTGCTGACACTCAGACTTCATTGAAAAACTACCTGTTAAAACTGCTATTAAAAATTTGCCAAGAGTAAAATAATAATTCTGATATTCCTGGAGTTGATAAGTAGTGGGTTTGAATAATTCTTTAGAAGTATTGACTTTCTCATTTACATTCAAACAGTTTCTTTTTTTTTTTTTTTGTGCAATCAAAAACAAGTTTGAAAATTACAAAATAACTTGTTTTTTTAAATTTACATCAATAAATTTTTCATGTGCATATTTTTATGATAGACTTGTACCCTAAAATCAAGTTTCTGTGTAATGATTTATGTATGTGTATGGCAAAAATCTTTGAATAATTTCAGCATTTCCTTAATTAAGAAGATCTGTTCCTGATGCCCTTGTAGTCTCACTTAACTTTGGCCAATACATGATTGAACCTGACATCATCTTCAAAGTTTTCCCTGCAGGATTTACTTAAACCAAGAATGTCTGGCTCTGATATTTTTCCAATTTTGCCCAAAGTATTTCAAATTCCAACAGCAGCAGTCTCCTCTTTATGTTAGTTCTAAAAGAATCAGTTTCACTATGACCATGAACCAATTAAATTTACTTGGGTTAACATTATTTCTTACAAGGCCTAATTTTTCAGTTTTGTTTATGATGCATTTTGGGGTTGGATAATAGTCCTCATAGAAGTAGTGTTCTGTTATAAAAAAATAATTGTAATTATTTAAAGATATTTAAATATTGAAATGGTTACATGTGCTAATATGAAAGACAGAAAATTTGCAGTTTGTATGGTTGTTTTTTTGTTTTTTTTTCTTCTTTTCACTTTTACTTAATAGCATATAAAAATGAACTTTACAATTCTAACCTTAGAAATTTAATCTTAAACTTTTAAGTTTTTAGTCTTTTAATCTACATTGAACATTTATCACAACAACAGCAACAATAATTATGATGAAGATAATAAAAATAATAATACTTAGAATTATGTGAATAATAAAATTTTTAAAGTAGTTAAAATCATTATTAGTTGATAATTTAAGAATTTGTATAAAGATGTGAAGCAAAGATTTGAAACTTTACATACTTCATTATTTTTTAGTGCTATTAATAAAGACCTATTTTATAGATGAACTGAGGTTCATTAAGAGTTTTGTGTCTTTCAGTATCAAACTCTAACTCACCAAGGTGACCCATTCGGAGTTGATCACTTCCCAGTTTGCACTCCAGCAGCAACAATCTTTGGGTTTATCCACTTTCAAAACCATCTGATGGTCTTTATGCCCTCTCCCACTGCCATTTTGGATGCTCCTTTTTACCAAACTAGATAAAACTCTATAGAGTGAGCAAACCCCAACCTCCAACAGTCCATTTTTATGGGTTCACATAAGGCTTGCAAGCTATAGCTTGTACATTGTTCTACCAGCTTTTCTAATTTGATAAGCTTCCTCTTATGAGTGTCATTTCACATAATAAGTAACTAATAATAACCAATTGCAAACAATTATAGCTTAATTAATTTGAACCTAGTTATATGGTTTCAAGTATTCTTGTCTAATCCAAATAATTTTCAAGCAAAGCTATATAAACAGATCTATGCCAAAGTCAGTTTAATAATTATAGTCTCCCATTATATATGAAATAAAAATGTATCTTTACAATCATTTTAAAAAGTATTTTAGAACAGATTTTACAGCTAAAATTTAACTGAAGGATGAAACAAAAGTAAGAATAAAGAATCATTTTATTCTCAAACTTTATAGTGTTTTATATGACAATATTTTGTTTAATGACCATCGGTCTCTACTGATTAATTATCACTTTTCAGATATGGTGTTATTTAAGAAGAAAATGTAACTGTCGTGTTGCACAATCAAACTCAAGACAATACAGTTTCAGTCTAGATTAAAATATGTCATATCTGAGAGCTGCATTTGCAGTTTACACCTAAACATTCATATCCATACCTATATTGATTGAAATGAAGCAAACAACAAATTTTGTTAAGTGATAGATTTGTTTTTTGTCTCTTTATTTTTCTTTTTTTGCTTTGATCAGAAATGTTGGAAACTTGGTCCTTTTTTTTCTCATTACAGCAATAGTTTCTTTCTACATTTGTAATCTATTTTCCTTTGTACTTGCAATTCTTATATGTAAAGATAAATACAAGAAACAATGATTTCCATTAATAATGATATTCCTTCAGTATGTTTTTTTTTTATTTGATGATTACCATGCTCAGCACTTAGGCCTGAAGCAATAGATGTGTTGTTTACTATAAAAATGAAAGTAAAATTCACTCTAATATTTTATAGCAATTTTACTGCATTTTTCCATATATTGTTGACAAATATATATCTGCATGTATCTATATACACAGCAAAAAATGCCAAAAGAATAGTGTAAAATTGAAAAATTTAACACAAGTATATATATATATATGTGTGTGTGTGTGTGTGTGTGTGTGTGTGTGTGTGTTAGAATACCAAGAGAATCTGAGTGCATATAAAATCTATAAAACATTCTTTGAAGTTTTTTTTTTCTGGAAAAGATTAAGAACATGATTATACATTCTCCAAGTAATAAATATAATTGATGTGAAATTATTCAAGCTATCCCTCTCAAAAAAGATTTTTTTAAAGTTATGATTGTAAAATTATTGTGTTGGTGAGCAAAATGTTATCACCTCAGATGAATATAGATCAAGGTAAAAAAATATACTTGAAATCATATACAAAATCCTTATGAGTATTATTATTACAGAAGTATACATTTTAAGTTCAACAGACATATCTAAAAAGTTGTAGTAATAAAGAAAATAGCAATTAGGTTTATAGACTTTTAGATTATTTTATGTCCAGATAAATGTTTATATCATTTTTTTATCTTGATAAGTTTTTTGCTGCATTGATTACATTTGGAAGATAATTACATTGCTATGATTGAACCTTGTCAAGTTTAATTATGGAGTGGAGATGGAGGAGTAACATTTTCACTCTGTTTATTTGGAGAATATATATATATATATATATAAGGATGAAACTGTTCAGCAAGTTAGGATTAATCATAAGACACTTGAGGTACAGACCTCAGAGTTAGAAGGACCACAAATAAATCCTGACTTAAAATTAAATAAAAAAAATTGGTATTAAATGAGACACTCAAGGTCATAAGAAATGGATCCTACAATATGAGTTCAAATCCTGTCATAAGAAATGGATCCTACAATATGAGTTCAAATCCTGGACAACACTGTTTGCATTTCACATAGCATTAATGATGAAGAGGAATGAATCCAATAATTCTTCTTCACCTCAGTTACAAGAAAATAATAGGGCAGACTGGGTTTTTTGATCTTGTTATGGCAACCAGTCTTGGAGAAGAAAAATCAGTATTACTTTGCTTAAAAATTGACCTTGTGTCTCAAGGGTTTGGTAGATACATGCATTAAAGGCTTGAGGAGGTGCTTGTGGTGTAATAGTTACAATTGTTGGAGATGGACTCAGTGACCCGAGTTAAAACCTAGACAAGGCTATTTACATTTCACATAATAATAATACCCTTGATAAAGGTGTGAATCCAGCTATGAGTAAATAGTCTTCAGCTTCTTCATTGGTGGAATGGCTAACAAGCTAGGCTAGCAGACCATTGTTCTTAAGTCCAGTTCTCATTGGGTCTCCATATATATCTGACATTGTGCTAAACTAAACTCAGCTTTATAAATGACAATTTGTATATTTACCTTTGTTTATTGTCTTTTTTGTATATTTGTGTTTGACATTCTTCAAATTCAGAGAACATAAAATCAAAAAAATACCCATTTCATAAAGACTGTATCACAGGTTATATTTTAAATTATGTATATGGAAATGTTTTTACTCTTGTAATACAAATCTAGATATAAAAATGCATTGCTTTCTTTGAACTTTAATATTGGATGAAGTATTTCAAACCATTAACCATTAATTCTTTTTATATGATAAGATGAGGGTGAATTGTAGAAAAAGTATTGTTGTATACTCATAATGAATGAAGGAATAACACTTTCTTTTTACAAATATATATACATCTTTATTCCTCTAGAAAGGGGTCTAATCTTCTGTAGTGTGTGAGAGACAGAGATAGACAAATAGAGGCAGAGGGAGATGAATACAGACTGTCCTACTGACCCATAACTTCTTTTATCTTGACCATGACACGCTGTATTATCTTCAAGGTCTTATGTCTTCTCTTCCTGATGAGATGTACTCAACCTAAGGCTGCCTTTCACAATGCTCAACCACATGACTGCTTCCACTTAATTACACAGGTGCATCCTGGGCAGAGAAATCTTTGATTGACGGCTTGGTCAAGGGTCAATATACAACAGTATTGGCTACTTTAGGGTCAAACTTCACTGTGACTGAAGCTTAAATGACAGATGTATAGAAAATGCAATTTTCTACTATGGATTGTTACAGCTGTATATGTGAAAAATAGATTGAAAAACACAGCTATTTTAGCTGCTCAGCCAAATTTTGAATGAAGAAAATGTTTTCCCTGCTCACTGAATATAGTGCAAAATTTTAAGTTGAAACTATAAAGGGTTAGACACATGATTAGAAAAATACAAATATTTCAGTCACAAGCCCAAATATTCCCAATTTTTCTTTATCAATTAATGGGTTCAAATTCAAGTGGAGAAGAAATATTTTCCAAGTTAAAGCATTTAAAAAAATTAACATCATTCAACAATGTCCTATCAATAGCTCAAATTTCTCTCACAAATGAACACTGAGTCTGATCTTCAGTATCAGCTTAGTTTTGATGGTTAATGATTTTTTTCAGAAAATTTGTTTGAGCATCTTGAATATCTCACTCTCTCTATACATATATATCTTTAGGGGAGGGACAAATTGACCAATGCCTTAGGTCCCTATTAAGCTTAATCCAATAGGTTACCACTTGGGTACAGCAGATCCTGTATGCCAGACTAAACAAAATTTAGTAAATAACAATAGTGTTTGAGGCTGGATAAATGCCAGAATACCAAGTGTTGATTTTCAATGACTGAAAAGCCCTTGCTACTTGTATGATTCATATTTCCTTACTCATATGGCTCAGTAGTAAATCAAATATAATAAATATCTCTTAACGGATATGTGATATGTTACCCGAAATTTTCGAGAATTATCTACTGTCTCCTTTAAAGTAGTCCTCTTGTTGTAAATCAGTAAACGAGCTCACAGGTAATGGCAAAAGTCTGGACTCAAAATGCTTGGCATGCACTCTTCAAATTCCCTGTGTACTAGGTATGACATTAAACTACATCTGGTAGTGAGGCTTCAGTTCTGGAGTTCTGAGGAATGTTGAGTACCCCTTCATTAACATCACTCCCAGGTCCACTCTAACCTGAAGTGGTAATTAGGGTCCCATCTATTGGTCAGATATAGTTGTTTCAAAATTATTTCTACCATGCAGAAATATTCAAAACCACGTATCTGTGTAAGATTAATAGTTATGATCATTCATTTACAAATGAATCAAACTTTGGTATTAAATAACCCATAATGGGTTGATATGCCATTAAACAAGTAAACCAAACCATCAAATTCCTCTAACTTTTTGATAAAACTTTATAGATTCTCGGTTTCATGAACAAATGCTCATTTTATAATAGGATGATTAAAATTTCGTTTTTCATACAAATTATACAAACTGTTGATGATATGATCAAGTGAAAACAGGGCATGATTTGTGTGTGTATATGTCTTCTAAATTTTACTTAAATTTGAATGTATTTCTTAATCCATGTTTTGTTTTAGGATCAATCTTCAACAAACCTAACAGAAATCTTTGCTAAAAATATGATTAAGCAAATGGTACTTTTAAGAATGATGTTGAAATGCAGATCTGTTAGATATGTTTCCAACATAAGTGCTTAACAATTTAGCTTTGTAAGATGAAACCTGTATGAATGTAATGTAATGCCTTTACTGACATCTCTTTGCTCAAAATCATTAGATGAAAAGAATCCAACACTCTCCAAATTATGATTCAGTGATGGTAATACATGTTTATAAATTAATTCAACAGTTTTGATGATACATATACTTGTGAGCTTGCATTTTTTTTCAATACTACTATCAAGAATAAGGCTTCTCATAGTACTGATGAAGTGACTTGAGTGAAATAGCAAATGAAAGATCAAATTAGAGCTACAACTAGTGAAGTGTATTGAATTAAAAATGATTAAAATCATGCATGGCAGATTCTAATAAATTATTAGATGCTAATAAAAAGATACAATCAGACATCTTTATTCTAATATTCACTCAACCCACTGGGTATTAGTTTAGAATTATCCTCTTTCCTATTTTGTTTAGTGCTGCTGTGGCTTCCCTTTTCTTCTTCCTTGTGTGTAATCTCTTATAATATTTGAAGGAAATCCTCATAGCTTTTCCCTACTGGCTGCTTTTCATGCATATTTAATCAAGTGGGTTAGCTCTTGTTCTGGACAAACTGTTCACAAGATTCTCATTGTTTGGCTATAAAAAGGAATAATGCGACAGAATATTGTATTTTTAGAAAGTGTATCAGGGTTAGAAGACCTTAGTCTGGACAAAGTTAAATATTTTTTTCAGAAATGAGTAATATTAAAGTTTAATAGGGAAAAATATAGAACAGCAGTACTGAAGAAAATATCAAGAGTTTGTTGGTTGGTTGGTTGGTTGGTTGGTTGGTTTTATGGTTTGCCAACCTTTGTTGAGTTATTTTTGCTATCGTCAGTTTAAAAATTATCCCCTCTGATTGTATAGAGTACAAATATTATAGTATTTTTAAGCAACACTTCATTATTTCAAACAGATCTATTTTACCTATTGTTGGGACCCTAACAGAAACTAAGTCTTGTTAGGAAGGCTTAGAATATGTTGACTTCAGAGAGATACCCCTCATCAAGTGGTATCCTAAATATGACTAAAACTGCATCTGGTGGTGAGGCCTAGTTCTGAAGCTCTGAGAACTGTGAAATACTCCTTCATTGTCATTACTCTCAGGTCCACTCTGACCTAGAGTGGTAGGGTATCTTCTATAAGTTAAATAGATCTGTGTAAAAATTATTTGTATTTGATAGAATTGTGTGCAAAAAATTCTCTACTGAAACAACTACATAAAAAATGCAAATATGAATGTTCAATGAACATGATTTCCTAACCTCTGGGCACAAAACTATAGGCAGGTGTCATGCTATTAGAATTAATCATCTAACAGGAACTCCAAGTCAGAGTAGACCTGGGAGTAATGGCAATGAAGAGGTGACTCCATACACTCAAAATCTCCAGAACTGGAGCTTCACCATCAAATGCAGTTTAGTGTCAATTTTGGTGGAATCTCATGCCTTTGTAGGCGATGCAGTCAACATATTCAAGGCTCCTACCAATAGAAAAGTCCATCAGTAAAGTGTATATAGAGAAATAATTTGAACAAAGTTGAGGGAATTTATTTTATCAGGTGTAGATTTAACAGTAGTAAATGCAAAAAAAGTCATTAGACTCTCCAATCATAAATAATTTAAATCATAAAAAAGGCTTATAATTAAAAGGTTAAAAATTTGCTAGGAAGGTTTAGAGCTGTATAAATTGTTAACTGATCAAAACTTTAAATGAAGAAAAGAGTGTTAAAAAATCTTGTATTTAAAATAAACATTTTTCATAGTGTTAGTAAACAAACATTGATTAAACAAGAAACAATATTGTAATTATTTCATCCATAAATTATCCATGTTCAAAAATGCAACTTTGTTGTCCATGTTGATCAAAAAATGAATCCAGTTCCTCAACAACTGAACTAAGAATTTTATTTACTATGATCCATAAGATTTTATACTCCCTATTACCGAGGTAGGATGGAGGTGTGAGTAGTATAATAGTTAGTGTTGTAGAACGTGGATTTGATAATCTAGGTTGAAATCCAGGACAAGGCTGATTAATTGATTGATTGATTGATTTTAATGGCAAGTCAACTTGTCTTGGGTTATTTTATGCCAGGAAGTTAGGGGATCACATTCATTGTACATTTATATTTACATTTTTTGTAGTTGTTTCTTTAGAAGTTTTTTTTTGCAAATAGTTATATATCATCATGTATTGCTATCTAATACAAATAATTTGCACACAATTATATGGTTATAAGTATTCCTATCTGATATTAATAACTATATGGTTTCAAATAATTATTTCTCTTTAATAATAGTTATTTGTTTGCACACAGTTATATTGTTTCAAGTGACTAATAATCCATAGTAAATAATTATAGCTTCAAGTAACTATTCTTAATACAAATAATTTAGTTATATGGTATCAAGTATTCCTATCAAATACAAATAATTCTTAAACCGATCTATTTGATCCATAAATGGGACCATAACAGGTACTACTACTTTAGGTTAGAGTAGACCTAGGAGTAATGATTATGAAGGAGTACTTTACATTCTCCAGACCTCCAGTACTGAAGCCTCACCATCAGATTAGTATCTCACCCAGGACTCTCCTTTTTTGCAGAAGGATAGTGTCAGCAGATTCTAAGTTTCTTGTCTCACCTTTGTATTTAAATTTTACTATTAAGAAATTTTCTACTTTATATATGAATTTTAAAATTGGCAAACATACTTCTCAGTCTTCCTATGCATCTAGTATACATGAGTGTCTATATTTTATTGTTCTCATCAAAGCATTGAGAAAGATGATATGGACAAATCAAACACAGATGAATAGCTAAGGACATAATATATGGACTGAAAGGCATATTTTCTATGGGAGAAGGAAAAATCTTCTTGAAGAAGATTTTGACCACTGATAGTTACTAGAAGTTTATTTGTTTTCAATGGTGGAGTAAAAGGAGACTTAAGAGCTTTTTTTTGTATATTTTGTGCAGGGCTAAAGATGAAAAGCAACATGTATAAACACATTAATCAAGCTGCAAGTGAAAATATAGAAATATATAATATTAAAAAAAAAGAAATATTTAAAAAGAAATTCCTTTTCGAGCCAACAAAATGGGCTCAAAGAAAATGGATCTTGTAGAACAAATAAAAATACCACTAATGCTATTGCTTCCTGACTAGAAGTGATTTCAATCTCTGTAGGTCTCTTTCTTTCACAAGGAGCAGCAATCATTTTTCTGTCTTAACTATTTGTATTAATGTTTGATCTAAGAACTTTTCTGGATATGCAATTTATGTATAGTATCTTGAAAGAGCATTCTAGAAAGGCTATGACATAAATCATTTTTTTTTTAAATTTCAAGTGGATTTTATCATTTTTTATGAATATTCATATTTTTTACTATTTTTTTCTATTATTACTGTCATCATCATTATGGCAACAAAAATAAGAATGAAAATTTTCTACCTGGCCTTAAAATTCCAAACAATGTTTAAAAAATTAATAATTTCTCAAGTTTAAAGGAAATTAACATAAAAATGCTTTGAGTCAATAAAACATATCGAAGTAAACTTTTTATTCCTTGCCTTGGACATTGTTTAATGTTTTATAGCCTTCAGGGCTGAGGAATCTTTTCATGCTTAAAGGATTCATTTTTTTATGACAAAATCTAAAGTGTAAATTTTTATTTAATACCTATGGACAAATTTAAGGTATACTACTTAAAAGAGATCAAGAAATTTACTAACCTTTTTAATAGTATTTTTCAAGATTGTTTTTTTAGAAAGCACTGGGATATTAAATTCTAAAGTGGATATTCACAATTCTAATTCATCTTTCAGTAAAGCCATGGAAGGTTTTACATGTATAAGCACTTGCTGTTTTTAGAAGTGCCACATGTATATACACTTGGTGGTCTAGAAGTGCTACATGCATAAGCACTCAAGTGGAAAGAATGTTTTATGCTTTGCTTTCTGATTTACATAAATAAAAAAGGATTAACTGTTAAGTATAAAGGTCATATTTTCTGTCTTATCCATTTAATTGTCATATTTTCTCTGATGATAATTAACCAACTGTATATATTTTTAAAATTTAAGATTGTTATCTAAAAAGCCTTTGCTGAATAGTTCTATCTTTAATATATTTATTGGTATAGTTCCATTGTTAGATTGTTTAACTGAATAAGATGAATTAGATTATATTTTTCATTTCTTTAAGGAAAGACCAGATAAAAAAATTAAAAATGACTACTACTTAGTTGTAGCTGAATATCTTTCTATATAATATGGTGTCAAGATATGTTTGAATCCTCAAAGAAATTTTGATCATGGATAGATTAATATGAGTTTTCCATAAAAATTTGTTTGTTAAAAATTTTAGTTATGAAAATATTTTTTAAAACATTTTCTACATCTACAAAACATTAAGAAAATATTTTAAATCTGATTTTAAGTTGATCCCTAAAATATCTAAAGCACATACAGTAAAATTTATTCTATTGAGCCAAGTTCTCCTCACAAAAACAAGTTTATTTATTTATTATTTATCACTGACTGGATAAAAATGTTCTTCTAAAAAGTATTTTACTAAACTATAACTAAAATCCTCATCTAATAAATTCTAACAATATTCCTTTACTTCTCATGGTCAAATGCTGTCTTAAAGCTGAGAGAGTTTCATATTTCCCCTAGTGGATGGTGTTTGAGTAACAGGTACCAAATAAGGACTTTTTTAAACCATTAGGGTTTACACGTGGAAGACCATCTCAATATAAACTTCCCATTTTCATTTTTCCTATTTATTCAGGTGGTATAATAAGCTCAGCTTAATAAATCAATATGTTACTAAAATTCCCATATTTATAAATTTATTTTTTTTAGATAAAACATTTTTAAAACATTAATTTTGACTAGAATATTCTTTCATCTTTTTTTTTTTTATATTTTTTATTTTGGTTACTTTTTGTCACTGTTCACTCAAGTTGCTATTTCTTTGACAGCAAAGAACAGCACATATCAAATATTAATAAATGATAAGCAAGAAAAAGCAACCAAACTTTTTAAAAAAATACTGTAAAGGCTACTAGAAATTAATGTTTTCTTGTATGTGTGCATCTGTGTGTGTAACTAACGCAGCAAAAATGCTGTATCATACTGCAATTTCAATTTGAGAAATACACTTTAAATTCCTTAACATAAAGAATAAAGCAATTTCCAGTCCAATTTGTGACTGAATCATAATTTTTGTAAGGATCTACTAAATGTTTTTTAATCATCCAAATTCTCAATGTAACAAAGATAACTCTGGGATGCTAATCAAGATCCTTTACTCCTTCTGAAATAGAAGCATGAATATCATCATGGACCACTGTAACAATGGACACCTAATAGGTTCAAGGGGCAACGAATATCAACTGAAAATCTCTGAACCTCAGAGTGAGTTTTCACTAACTGCTATCATATATATATATATATATATATATATATATATATATATTTGTGTCATTACATGTTCATATATTTATACTTTTTGTGTGGGAAAGATTAATGTTATCTAATTGTTGTGACTGAGCCTTTTAAAGTCTTAAAAATAAAAACAAACATTTTCCTTGTATAGTTAGACCATAGTCGAGGGTGACCCGAAGGCTCCCTTTTCGATAGCTACTACACCAAGGTGTAGGGGAGGGCGCTACTCCATTCCCTGGATTGCTCCACTTTACCCTTGAACCGTACCTTATAATGCTGAGTGTTAAGCAAGGTGGTATCAAGTTCCATTTTTAAAGTCTTTGGTATGACTCGACCTGGGATTGAACCCAGGTCTCCCGGGCCATTGGCGAACACTCTAACCGCTGGGCCAATGTCCCCCCAATTAACTAGTTTCTTCTTTACACTAAGTTGACATTTAGTTCTTTCTTTTGGCAAATTAAGAAAAGATACAAATTGTGAAAATATTCTTAAAATTGATTGAGAATTTTGTATGAAACTGTAATGTGTTTTATGTGGTTGGTTGGTTGGATTTTACTGCATGCCAACCCATCGGGTTATTTTATGCTGAAAACGTTTTTATTATTTTTATTTGGTATAATTTTTATGCGTATAGTTATTTGAACGCTGTAAACAAATACCAACGATATCAAAATAAAACGATGTGTTTTATGTGGTTTAATTATCAAGAATATAGGATCTTTCTGATAGTCTATATATTGTATTCACTAATTGCATTTATTGTTTTACAACTATTGCAATTGAAAAAAGTTTTTATTGAATCCATCAAAAGGGCACCTTACATGGTGCAAGCTAGATTACAAAACCATTGTAAGTTAATTCAGTTCCCATTGGGAGCTTCATAAATCTAGTCTTGTGCCACAGCTAAGCTAAGCTGAGTACATAACTATGGGCACTTCATATGGGATAAAAGTTAGCAAGCTAGATCAGCTGACCATTGCTAATCAATTTGATTCTTACTGAGAGCTTCATACTTCTGACTTGGTGCCACAACTAAGCTAAGCATAGTAAATAACTATTAAATCCATGATTTACAAACTATTTTATAGTTGCTTATTCATTGTAAAAATAGCATAGACCAATCAAGGGCCATTTGTGGCTCATGGTGCTTTCTGAATGATCCAGTTATGACTTTTTTACAGAAAAAAATCTTACTGAAGAGGAAAAAAATCATCTTTCCCCTATTTCTAAAGTAGATGCTTGCATGTATGGTCTTGTATTGTGGTACCTTCAATGTAAAATTAACTTAAATTTTTTTGGTAGTCTGGCCTACTTAATGATGAACCATGTCTCATGTGGTCCACCTAATGATAAGCCATGTCTCATGTGGCCCACCTAATGATAAGCCATGTCTCATGTGGCCCACCTAAATTGAGCCATGTCTCATGCAGCCAGTCTGTTTCTCGAAAAAAGTTTCCCATGCCTACTTTAAACAAACATATATAAATAAATACTTTTTTCAAAATAAGCCTGTTTGTTTTGGATTTTTGTTGTTGTTGTGTGTGTGTTTAATTTTTCCTGTTTTCCACCAGAAAAGTTTTAAAAGAAAAAATCCAGTATAAAATCATTAAAAAAAATATATCGTTTGTTTTTTCTTCAAGATCGTAAAAATAATTGGTTTCAAATATTAACTTGAAGAGCAGTTTAGCTACAAAATGTGCTTGTTATATGTAGTCCAAAATATCTTAAGTAAATATTTTTTAAATTTTGTTAAAATCCCATGTAGTGTATTTAAGCATTCAGAAATATAATTTTTTACAAAATTCCTTTTTAAAATCCCTTTTGGAAACTAATATTTACCTTATACATTCAGCTTCCTTGTTAAAAACGTGAATAACAGATTGTATGGAAGGGAGGTAACTCAGTTTAGTTTTTCTCTCGGTAGCAACAGGCAGTCCTCACAAAATCCTTGTCATTTACGTAATCCATATAAAATCAATCAATACTTAATTACTTCTAGACTGGTTAAAATTGTGTGTATTTGATTTTTTTCTGCATCACAGTCGTTTTATATTTATTTATTCTTTGCCGTTAGTATTTCTATAATAGTTATTTATAAATATTTTAAATAGAATGTTATAAATTCTTTACAAATATTTTTCTTATATTTTTCGGTAGTGTATAAATTGCTTTTGGTGTATAGTTTACTTTTTTCTTTTATTTTTTTTTAATGATTAGTGTACATATAGATCAGAAAATTTTAGTATAATTTCATATAAATATACTAAACATCTAAATGTTCAATATTCTAAAAAGGTGATTGGGTTCATTTTGAGTTTTCATAAAGATAATTAAAGATTATTTAAAGCATAACTTGGAAAATATTTTTAAATATCTTTTTTAAATTATTTTTTCAAGATTGGTTTCAGAACAATTTTTAAAAACTTGAATTAAAATATTGCACTCTTTTTCTTAGTAGATATTTATATAAGCACATTGTTTTTTTAAGAATATCTATATATTCCTGTGTACTTCTAAAAGATAAAAAAGAAACCATACTATTTTTTAAAAAAATGAACAAGGGTATGATTTTCCATCCTCATGAACAGATTGTTGCAACAAAAAAACAAACACAGAATGTATTAAATACAGTTGAAGTGATTTCATATTCCAATAATAATAATAATCTAAGGGAAAGGGTGTTTCTTACATGAACAAGTAAACATACTTGAGCCTGTAGAATTCAATAGCATTTGTAACTAGGAGAAAAAAAATCTAAGTAACTTAAGCTGATTGCTACCATTATAGGAATCTAAGTAGGAATTGCAGTGATTAAGGTGGGCAGAGAAGCTATTAAGATCCAACCCCCTCAAAAGAAAAAAATTCAAAGAATTAATTATGCTGTTGTTCCTATCATCCTCTATGTCCTTGCACTCCACCCACACAAACCTAAAAAAATCTGTGGTTGCAAAATTTCTTTGTTCTTAAGCAATTTGTATACTGAATAAATCAAAAAGAAAACTAAATATTCTTGACCTTTTTGTTATTAAAGATTCTCTTACCTTCACCCACCCAGTTTCACTCCACCCCTTTTATGCTGTACTGTTCATTTAATCCAAGTTATTTTAGTAAACTACGCCTATTTTTGACCTTGAGTATATCTGCATGTAAATTTGGGGATTATATTTATTTGGGTGTTTTTAAATTTTTTTTTTTTTAATTTAAAATATTTTTACAGGGTTAAAAACAAACACATGATGGTAGATATTTATGCCCAGATATTCACTAAGTATTTTTCTTAGTGAACTAGGAAAATTTGCAAGCCCAAGTTTTGGTTAATTTTTCTTATCTTACATACGTAATTTTTTTAAATTGTTTAGTGCATTTTATGTGGAGGAGTTTTGTTTGAAAAATCTTTTTAAAAACATAGCTTAATAGTTTGTCTGTAAATAAAATCATCTTTGCAAAGTTTCTTCATAAATATAAAATAAACATAATAATTAAATATGAAATAAACACAATGAAATTTAGTTTTTTAGTTGGATTTTCCATATTGAATTTTTTAAAAACTTTCCAGAAAGAAATACCTTTGATGCAGCCTCATGTTGCCCTGATATAAAAGGTACTAAATGATTAATTACCATGTGTAAAAGTAAATTATATATATATATATATATATATATATATATATATAAGAGGTTTATGGTTCTTACTAGCTCACTTCATGAGTTAATGTAGGACCAAATGTTGCAGTATTGTTAGTCCTCAATATCAATGATAGAACATTTATATAATATTACATGGTACTGTCTGTAACCCTGGGTTTCATGCAATCAGCAATCATTGGACAGAGTGAAGATCTTAAAAAAAAAATGATTAATATGGTTTTGAACAAAAATTAACCATATTAATTGTTTTTTTTTTTTAAGATCTTCACTTTGTTCATTAATTGCTGATTGCATGAAACTCAGGGTCACAAAGAGTACCATGTTATATATATATATATATATGCTGGATGTTTATCGGTTTATCTAGGTTCTATAAAAGATTGTTGAGTATCTTGCTATATTACTTGACAAAGGTAGTGATTTTCTCTTATAGACTTAGCTAATTTGTTTGTTTTTCTTAAAAGTTAAATAAAAAAAGATAACTGATTATTAGAAAAACAATTATTAATTATTCATTTTTAGTTTTTTTTTCATTAAGTTATTGTTTTGTTGATAGCAATAATAATTATTCTTATAATACTTTGGTTATCATCAACTTTGACTCTTCTCGTGAACTGGTAATATTAACCTTATTGAAAATCAGACTAAAAAGTTAACTGCATTTTTCTCAAAAGTATGATAAATATATTTATCTATGAAAATGAGCCACTTACTTCACAAAACTGAATCTTCTATTTTCATATGCCAGTTCAGCTTATTTTATCATTATATATATCTACCAACCTCTCCTCATGATCAGGATGTGACATAAAGTCAATTTTTTTAGCAGAGTTTAACAAGTTTAAATTCAGAGATTTCTTTCTTAGAGACCAGTTTCCCTGCCCAAGTTAAAGAGCACAGGCTGTCCTACTATGTAACTAGAGCTTGAAGGAGAATAGTTGGATGCTTACTTTTCCAAAGAGTATTAGTGCTATACAAAATCGAAACAGCCTTGTTTTGAATTTGAACTTGGGTTACCATGTCCATTTCCTATGATAATAACTCATATACCATGACCATCTCCTGAATTTATTATTATAAAGTTCTATTCCATTTATTTTGCTTGATATTTATATTATTATTCATCTGACAAATTCTTAAATATAAATTCACAGTGGTTTATCTCAGAATAATTATTTATAGTTTAAATTTATACAATCATGCATAGATTCTATGGAATGTACAAAGATACAGTGTGTGTGTTATGTGTTTGTGTGTGTATATATATATATATATATATACACATGCAGAGTGATGGGAAATAAAATTGCAAGATGGTGAAAGACAATCTAGATTTTAACCAAATGTAGAATATACATGCTAAGAGGTAGAAAATATGCTGATAAAATTTTCAAAATCTTCAGTTCTCTTGTAATGGACTAATACTAATACACTGTCACTGTATGTAAAAGTGTAGACCTGTGTTAATAACCAAGGAGGGTATACAATGTAATAATATGGAATTTAAGTACCTGTTCTTGTACTGATCTATATATGTGACTATTCATTTATTACCTGGAAATTTAAACATGGATGAATTACAACATATTTAGGTGTGAAAATTTTATTTTACATCAGTCAGTGTATACAGTGTGTGTGTGTGTGTGTGTGTATATATATATATATATATACATATAAAATTAATTGTGATGGGAGAGTAACACATGAAAAAGAAACAAAAAATGTTGCTTACAAAATTTAGAGTTGGAACTTCTTTTAAAAGAAACTTCATAGGTTCTTACTTCAGTACTGAAAATTTTATTAAGATCCTAAAATTTGCTGAATTTTTTTGAGGGGAAGGATGATTGATTTGATTTAGTTTTATGACATATCAACCATTGTAGGTTATTTAATGACAAATCCAATTTATACATATAGATATATGTGATTTGGGTTGATATTCCATAAAAACCAAACAACCAAACCAAACTATACATAATTTGTAAAGTCATAAGTTAACAAAGTTAAATAGTTCCAAGTATTGCTATCTATTACTAACAATTCACTCAAACATCAGTCATTTATTTACACACAGTTAAATAACAAACAATTCTATTTTGCATAAGTCATTTGTTTGCACTCCGTTTAAATGTCAAACAGTTCTATTTGACCCATAGATAGGACCTTCATCAGTTGCTACCACTCCAGACCAGACCGGACTCGGGAGGGATGACAATGAAGACATACTCAACATTCCCCAAAGCTCCAGAGAATGATTAGTATTATATCCAGGAAACTTGTTGTGCGGGGCGGGGGGGATTTTTATCCCGCTGGAGAGATGCAGTCAGTATATTCTGGAGCCTCTCCTGACTGGACTGGGAGAGTATGAGTCTAGAGAGGTGCATGTTTTTGTTCTTACCTAATTTACTTTAGTATTGCTATTTTACCTATACATTTTATCTTGAGTAAATTTCAACATCTATTCAGGTATTACAATTTTACTTTTCATCGGTGTATGTGTGTGCATTATTATATATATATATATATATATATATATATATATATATACACACACACACACGCTGATAGGAAGTAACATTGTAACACCTGAATATATATACACACACATGTAAGTAGAAACATTAATCATTTTCTTTGGAAAACTAAGAAAAAAATGTTTGATATTCTTAAAATTGATTAAAATAATTGTTGCTTATTAGTTATTTGTTTGAAAGGAATCTAAATAAATTAATCTTGCTTTCAATCATCAATGTTTATATGAAAATATTTAAATTTGTGCTTGCAAAAATGTTATGATAGACTAGGATTAGTAATTTTATTACCAAAGTTATCCGAAAATTTTCACTGGAAATATTTTTTATATTTTCACAAAATAAACAATTTTCTATCATTTAAATCTAAATCTAGTGAATAACTAGGTATCTCAGGTTATTTATTTTTAAAAAGGGAATTTTATTATTACTTAAAAGATAAAGCAGATATCTACATCGCAACAGAACATTTTTCCAAAATAAAACAATATTGTTCAAAGAGTTAAGTGCATTCTATAATAAAGGATTATTGTAATAACAAAGACATTAGAATTATTTTGTGGGCATTTACATTAAGAAGCATCTTCCAAAATAATTGTTGGTTAAAATCAATGTAAATAATCATTGAAAAAAATAAGTATTAACTTTGATCAAATAATTCGTTCATATTGTTTATAAATCATAAAACTATTTTCTTTTTTTGTTGATACTTTCAGAAATAATACTTAAATCATTTTAAATTTTTCAGCAATACAATATCTAAAGTGGTAAAATTGTGCAAAATGTTATGAAGAATTGCAATTATATAAGGTTTAAAATGAAACCTGATAGTATGAGAAAAGGTAAACCATATAGAAAATTAAATTGACATGTTTCACTATAGGGATATCTTCATTTCAAGAAGGAGAGAAACATACTTTTTTGTTTCTTTTTTTAGATATACTGTATCAATTAAATTTTTAGGTCTCATTATATGAGTTGTTTTGTCTAGTTTTTGTTGATGTTTACATCTTTTAGTAATCCATATTTTTTTGGCATTCATTTGGTGAAGACTAGATATGTTGTAAAAACCATGCAAGAAATTGGTCATAGTTTCATAGATGAGTGCTCATTCTACTAATCTTCACTATGACTATTTGTAACTATTCTCTTTCTCTTGTCATGTGTAGACCTTATTTTTCTTAAATAAATTTTCCTTTTTTATGAAGATGTCATCATATCAAGGTTTGTCAATTCAATTTTTTGTGCAGTTTCTTCTCATATATATAAGCGTATACAATGTGTACTATATTTAAGTGCAAATAAAGACTCTAAGAAAAAGTTTAATATTTTAACTGATTGATATATAAGGAATTTACAAAACATTTTTGATTTAAATTCTTTAAGAATTATTTTATCTATAGTTATTGTTTTGAAATCTTGAACTGGGAAATCAATATTGCATAAAAATATAAGACTAAAACCTACTAAAATAATATATAATGCTATTAGATCCAAAATATTTTTGGTTTAGTTTATTTGCTTAATGGTACATTACTCCTTTAGTGGTTATTCAATGTAAGTATTTTTAATACAAATAATTTGCACGCAGTTGTGTGGTTTCAAGTATTTTTATCTGACACTAATAATTAAAAAAAAAGATGTATTTGATTGATAGATGGAACCCTAACAAGCACAACCACTCCAGATTAGAGTAGACCTGAGAGTAATGGCAATGCAGGAGTTGCTCCATACCCAGCAGAGCTCCAGAACAAGAGCCTCACCATTTGATGCAGTTTAGTAGCCAACCTAGGACACCCTTTGGTAGGGTGCTTAACCCTCAGCAAGGGATACACAGTCAGCATATTCTAACTTCTACCAGTTGGATATTTTGGGAAGAAATTCAACTCTAGTATAAGGCTATATTTGTATTGTTCTCCAAAGAGAAATGAGCTCACTTGCAATAATTTTCAAGAATAGTTCTTTAACTATTGCTCTACAACAGACACTGCAGGGTGAATTTAAAAAGACCATTATCATAATATGCTTAGATGTCCTAATCTAAATCCATAATGGGATCCCAAGAGGTTAATAATTCATTTGATTTGAGCTTTGGGGATTAAGCATAATGGATGGTAAAATAAAATAAATTTAAGCCTGATGTATTAAATCTATTTAAAGACTTGTTAAAATCACTTGAAACCATATTCTACCACTGAGCTTACAGAAAAGAAAATATATTATGAATGACTTAAAAGTTATGGCATTGAGTTAGAAGCAAAAGATAAACAAATTCATTGCTAAATATTTATGTAAGCTATCAGTTCAAGTGAGTTTATCAAAAAGTATTGAGACTGAAACAATTTTATTCTAAATGAAGATGTGTGAATAGCTGAGGAACTTGTATAATAAAGATACGATATAAAGACAATGTCGAGATGAGTCAATGCAAAAGTAAAAAGGAAAAAAAAACTAATGAAACCAATTTCAATACCATAGGCATATATATATATTCATTTTGATTTGACAAAATGAAGGATTGTGAAAATGTAGCAACCTCCATACATACTCGATCTAGCTCTGTGACTTTTTCTTGTTTCCTCAACAAAAAATTCCTCTTAAAGGTAAGATTTGAAACTTTTAAAAACATCAAAAGTAATATGATATGTATTAAAAAGTCAGTTTCAGAAGTGCTTCAACAAATAGAGAAATTATTGGATTGAATATTAGGGTAGTACTTAGAAAAAACTTCCTGCTTCATTTGTTTTTCACTTCTATCTTGGTAAATATAGCTTCAGTCTCAAAACTTTTTAAATACACTTCATAGTTACTATGGCAGGCACACAAGAATTTATGCTCATTAGTTGTAAATCTCATGAGACAAAAAATTAATTTGTTAGTATTTTATAAAAGTTTATATATATATATATATATATATATATATATATACAAATGTGTGCTTGTAAATGTCTTCAACATGTATACCTATTCATATATGTATACATACATACATACATAAATAAATATAAATATTTAAGTTAGGATAGCATAGACACAGTCAACAATGCTTGGTGACTGTCATTTTCTCACCTATGCAATCATTTAGCTAAAACTGGGTCTTATGATCATATAAGTGAGAAACTGACAGTCAACAAGCACTGCTGATTTTGTGTCTATAACATACATATATGTTCTGTCACTGATAATGAGCACTCTTTATTTATAAATACAGCAAAGTGCAATTTATATATATATATATATATATATATATATATATATATTAATTAAATTACCATGACCAGAAAATCCAGCAAACATCCACATGCGACATACAGAACACTGAACAGCTGTTTCAACCTTATTGGGTCTCATCAGCAGTGCGTACCGGGATCTTCACCACTAGAGATCGAAGCAGAAACCGAACTTCTACCAATGGGCCACCAGTTCATGCCACACATAAGCGATGCCAAATTAACTAGTCATGTTAAGAATGTGTGACCTCATGATCATATGTATCTTGAAAGTACATTTTTACCTTACAGAGGACACGACCACCTCTTGGGCTATGTCTTCCCAAGTTGGTATTATGCATCCGCATAGACTATAACCTCATGGGCAGGAATTAGATTATATATAATTAGAGGATTGATACTATATTAATTAAATTACCATGACCAGAAAATCCAGCAAACACCTACATGTGACATATGGAACACTGAACAGCTTGGGTCACATCAGCAGTGCAGAGCCTATTAAAGTGTGATGGTTGATATGCCATTAATAAACAAAGAAACCAAACCAGATCTCTTAAAGCAAAAAAAACAAAAAACAAAAAAAAACAAAACTTAAACACCATGTAACGAGCTGG
This sequence comes from Sepioteuthis lessoniana, assembly GCA_963585895.1. Lineage (NCBI taxonomy): Eukaryota > Metazoa > Mollusca > Cephalopoda > Myopsida > Loliginidae > Sepioteuthis > Sepioteuthis lessoniana. Next base: position 46,052,987 of record OY757913.1, read on the forward strand.
AGGACTTGTGCTGTTTAAGAGAACAATAATCACAAAATGCTATTATAAAATGTGCATTTTATAGATACATTTTTTATATGATAGTGACATTATTATTATTTCTGTTAAATATCATATGAAAAAATTTGAAGATTTGATGCTGACACAAAATAATATAATCCTTTTGAAAAAATTATCTTATCTGAACTGAAAAAACTAAACTGAGGCATTTCTAAATTTCTATCTTATATACATTCAAATAAGATTTGAATAAGTTATTAACTGATCAGAATATATAAACTTGATGATTTTGTAGAAAATCTCATTTCATTTCTTCTTTGATTTACTGATCTGAGGTTTCGAGACAGTCATCATCTTATGCTCATTTCTTGTATTAGTAGCAAAACTGCTGCTAAACAGAAACCATTTTGTATTTTGGAAATTTCCTCAGAAAGGGAGTCTAATCCATCATTCAGTTATTACACTCTATATGAATTTCATTGATAAACAGCTAGATAAATAAATTAGCCACCCTCTTGCCCACTTGAAGCTACACCAAGGAACACACCGCTGTAAAGCACTTACTTCATTGACTAACTGCTTTTGAGGAACAACTTGATAGTTCCTGCAGGAGAAAAGACTAAAGGAATAGGGGAAAAAAAGAGAAAAAAAACAGATTTAGCTTGATCAGACAAACTGTGCTTCCTAGTTTCTTTATTAACTAATGTATCACTATAGTTCCAACCAGTAGGGATGCAAGGTCCCTGATGCATTATGCCTTTGGCTAATGATATACATTTTGCTGCTAAGATGTCCTGTTGATATAGACAGTCATCATCTTTCTTTAAAAGCAGAAAAAAAGTGATGACAGCTCTTCAAAAATGGATTCCATTACAACTTGTATCTGTGAGTGTGTATGTCCTTTAGGTATTGATGGCTTTTTGCTGCTTAAGTTCAATTAGACAACAGGTTACCTATGTTCAAATGGTATTGAGAGATTGTGCAGAAATTTCTTGGTGAACAAGTTCACAAAAATCACTCTTCAGATTCAGAAATTCCCAACTCCATTGCTATTGCTCACAAATTATTCTACTTCTGAAATGTTCTAAATTTACCTTAAAATTTTTCAAAAGTCATTTTTATCAAATATCTCCAACAAGTCTGTTGAAAAGCTGCTCCATATCAAAAGCTTTCTAACCCTTCCTTGAGTGACAGATTCTCTCAAGATAATGATGACCATCAAGGTGTGTGACTGCATAGATTCTTTTGATACTCTCTTGCCATCTGTGCCTATTGGTCATCACACTTGGTAAGTCCTCTGGATGGCATCCACAGTCTGTACAGAGCTGACAAATGTAAGTTTTTTTGGGGTTGACCAACACTGGTATGTCTCTGTGTCAGATTCCATAGAAGAGCATCATCCTTACCTTTCCAGCAGTACCCAGCATGCCTTGTTCATCTTTCTTGGAAAGTCTACCAGATGGAAGGTAAATGACCATGTAACTGCAGTTTTGTAAGGTGTTGTTTCTAGGATTTATTCCAAACAGTGTAGTTCCCATTTATTATTTACTCTGAGCGTTTCTTGAGAGTCCAAGTGGTGCGGCCATACATTAGTACTAATACAGTTACTGCTTGGAAGAATTCACAATTTTGATATACTTAAACATATATGGTTTGATATATGGTGTGACTTAGACATTTTTTTATCTTCTTTATCATATGAAAATATACAAAAAAACTTTTTTTTACATTTTTGTAAACAGTACATTTTAAACCTGTTTCTATATGCAGCAGAAATTTTTAAAATACTGACTTTAAACTAACTATAGCACTTGAGCAACAATGAGCTTGATGTCAATTTGGCTTAATGAAGTACAAATACAAGTAGGAATAACTTATAACTTTTGTCTTTTTGACTTAATATCTTGTCAGTAATTCATCAACAGTTTTCCCTTTAGACTGCATGGTTCCGCAATGGTGCTCAGGAAAAATTGTGCTTTACAATCAAATGTTAATGCTGTACAGAAATTTTCAAAGTTTGATAATGCAGTACACTCTATTCTCACCAAACTTAACTCTGTGAGTCTTTTTCTTATTTTCTAAACGGAAAATTCATCTCACAAGGTAAGATTTGAAGACATTGAAAGAAATATGATAGTATAAATTCCCACTATATGAAAAGAGAAATTTCTCAAGCACTTCAACCAATGAAAAACTCACAGGAATAAACATGTTTGAATGCAAGAGAACTTTGAAGAAATTTAACATTTTATTTGTTGCTCATTTCTATCTTTTTGAAAATAGTGGATACATAAAAATTTTTACAGGTCTCTGACTTTTGTTTTATAAACTTTGAATAAATGAAAAATCAATGATTGTTTTAAATGAAAATTATTTTCAATACATTCCATTTTTTCACTAGATTTTTGGTCCTATGCAGACCATGAAGAAATTAAAAAGAACATTAGAAAAATTAGAAGGAACATTACTTGTTAATTATTACTGGGTCATTGGCCTAATGAGGAGAGTGTTCACCAATGGTCTGAGAGACCAGGGTTCAATCCCAGGTCGAGTCATACCAAAGACTGAAGAAATGGTACTCGATATTGCCTGCCTTGCTTAACACTCAGCACTATAAGGTAAAGTGGAGCAATCCAGGGAATGGAGTAGTGCCCTCTTCAATACCTGTGTGATAGCTATTGAAAAGGGAGTCTTCGAGTCACTCTCGACTAAGGTCGTCAACTTTATTTTTATTAGAAGAAAAAATTCCAGTGTTTGGATTTGTTTAGTTTCCTTATTTTCTTGGTTTCATTGTTTAATGGGATATCATCTTTTGTGAATTGTTTAATGTAGAAGAATAGCAGTGATATTATTTAACACCTAGCTGGTAGGGATAAGAAGGTTTATGCTTTTCCCAAGAGCATTAGTCCAAAAGGGAACATAATTTTGCAACTTAGGTTAAAACTCACTTATTTTGAGGCTACAGTCCAGCACTTAAGCCATTACACCACTGGAATTGGGGTTTCCACGTGGTGTAATGGTTAAAGCGATGGACTGCGGAATTGTAGTACGCGAGTTCGTACTCCAGTCGCGCTATTACGTTCACTTTTGGACAAATACCCTTGGGAAAGGTATGAACCCCCTTATCCTCCCAGCTATGGGTTAAATAGTACCACTACTGTTCTTCTAGGAGAATGGCTTTGGCATTAAATAACCTAAAAAGAGTTGATATGCCATTAAACAAAGAAACAAACAAACCACTGGAATTCCCCTCCTTATTTTCTAAAGGTAGTTGTAATTGGAAATTGTTGTAATCTAAAAAAAGCTTACTAAATAAGAAATAACCAAAACAGAGGTTGGAAATGAAATGGAAATCTTTGACATTAACAAAATACAATACTTGCCAGTAGCATGAAGAAGGTAAACCATTTTTAGTGGTGTACTATTTAATCAGCATATTAACCCCCACCTCTCGATAGTTTCCAATGTATTTATGAGGAATGAGGTATACCCATTAATGTTCATAGGTATAGTATATAGCAAAAATATCACTTTGTATCTTCTCTCAGTTACATGAGACAGGCCTTCACCCAGTGAAGGAAGAATAAATTGTCTTCTCAACAAAATGTCTCAAATATTGACTCCTTTTTCATAATCAAACTCGTGATTTTCTAGAGAAAGTGCAATAACTGAAACTATGATTATCATTCAGCTTTTTTTTTCGTTCATTCTATTAAAAAAATGAGATCGGCAGACTAGGAAAAAAAAGACAAATGTGAATTTCTTCAGTTTCTGCATATCTGTGATGGGATGGAAAATAGAAGACAAAAGAGAAGAAAGCCAAACTTTGTCTTTGACATGCCATCTAATTTGATTGATTCTATAAAGAAAATGTCTTTCTAGCTTTTTTTTTTCTGTACCCATACATTGTTTCAAAGATTTATATCTAAGATGAGATTTATTTTTTTGTATTTTTATGCCAAACTAACTTTGAGAAATTCACCTTTACTCAGAAAAACTGGCATCTTTGTTTGCATTTTTTTTTCTGTTGTCTTGAATCAGAAGGGCATGAAAAGTCATAATATAATCAAGTGTATGATTTTGACAATGTGTTTCAAAAACCAAATAGCTGGCAAGCCTCATCTACTTTGCTAACATTAATATCAAATGAACAAACATTACTGCAATATATATTAGTTTTAATAATATATATAATAGCTCTATTTTGTCAGTAACACTTCAATTAGTTCCTGGCCACTAACTATTACTTTTTACATGATTTTTATTATAAAATATACAAAATGAATGCTGAAACATACCCAAAAATTTCAAGTGAAAAATGTCAAAAATCTTTAGCTAAACCATGAAATTCACTTTAAGTAATATGTTAGTCTATTGATTTTTATTCATAGTCCCATGAATGACCTTTAACTTCTTACAGCTAAATCAATAATTGTCAAGAGTGGGCTATTACAAATTCTTCTGTGAGGGAGCCCAAATGGATTCTCTGTATCCTGTATTTCTCTAAAATTAATATTTTGTAAAAGTTCAATCAGAAGATGGATAAGTATTAAATGATCAATGTTTTCAAGTCCCATTTCATTTATTATATCTGTTTACAAACTGAATGTATTATTGCTCCTTCAATATTTCCTGTTTAGGGGATGGGAATTCATTGAAGAAAATGAAGGTTTTGATGCATTAATTTATTAAATTATAACTGAGTTATCATAGATTATATAAACAGTGGTATTAATATCTCCTTCAGAAGAATGAGAACATCCCAAAAAAAGGGGTATTATTAAATTGCATCCCCTAGTGTGGCACCAGTTCTTGAGCACTGATGAATGTAGAGTACCAGTTTAGAGTCACAAATACCAATATGTTTCAAAATGATTAGTACTATATAGTTATATGGTTTCAAGTATTACTGTATACAAAATATTTGTATCAAAAATACTTACTTAAAGATATAACTGTTTACAAAAGATTACCATTAAAACCATGTAATTGTTTAATATACTCAAAATTATGTGTACTAATTATTAGCATTAGATAGGAATACTTGAAAACATATAATTGTGTGAAAATTATTTATATTAAAAACAGTTACTTGAAACTATGATTGTTCACAAAATATTATCCTTATTAGTTCTAACTATACAACTACTTGTTAAAAAAAGAAGGCTGACTAGAGCATTAAATAATCCAAGGGTTGACATGCCATAAAACCAACCAACATATCACCAGATAAGAAATGCATCTTGATTTTATCTATATCAATCTAATGTATAAAAAGAATTAAACATAAATTTATTTCAATAATCATATCTACTTATCCTTATTAGACTGTATTTTAAGCTGTGGATATATAATTACCATATTTTGTTTTGTGCATGTGTGTTTATACTATTTTTCATATGAAATTTCTTGTGAATAAGGTTAAGCATCTTTAATTGCCCAAGTTAACATTTGTATTTGCTTTTATTTATTTGATACTTAAATTTTTATGATTAATTTAGTTTAAAAGTGTTAACTCTTTCCCTAAAAGAGGGAATTCCGATGACATAGTGGCTAACATTCTGGACTGCAACATCCCTAAACTATTGTGAAGACTAAGAAAAAAAAGAACTTACGGTCAGAGTGGGTTGAAAGGCACCACCTACACTTGACTATTTTTGATATATCTTCAAGTCCTTTTTTGCTTTTTTTTAAATCTTAGATTAAAAATATGCACTCTCTTAAATTACTGCTTGTGGTCAGTTATAGTTTTAATTAATGATAAATCAATACTTTGCAATCAGAAATAAGAATAATTTAATTTGAACCATAAATTTAGAATTTGGAACTAATTTGTAACACTTAATAAGCATTCCAAACAAAATAAGTTTATGCTTTATGGTAATAACTTATTTGACATTATACATTCTGATTTTCTTGCTAACATCTTCTAATTGGAGTACTCTTTTCTGCTTAAAGATTTTTTCATATACATAATAAGGTAGAAATACATGCTGTCTAGCTTTTGAATTTAGTCAACTAGAAATATGAGTGTACATGAATGTGTATGCATAAAATATACTACCATACTGATGCCTACAAATATTCTTGGCAATTAAAAATGTGATACCTTTCATTATTCGGAAATGTCCCTGTTGAACATCTTGGGTCTACTGTCCGAGTATATCTCAGCAGATTACTATATATATATATATATATATATATATGGAGAGGGAGAGAAGAGGTGCAGGTGATGTAATTGGTTTTTGTCAAGGAAAATGGGATTCAAGTTCAAATTATGGATGAGGCTTTTTAAATTCCACTTCACACTAATGCCCTGGGGAAAGACATGAATCCACTATCTCTTAGCTATTAGTATTAGCAATAGTTGGTAATATTAATTCTGGATGTGTTATAGTCATAGCCCATATTAATAGAGGGCTTGAAATAAAAAAAATTCTCTGGTAGACCAGTTGCCCTATTAAGGTTTCTACTCTATTATTTACCCATAGCTAGGAGACAGTGGATTCCCGTCTTTCCCAAGGGTATTAGTATGAAGTAGAATTCAAACAGACTCATCCATAATTTGAGTTCAGTTCACTGGTCCTATTTTCTTTGACAACAACCAATTACATCAGCTGCACTTCATCCCAATCTCTCTGTGTTATATAACACAGTCAACCGGGTTTCGATCCCAGCTACGGGAAGATACTGTCTAGCCACACTGATGAGTTCTGATTACCGTTGAATGGATGTATGTAAACAAAAGTAATTGTGATTCATAACTGTTTAAAATTTACTTCGCAGCTAATATCTTCTCGTGGCTGAATGGTTAGAAGCTTGTGTTGACGTTTGAGTCAACCGGGTTTCGATCCCAGCTACGGGAAGATACTGTCTAGCCACACTGATGAGTTCTGATAGAACGAAACTGATCTGTCTGTGGATGACTATATATATATATATATATATATATATAGTTTCATCAAAAATGACAGAGAAGGATTGTTCATTCAGTTTTTCATTTGTAGGATCTTACTTGAAGATAGGAAAAACTTTAATTGGATCAGCAGTCTTTATCTGTCATATTTAATGAAACCTATCTAAAAGAGAATTTACTGCTTGAATATACATTACATTCAAATTCTAATGTATATATATATATATGTGTGTGTGTGTGTGTGTGTGAAAAAGTAGGAGTTCTGGAGAGCAATATTGCACAGAACTACAATTTATGCAAATGGTTGAATGATCATGACGAAAGCACTGTGTCTCTGTTTCCATTTCATTGTGCTTTTGACAAAATTTCTTTAAAGGACTTCCGAAATAAGTTATTTCAAAAATGTACATGAGAAAGAAAACTAGAATGATTCAATTCTGCATATTTTTCTGTGGTTTTAATATGCTTCCCAAAGATGATCAAAGATCAAAGTAAGAGCGAAGTGATAAAAAGTAACAAAGATGAGAATCAGTGAGTGCTGATTTGTGATTTCTTGAGAAATTCAAACATTTCATCTGCCAAGTCAAATGTAATAAACATAACAATAGTAAATAAAATAATAAAAATAAAAAAGATGGAATTTAATCCATCAAAAATGTCATCTGTACTGAAACACTTCGAGCTTAAACTTTATTGGTACATTATGACATCAAAAATTTGTACTCAGGCAGTTCTGTTACTCATAGTCACACACATTCTCTCTCTCTCTCTCTCTCTCTCTCTCTCTCTCTCTCTCTCTCTCTCTCTCTCTCTCTCTCCTGTTTAGAACATTCTCATTGTTATGATGATGATGATATTATTATTACTATTATTATTAGCACAGCAGCAGCATTGTTTGACTGGATTGTCAATATTAAAGTATAATCTCTAATAACTACAGCAAAATGATTAATATGAAAAACTTTAATAAGCAGAATAACTTGGAATAATTATTGAAAAACTAAGAAAAATTCTTTAGAAAAATAAGAAATTTTCAAAGTAGAAATTTTGATTAAATGTACACAAATTTTTTGCTTATTTTATTTTTAAAAGAAAATAAAACTGAAACAACATTAAAGAAAGATTTAAAACTCAAATTTAATCAATTACCATTTGCAAAAGAAATACAAAATTGGGAGACCAAAAAATAAAGAAAAACAGTCATAAAACCTTTAGCAGTATTTAAGAGAAACTTGGTACTACTACTAATAATATTGTGAAAATAATGAGCTTTAACAAGAATATTTAACAATTACTTTCTTCATCATTATTATTTTACTAATGGTATTTATTTTTCTTTAATAATATATTCTGTCAATGTTATTTTTATTATTGCCTACACTTATTATGTTTGATTAGAGATATGTTGAAGAATTGCCAACCTGTTGGCACAAAGCTGACTTAATTTTCATTTTTTTCCTTTGTTTTTTTTTTGTTTTTTTTCTTTTTCTTCTGGACTTAATAGAAAGCATTTATATTGAATCTTCAATGTTTTCTTGGTCTAAGCAACTGAACAGAACAGCTGAAAGTCCATGCTTTGGCAAAAGTTAATGGATGATTTTTGAGAGCTGAGATGCTCTTGATTAAAAGGAAGAAAATCTTTATCTATAGACTTACTACAAGAAATCCATGTAGAACTACAGGCATTAAGAATGGTGTCTCATTTAAATTTCCTTTTCCCATTTTTACTATTCAACTATTTTCTAATATCATATGACTATAAAACATATATATAAAATTTATGTACTTGAATTAGTGTAATTAAAGTTTTGTTTCTAATATTTCAGGACTATAAATATTGTAACTTTGAATCATTAAGGTTACATTTTTGTTTAACCAAATTTGAGAAGAAAGTAAAATAAATATTACTTTATGTTCTTTGCTAAATGGTGCTCTATTGATTGAGTGAAGTAGTTAATTCATTTTGTTGAACTTATATTACTTTCCAAAATTATGTAAATTTTAATTTAAAGGGGTTTCCACTCCTTACTACTTCTAAACAATTTTATTAACTAAAATCAAAAGTTCCTGCCTCAAAATAAACCCCATCACTTTTGTTCCTTTCAAGCAGTATTTAATTGCCTTTGTGTCCAAGTGATAGCTGAATGGTTAATACATTGATTTGAAAATAAAAATCTATCTTTTTCAATTACGAAACAGCAATAGTTATCTATGATAATAAAGAAGAGTGTATTATCTGAGCTTATAGTCATCTCAGTCAAAACACCAAGATCTTCAAAGTTGAGCAGAAACAAGCCTGTTCAATACTCTGATAAGTAACCACTTAGTAATAATGGTTAGAGTGTTCGCCAATGGCCCGGAAGATGTGGGTTCAATCCCAGGTCGAGTCATACCAATTACTCAAAAAATGGTACTTGATGCTACCTTGCTTAACACTCTGCATTATAAGGTAAGGATCAAAGGTTAAGTGGAGCAATCCAGGGAAAGGAGTAGCGCCCTCCCCTACACCTTGGTGTAGTAGCTATCAAAAAGGGAGCCTTCAGATCACCCTCGACTACAGTCACCAACTTTAATTTACTGTAAGCAACCTATATGTCAGACTAAACAAATTTTTGTAATTAACAAGAGAGAATTTTCTAACTCCATTGCAGAAAAGATTGAAGAATTTACTATCACCAATATGACAACAGACACTTGAAAAATTACAGTTTTTATAGGCTTTATATTTGTTGCACAAAGCTAATTTGGAGCCAAGATTTATAGAATACTGCAAGTGAAAACAACAAACAATGGCTTGAAAGACTAGAATGAAATAATTGTTTAACTAAGTAAGAGACCTCAAAAGCTCTTTGGATAATCAGTAGATGCTAATTCAGATGTAAAGTTCTTTCATACCATCTTTACTTGTGAAAACTATCTTTATTCTTTTGACTGCTGAAAGAAGCTTGTGATTAATTTTCATTATTAAAATTACATTGTTGGGTGTTTACACACAGAGTTTTCAATTTTTTTAATTATGAATTTTGGAACAGTGTTTTAAAACCTCGATAACTTATTTCATTTTTATAAGAAAGGAATTATTGTCATAACTCAAGGATAATTAATTGAAGTTTATATACACATGAATTTTTTGCCATTTGTTTATTTTTTTTTTCTTATATTTTTCCATTTTTATTTTTAGTGGCAAAAACATCAATTGGTGGTTTTAGGTCTTATGCTACTAAACTTGAGCCTTTGTATAAATCAGTGCCTTATTAAAATAGTCTTATAGTGGTGATACATTTATTCAGGATGGGGCAAATTTGAATTATGTAAAAGCCATTTTTTTCTATTTTAACACCAGTCTCAAAGATCATAATGTTATTTTTATTCATTTTCACTTGATCTATGTGAAATAGGTTAGAGAATTCATTATCTTGCACAGTTCCACATGACTTCTGGGCAATGTGGTATACTTATGAATATCTAACATGGCAAAGGATGATAGCAATTTACTGTCATTTTATTCAAGGTTATAGGAATCTAATTTTTAAAAAATGTGTATGATATTACAAGACCATTATATAGCAGTCAGTATGCCATGAAATTACATTTGACTTCACTTAGATGTATATATGATTTTTCTATGGAGGTGCTTGTGCTGCAATTGTTCTTGTAGGAAATGAACATGGTGACCTAGGTTCAAATCGGGAACAAGATTGTTTGCATTTTACATAGGACTAATTGGGAAAGGCATGCATACAATGCTGGTTAGTCAGGCAGCCTGGGCTTTTTAACCTTGGTATAGAAACCAGTCTAGGAGAGGAAAAACTAAATTCAATCCTGTTAAACTCTACTTAAAAATTGATCTTTTGTCACATCCTACTCATGAAAGAGGAGTTGAGTCAATACATATAGATTATTTTCTAGCTATAAAAGGATAGATGGTATATAATTTGGTCTCAAAAAATAATCTACTGTAATTATACTCACTTTTTTCCAGATTTTTAAGCCTAAAAGCTAGGGGGCAGTATTATACATGAGAACTAAATATTAACTTTTTTCCGGCTGTGTGTGTCACCATATTCAGGATGGCATGACTAAAAGTAAGTTATATTTATATTCTAAACTAACTAATGTGTAACAAACTTCAGTTTTATGCCACAATGGAGAAATAGCCACTATCCACTGGAATGTGTGTCTTTATATAATTCTATTTCTGTAAAAGTGAGCTTATTTTCAGCACAAGTTCATTGTATTTTAGTATGAACATATCTGTCTATTTGCTCCAAATATTTTGTAAATTTTGTGTTTTAAAAAACAATGTAAACCATAAAAATTCTTATTTCAAATGAATACAAACTGGATAAAAATTGAACAAATGTTTAACTAAGTTAAATTTAGCTGTTAAAAATTCTAAAAAGTCAGTGTGTATTATATACAATAGATGCTTCTTTTTTACTTTCCTGAAATTTTGTAGCCCAAAATCGGGAGTATGTATTATACAAAAATAATTTCATTATTAACAGTACATTTTATTGGCCCTTTAAATACTCCTGACACAAAAGAAATAAGCCTCTCTACCTTTCCAATGAACTGTGACTTCATTCTGGATTCAGTTAGTTTCCTACATTCTAACATTAATCTTTATTCATTGAACTTGTGTGGTTTACCTGACCATGCTTTCAGACAATTTTCTATACTTCGTCTTTAGTTTGTATTCTGTTTATAACTGCTTTTAATTTTAAAATGGTGGAAACATTAATTTTGACTTTTCTCACTTTCTTATAAATCAAAATCTTTTTTCAATTTCATTTCATTTTCTTTTATGATTAATCACATAAACGTATACTTGAATAAGTATGTGTTCTTTTAGATTAGATTCTCAAGAATCTTTAATTTAGCTCAAAAAATATTATGAGAAATATAACTGATTTGGTATTTTGGTGTGTATATATATATATATATATATATATATATATATATATATATATATATATATGATGCACAAAATCTGAAGTTGTTTATGAATTGATTGTCTTTTATATATCTATTAATGTCATTTAATAGGAATTTATTTCAGATGGAAGCAGAGTTTAGAACTTATAAATTAGTAGGCTTTTAGGTGTTATTTTGATTGGGAAATGTTTAAAGTTAATGAAAAAATTCAGTAATTTGTATTTACTTTCATAGTTTAGGGCATATTCAATAATGCTTTGTGACTTAGATTTTTGCCAATGCAATCATTGGACCAATTTGTCCATTGATCAAGGAGAGCACTCTTTATAAAATAAATATAGCTAACTAATATATATATATATATATATATATATATATATATATACTGTTCATTTTTCTGTGTTCTATGTAAAATTGTTGCCAAAATCACTTCTACCTACCTCAAACAAGATTCTGTGTAGTCTGGTATATAACAAAGGTAGCAATTTTTTCTCATGATGTTACATATTTTCCTTGAAAAATTAAATGATAAGAAAACAGTTTATTTAAAAAAAAGTAAAGTTATAACTCTGATTATTTATATATATATATATATATATATATTTTGATTATCAGTTATTTTGTGATGAGAAAATTTATAACTATTCTTGATTTAAATATAATTGTTATCAGTCTTGACCTTCTAACAAAACTGAAACATCACTCTATTTGTAAATCTGGCCACTCACCATAAAAAGTTAATAAAATTTTTCTCAAAAATAAGATAAATATATTTACTAACAAAATTGAGCTACTTTTTTCACACAACAAAATCTTAAATTTTTCCATTCAATCTTTTTTTTTTTTTTGGTATTGTAAGGTTATATTTATTTTTGTTAGGTATATTTCACTACAATATAAATCAAAATCAACAATGATTTATCTAGGAATGTTATTCATAATTTAAATTCCTGAGATCAGTATGCATATATTCTATGGAATTTCCAAGAGTACAGCTTGTAACTATATATCCTGCTATTAAAATTTCAGTAGTGAACAATTCATTTGTTTCATGAGTGGTACACGTATTCAGCTTGATTGATTGGAAACTAGATACAGTCATATATAATAATTTTCAATGTTCCATTATTTAACATTTTTTAAAATAAATAGATTTTCAGAGAAATCTTTTTAATGATACAGAAAGTCAATATCAGTTAATCACTCAGGTAAAAGAAAAATTGAAAATGAATCTGTTTAAAACATTTCCAAAGCCTGTAGAAAGCATTAAGAATTTTCAGCTGCTCAAATGATTACATGAGGCAATAACTTTTCCAGCTGCTTTGGAGACCTGTATGGCTGTTGTTAACAACTGCCAAAAATCAGAATAGTGTTTCTTTTGTCTGTAAAAAATTTAGACTGTTTTTATTGTTAATTTTAAATTTGATTTATATGATTATTGAATATTTATTTTCTCAAATAGAGTAAATCCTAAGAACATTTCATGTCTAAATTTTTAAGAACATTGTCTATGCACACACAATTAGGGAAAGAGAGAAGCGAGGTAAAACACATGCACTCTTCATTATTGTCTATTACAATTATTTATAGATTTAAATTTCCAGTACCAGTTCAGTGCAAATTTCTATTGTTCAAACCTAAGTGCCTTTTTTTTTTCTAAAAGTTGATTTCAAAAACAAAGAATTACTTAGTCATAAGCTAATAAGTTGGGCAAACATTTTTATAGTTTATAAAGGTTTGGGAGACATTTATATATATATATATATATATATATATATATATAGTATTATTCGGTCCAGTTAAACCAGAGTTGGGAGTAATTCCTTCAGGACAAGAAAATCATTCAGGAGCTGAACATTTAAATTTTCTTGGTGGAGAGCTCAATGTAATTTTTTTACAGAGCAATATTTCTTTGAGAAAAAAACCAAAGACCGGTTAATTTAGGATTATAAATTTATTTCCATCCTGTTTATTTTTCTTCGTGTTTTTGGTTTACACCAGAAACTGAAAAACAGGATGGAAATAAATTTATAATCCTAAATTAACCGGTCTTTGGTTTTTTCTTAAAGATCTGCTGTTTCTAAAAAAATAAAAATACCTTAAAATTCCCTTAGCCAACGTGGTCCGCTTGGTGGACGAGTAGTCTGAATCACAGTCTAACGTAAAGTTGGATGGGTTTCGATCCTGGCTCCGATCGTCCTGCGTGTCTAGCCACACTGAAGAGTTCTGATAGAACGAAACAGTCTGTCTGTGGAAGACTATATATATATATATATATACCCACACAGATGCGTGCACACACACACAAGGGTCACTCAATAAAAAAAGTGAATTTTGTATAAGAAGTTGGCTGTAGGAAGCATCGTTTACAGTTGCACCTTTTTTTTTAAGGAAATCGATGGTGATGAGTCCTTTCATATCCCTGAAGACTGTCACTATGACATTCTTTACTGACTGCTGTGAACTTTTTCTTTAACAGATAGTGTGTTTCCACCCCACGGACTGCCTTTTCAGTTCAGGCTTGTAGTGGCAATCCCATATTTAAATCATTTTTCAACTTTTTTTTTACAAAAACACCTTCTTTAAATTTCTGATGGTTTACACTTCTCAGCTACCAAATATCTAATGACAGATCTCTGTTCAAGCCTGGAGCACTGTTTGCACAGTTGGCTGGTGCTGTAGAATATATCAACTACATCTCTGCAGAGGGGTAAGACCCCCCCCACAATGAGTGTCCTGGATATGACACTAAACAATCTGATGGTGAGGTTCCAGTAATGTTGGAGCTTTGGGAAATTTGGTGTACCCCTTTATTACCATTGCTCCCAGGTCCACTCTGGCCTGGAGTAGTAGCACCTGATAAGGGCCCTATCTATGGGTTAAATAGAACTAAACCGTGCTTCCTTCACAATATTGATTTTTGCATTTAAACAGCATATATATGCTAAATTGAATTGTTTAGAATAGAACTGTTTTGACATTTAAACTGCATACTGATGCTAAACTGAATTGCTTGAAATAGAACGGTTTTGACATCTAAACTGTGTACTTATGCTAAACTGAATTATCTGAAATAAAACTGTTTTGACATTTAACTCTGTGTATTGCCCAGTCGGCTGGGGCTGTAGAAAAAACACTGACTGCACCTCTGCTGAGGGGTAAGACCCCCACCCAATGAGTGTCCTGGATATGACACTAAACAATCTGATGGTGAGTTTCCACTAATGCTGAGGCCTTGGGGAAAACAGAGCACCCCTTCATTGCCATTGCTCCCATGTCCATTCTAGCCCAGCATGGTAGCACCTGATAAGGCCCTATCTGTGGGTTAAATAGAACTGCAAACTTATGCTAAACTGAATTGTTTGACTAAACTGAATTGTTTGACTAAACTGAATAGCGTGACATAAAAATATTTTTGACAATTAAACCATACTTTCATTTAAACTGCGTGCTTATGTTAAACTGAATTGTTTGAAATGGAACTTTAACTGTATTAGCTGAATTAGAACTGCTTGACTAAACTGAATAGCTTAAAATAGAAATGTTTTTCACAATTAAACTGTACTTACGCTAAACTGAATTGTTATATATAGAACTGTTTTGACATTTTACTGTATAAACAAAATCTGTACTCATGCTTAGCTGAATTAGAACTGTTTGAATAAACTGAATAGTTTGAAATAGAAATATTTTTGACAATTAAACTGTGTAAGTATGCTATTATATATTTTAACAAAACTTGTAAGAGTGAAAAAAACTGCTGCCTCGATTCACAATACTTGCTGAGTTTTTGCTTACTTTGTTTGCCAGGGATAAAAATAATATTCGAAATCATATTTTATAAAAGAAAAGTTTATTCTACAAAAGGCTAGGAAATTTCCTTTCCTAGCACCTGTGTTTTGGGGTGACATGTTTAACAAACACTTGGAAATTGAATTACTGAAAGAAAAGATAACAAAAATCATCACAAATAAAATTAAAACTTATGAATTAAAGGTTGTTAACTCATCAAGTATTATGTATTTAGGTAACAGCTTTTCATGAAAACAAAGTTCTATAAGGATAGCACTAATACCCTTGGGAAAGGTATGAATCCAATTATTCTCCCTCCAGCTATGGGTAAATAGTAGGACAGACTAGGTTCTTCAGCCTTGGTGAGGCAACTAGTCTAGGAGAAGGAAAACTCTGAATTCAAACCTGTTAAACTCCGCTTAAAAATTGACCTTGTGTCATATCCTGCCCGAGCGGAGGGGTTGGTAAATAGTAAGGATAGAAAAATTAAGAAACACTGCTTTTTGTCTTATCAAGTGTGATAACTATGTTATATTAGGTAATGATATATCATCATCATCATCATCATCATATTGTGCCACCAGCACAGATATCCCTGACCCTCTCTCTCCACTTCTCCCTATCATTCATCGCTTCTGGCAGGTCTTCAGGGCTACATCCCATATCCTCACACTGCTGCTATATGTATGTTCGAGCATGTCATCCGGCTTTTGCTCAGCCATATGTGGGGGTCCATAGGAGTACATCACTTATGAGTTCGTCCCTGCTTCTCCAGCAGTGTCCTGCATGTCTGGTTTGTCTAACTTGGATAGTTTTTATGATGGGAGGCAGGTGACCGTATAGTTAGTGCCTTGTGGGGTGTTACTGCCAGGACTTGTTCAATATTGCTCACAACATTCTTGTGTAATTGCTGTCTAGCTTCTTCTCCAGCTGTTTTGTTAGCATCCAAGTAGTGCATCCATTCAGCAGTATCGACACGACCACTGCCTGGAAGAAACTGCGTTTCATTTTAACAGTCAGATCTGACTTCCATATGATTGATAGCTTATTGATAGCTGTCCATGCCTTCATTAGCCGTGTGTCGATGTCTTTTTTGGTTGATGAGAATTTGCTTCCTAGGTAGGTGAATGTGTCTACCAGTTTCAGAGAGGTTCTCTCTAGTGTGGAAATGGCGCCTGTTTGATTAAAGCACATATATTCAGTTTTGTGTGCATTGACATGGAGACCAATGCCTGCAGCTGCTCGTTCCAAACTATGCAGTAGTGTTTCGGCTTGGTTGGATGTATTTGCCAGAATCGCTATGTCATCGGCATAGTCAGCATCAGTAATTGTTTTTGCGGGTTACCTTCTGCTTCTTTTCTTTGTCAGCTCGAAGCCGTTTTCTTTGATTTTATGAACCGATGTTCTAAGCACGTTGTCTAGACAGATGATAAAGAGGTATGGGGCTAGCATGTCCCCTTGTAGTACTCCTGCTACAATGTCAAAGTGTTCTGTGTCTCCATCCGGTGAACATACTTTCACTTTGGTGTTTCTAAATAGAAACATTTCATCTGTCTTTTATTATATAAAAGGACATTAAAGATTATTTATGTCCATTATGAATTAGACTTTCTTAAATGTGTTTCAAGGATTTAGACTTATTTCGAACCTGTGGATACCAATTTTATTTGTTTTCTATACAAATAAGAACATTCTAGTTGATTTAACTCCAAAAAGTTCTTAAGGATTCCCCATATCGTACACTGGGGTAAAGAGTCTCTCTTGTGGATGTGAATTTCATTTGCTTTCTAGATAACGTAGACCTTCCTGATCTATTTGAAGTCAAAATGGTCCTGTTGTCCTGCAACCCCAATATCCATTAACACTTTCTAAGGTCAAGGGAGGGTGAAATCCCTGTGGTATAGTGGTTAAAGAGCTGAACTGTGACATTGTAGTAGGCAAGTTCAAACTCCAGTCAGGCCACATTCAGAGTAATACTTTTGGGAAAGGTATAAACCCCCTCCTATCCCTCCCTGCTATGGTTTAAAAAGCACCACTACTGTTTTTCTACAAGTATGCATTTACCATCAAATAACCCATAAAAGATGATATGTCATTGAACAAAGAAATCAAACAAAAATCAAGGGAGTTCACATTCCAAGTTTCATCAACATTGGCCCATTAGCCTAAGTGTTTATAAGTAATGGAGGGTTTAGTTTCTTTAGCAAATTGCTGACATACTGGACTGCAAGTCCTCTTATTCCTCCAGTTATGAGTTAAATATTACTACTACCATTCTTTTACAAAGATGGCTTCGGTATTAAATAACTCATGAAGGTTATGCCATGAAAAAAAAAAAAAAAAAACTATTGGAAGTAGGCAAACAAAGAGAATTATGTGTGCGCGCTCACACACACACATATTTGGGAGTTAATAATGGAGTGTAATCCGACAATATATAAAGAAAAATTGATAACAAGGTAATCCAAGTAGGAGGAGAGATTTATTGAGAAGCAAAGTCAACACTATAGCATTTCGGTTCTAATGAACCATCATCAGGGCTATGAGGGATGATATTTGTGATGTTAAATCAATGATGGTTGTTTAAAAGTGCAAAATACAAAAACCTAGGGAAAATTTTTATAACACGAAATGCTGATTCATTAATTAAACGGCCAATATTTTTCTTGTTATACAAATTTTCTCTAGGTTTTTGTATTTTGATTTAACATCTCTAATATCATCCCTTATAGTCCTGATGATGGTTCATTAGAATTGAAACGCTATAGTGTTGACTTTTGCTTCTCAATAAATCTTTCCTTCTACTTGGATTACTTTGTTATCAATTTATATATATATATATATATATATCCTAACAGAATGAACCAACCCCATCTATAATTTATAATATTAAAAAAAGCCACTCTGAATAAATATAAAACTCACTGCTTCAATCAATCAGTCACAACCCCCAAAGATGACCAATGAAATGGTTGAAAGTGCTTGGGCTAATATAGGGTCCTTTCTTTACCAATTTGACCCAGACATGAGAAGACTTGAACATCTTCACATGAAGATTTAAAAAAAGAAACAATCCACAGTATTCAACCAAATATTTATATATATATATATATATATATATAAGCTTTCTTTATACTATATTTCTTCACTGAACTTTATCTAATCAGGAAATTATGTTTGTTAATGATTTAACTAAAACTGGAATATGTAAAGTTAAATGTAGTTTTTAATTCAGAAACAATATAACTATTTTCCTGTGAAATACAGAAACAATATAACTATACATGATTCATCACAACCATGAAACATTAATCAATAGAATTTGTTTTGCTTCTCAGTAAAAATGCTCAGATTTTGTCAAATATAGTTTCTCACATTCTTTTCCTTCTGTGATCTTACTTTTTTCTTGGGTCAGAAACATTAAGATGAATTTTTACTCTAGATATTTTTTTCTTTTTTGCACTATTTCTTTATTATAAGTTTTCTTGGGCTAAAAAATAAAATAAAATAATCTTCTGACTAAATGTACAATACTTGATGAGTCAGACATTTTTAATTTATGTGTTTGAATTTTGTAATAATTTTTGATAATTTCCTTTTAGAATTGTGATTTCAAAGTCTTAGCTCATTATGCAAGACCCAAAAATGTGTATGTTTGAGAAGCAACATCATAAGTTGTAGGGACCTATAAATGATCATTAAACATCTATTTTTCTTTATTTATACAGGAAGACACACCTCTCGGAGCATTCCCCTTAGCAAATTATTGTATCTCTCGATATCTGGACACCAATAAAGACTATTGCTTCAAGGCAGAGAAGTATGGATCCAGAACTTATTACTTTATGACTGAAAGTCGAGAAGATATGAATAGGTAAGACTATTTTATTTATTGTTTATTTTTTATTATATTAAAAACTAGTCTATGCAAAGAATGCTTGTACTGTCTTTAACCCTTGCTGTGCAAGAACCAAGTTTGTTCTGTTCTGTTCTATACACATGCACTCAAGACACAAGAACTGAGTTAACTCATTTTTGATAGGATGTCGAATGCATATTTTATTTTTTTACTGGCTATTAAGAAAATATGTTGAGACAACTGATTTGCATATGATTAGCATGTTAAATAACCAGCTTGTGGAGTATGTTTCTCAATGCAGAATTTAATCAGCACAGTGAGGGTTATCACGGTAAGTATATATTAATTAAAACAAATGAAAATGAAAGTAGTCTTCTTAAATGAATGAATGAAAGTTGCCTTTTTAAAAGTACCATATTTCTTTTTTTATATATAATGAGTATCTACTTCTTGTCCTAGTCAAGTATTCATAATCAAACCCTGCTGATAGCATTAATTCCCTTGATGGACTCTCTTACCCCATCAGTCATTGCTCTTGACAAGGGTTCTAAATGGCATCCAGTCCACACAGAACTGATGAATATAAGCCATCACTGGTGTGTCCAAATATAGGAGTCCATAGAATGTCGCTTATGAGTTTGTCCATACTTCTCCTGCAGTACCTCAATATATCTTGTTCATCCTATTTAGGTGGTTTGTGAAATGGAAGGTACAAGGATCATTAAATACGTTTCCAGAGTTTTTTCGTATGGGCACTTTTATTGATAGTACAAACATGAAACTCTAGTCCCCTTCAAAGTAATCTACTCCGGCTGCAATGCACTTGTTGTACCATTCCACCAACTTCTGGAAGGCCCCATCAAAGTCCTCTTGTGTGAGCGTGTCAATGACCTTCGTCACAGCCTCTTTCATCTCTTCAATTGTCTCATAATGACAGCCTCTGAGCTTAGGGAATAACCAAAAGTCATAGGGAGCAAGCTCTGGACTATAGGGACAGTGAGGAACTGTCTTGATGCCCATCTTGGTCAAATAGTCAGTGACAAGGATGGAGTTGTGGACTGGTGCATTGTCCTGGTGGAAATGCCACTGACCCGATTTGAAGAGTGCTGGCCTCTTGCCACGGAATCTCTTCTTGAACTCCCTTAAAACCTCAACATAGTAACCCTAACCCTAAACCTAACCCTTTGGCCAATCAAGTCTAGTGTATTGACTTCCTTACTCCTCCCACACCTCTCATCATCCCTCACAGACTTCCCGCCTTCCTTGAATCTCTTATGTCACTCAAAAACTAATGCTCGATTCATGCGAGATGGTCCAATAGCAGTCTGAAGCATTCTATACGTTTCTGTGGCATTTTTTCTAAGTTTAAAACAGAATTTTATTGCATATCATTCTTTTAAAGCATTCATGTCCAGATTGCTTTTTTGAAATTCATCAGCTGTGACAATCAGGCTTTAGTAGGGTGTATTCCAATTCCTGCTGTAGCTGTTCATTTGAACCTGAAATCAAAAATTGGTCAGTCATCTCATAAGATGTATGTATAGCAATAACATAGTTAATTTTCAAGAGTCTACAACAATTTTAAATGCCTATACAAAAAAGTCTGGGAACTTATTGAATGCACCATGTAAATGACTGTACAGCTGCTGTTTTAAGTGAATGCTTATTTAAAAGAAAAAACTTTGTAAAATTTTTTTTTTGATTTCTAATTCAATGCCTTTGCTGAAATAACTCTGCTATATGGGCATCTATAATGAAATAAAATTGACTTGTATATTATTGTATGCAATATTGTTTAGTGCCCTCATAGTAAACTTTATACTGAAGATAAATAAACTGCCTTGTGACTTGAAGAGTTGCTATATTTCCTTCTAGTATCAGAGATCAATGTTAAGGTAAATCTCAACTTAAAAGATTTGCCCAACACCAATTTCTCTTTGTGCTGTACTATGCAAAGCTTAGTAATTATCAATAAGTAGACAGAATACAATTACCCAAGAATCTGCTTTTATATCTGACAGCCAAATTTGAATCAGACAGAAGTATTATCTTAATAATAAAATAAAGAAATAATTCTTGAATTATTTCAACTTATCATTTAGACTCCTTGATAAAAATGCAATTTTTATGGTTTTGAGCAATAGATTGATAAAACAGAAAGGGTAACATTAATAAAAAATAAAACATTTTCAGTTTATTCAAATTTTTTTGTTCATTTGTTATTAGTTCCTACCCAACTGCTTTATAGAAAAATAACATGAAAGATTGTTATAAGAAAGTTTTTTAATGATTGGAGTTGGGTTAAAGTGGGGGCTCTATGCCTATAATATGATGCATGTATAAATATTGATTTTAAGTATATCACTCCTCTTTTCATTTC
This sequence comes from Sepioteuthis lessoniana, assembly GCA_963585895.1. NCBI lineage: Eukaryota > Metazoa > Mollusca > Cephalopoda > Myopsida > Loliginidae > Sepioteuthis > Sepioteuthis lessoniana. The sequence goes on from OY757913.1 coordinate 46,074,872, forward strand.
TAAAAGCTGTAAATTTGTTTACTTGCCATTAAAAGTTCTGAGTGAATAATTATAGGAATTCTATTAAAGTAAATTATGAAATATTGTTTTTGTTGTTGTTTCTATTTTATTCTAATTTCCCTGAAGAGCAATAGTGGAATAAAATAAAACAATATTCTTTCACTCAGGCCTGTTGATAGGGCTTAGAATATGGTGACTGCATTTTTTGCAGAGACTTACACCCCACCACTAAAAATGTGTGTCCTGAGTATGACACTAAACTGCAATCAGTGGTGAGGCTCCAGTCCTGAGGGAGTGTAGAGTATCTCTTCATTGCCATTACTCCCAGGTCTACTCTGATACAGAGTGGTAGCACCTGTTAAAGTCCCTTCTATAGATCAAATAAATCTGTTTTAAAATAATTTGTATTATATAATACTTGATACCATATAACTGTATGCAAATTATTCACATTTAGAAGTGATACTCGAAGCTATAATTGTTTACTAAGAATAATCATTATTAGTGAACTGAAACCATACAATTGCATGAAAATCATTGGTGTTAAATAGGGATACTTTAATAACTATTATCAATTCATAATTATTGCTTTAAACCATATCATCATCATCAAGTTATGCTAACAGCACAGATTTCCCTGACTCTCTCTCTATCTGTCCTTATTATTCATTGTCCAGCAGGTCATCCAAACTACATCTTGTGTTCGCACTGAGTTGCTGTAAATAAGTTTTTATTGATCGGCCAAGTCCGGCATGTCCATGTGTAGGGGTCCATAGAAGAACATCACTTATGAGTTCACCTTTGCTTCTCCAGCAGGGTCCCTCATGTCTTGTTCCTCTTAGTTGGATGGTTTTTGAGATAGGAGATAAGTGGCCATACAGCTGTTGTTTCATGCAGTGTTGCTTCCAGGATTTGTTCAAGATAGCTTGTAGCATTCTTGTGTAGTTTCCATGTGTAAAAATTATTAGTATTAGTAATACTTGTAACTATACAACAGTGTAAATTATTTGTATTAGATTGGAATACTTGGTATCATGTAAATGTGGAACATTGAAAATATATTTATGGTTATTACATTACAAATTAATCAAATTTTGGCTGAAAAGGAGGTGATCAACAAACAAGTTAAAGCAAACCAGTAGGCTTCTTAAACATCCAAAATCCAATTCTTTTACCATATCCTAAGACTACCTGCTCTTAAATACAATGGATTGGTAGTTTGTTTTTAAAAATATTTTTCTCATTTCAGAGTTTGAAATCATAAAAAAGTCATCAATATTTTTATTATACTTGTAAGCTGTCCTATTCTTTGAATTGAGAAAAATTGTTTTTGTCCTGTGAAAATTCAGTCATTTTTCTATTACAAAGAAAGTAAAAATAAAAAGGCATCTTTTATACAAACAGTCAATGAATTTGATCTAGAAAAAAAAAGTCTTGTCACTTTGTTGCTGTTTTTTTAATCTGGTTTTTATTATTTGCTTTTTTGATAATTTGTTCTAAGATGTAGATTTTTAAAAACTTTATTTTCTTTACAAATTTTCCTTACATTCTTTCTTGTTAAAAGATAACTTACATGTTTGTATACATATGCAGTGCTAACAGATTATGTGGGGGAGAAAGAATTACTGGTTACTACAGCCGATTAGTTGGAACATTTCAAAATGTCAGTATCAGTTTACTATATAAATTTTATTCATTGTTTTTTTTTTTTTTGTTTTTTTTTTTTGAGATTCAGATTCAAATTTATGTTAGGTTCAGAACTAATTTTTCTTTTATAAAAATACATGTCAAATAAATAAAAAATGATTAGTAAATATTTTCAAAAATATTTTCTCTGGGTTACATTAAATTTTCTATTTGTTTTCTTGTTTTTTTTTTACTCTGTTAGTATTATGTTGAACATGTTTTATTTAGTTCTTTTTTTTATCCTGTCAAATTTTCCATTCATAAATTCACTGCATATTTCACCTTATCAATGCTTATTATGTTATCAGAACTAACCAGTAAAGTTTTAGATACTTTTTGCTTCACAAATATACTGTATTTATTTGTGTATCAGATGCTCTATTTTTCCAGATTTTTCCACCCAAAAGTTAAGGGTGCATATTAGATACAAGAATTACATTATTAACTTTTTTTCTGGCCACATGCCTCACCATAATTGTGATGTGATGACCAAAAGTAAATTAAATCTATTATCGAAATTAATATTTTTTACATTATCACAGAGAAATATTCACTGAAATGTGTGTTTGTTTAAAATGTTGTTTCTCTTAATGCAAGCTTATTTTTACTGATAGCTTTGTTGCATTTTTATGTGAACATATCCACATGTTTGCTCTCAATGTAAACTTTGTGTTTTAAGACATAATGTAAACTATATAAATTCTTATTTTTAGTGAATACAAACCAATAAAAAGTTAAACAAATGTTAGATTTAGCTGCTACTCATTCTAAAAAGTCAGTGCATATGATACACAAGATTTTTTTTTCAGAATTTTGAAATCCAAAATTAGGGATGCATTTACTACATATATTTTTAACTCTGTTTATTCTATTTCAAATAATTATGAACTTTATTAGCTTCATAAAATCACTGATATTGTAATCAAGTATGAAATGTTCTTTTAAATTATATATATATATATATATGTGTGTGTTCTATATTTTTATCTATATTCACAACCAAAACTTTTATAAATTTTAGCGCAAAAAAAACTGAATTGAACATAAAATAACCTAACAAGAGTTGACATACCATAAAACCAACCAACCAACCAAAATACTTTTTACAATCTTCTGTAAAATTTATTTTTATAAATTTCCTTTTAATTCAATTTATTGAATCTCAAGAGAATGTCTCCTACTGACCAACTTCTTGGAAAAAATTTCTTTTTTTTTCATAAACAAAAATGTTGGTTCATATAAAAGTGAAAAATATTATTAGCTATAAATAAATTGTAGAAAGGTATTTTGAGTTGCATATGTTCTTTCCATGTGAAACAGTTTTGCTCAATACTGATCCACTGATGCATTATTATAAATCATTCTTAAAATGCTATGATTACTCATGCAATTAGATCCTTTGCTTTACTTTAAGAGAAAATTTGCATCACCTTTTATCTAGTGTACATTCTTCAGGTAAGCTCATCTACTTAACTAGCTTCAGTCTGTCTTATTTGAATCTTGATGAACCTGGAAAGAAATAACTTGCAGTAATATTTTTTTCAGTGCAAATTGTGATAATTATTGATGAAAGAATTTAAAAAATAATTTTCTCTATGTGAAAATCCCTTTAAACTTGATGATATGGAAATCTTTTAAATGTCTATGAAAATTGCTTCAATTGATGAAGTTTTTCATTTTATTGTTTCTTTTAAGTCAGGTAATCACTTTATATATGTATATAAACAGGATTTTGCATTGAATAACCTAAAAGAGTTAATATGCCATAAAACACAACCAACCAACTTTAAATATAATTATTAGTGTTGCACAGCATTACTTGAAACTATTTAACTGTGTGCAAACAAATGAGCTGTAACTTATTTTAAAACAATGTTACCTACAAAACTATTTGCTTACAAATCATATATATAAACAGAATTTGGCATTAATCTACCTAATAGAGTTGATATGCCATTAAACCAAATAACCAAACCAATCATTATGTACACATTTAGTTTTATCAGATTTTACTCCATAAAGTATCATCTATGAATAAGTTCCCTCTGACCAATTTATTTTGTAAAATCTTCTTAATTAAAAATAACAGGATTTTATTATTTCCTGTGGAATATTATAAGATCAAATATCAGGTCTGATAATAAATAATTTATTATCAGACTGTTCAACATTTAAACTCTGTAACCCAAACTATCAATAGGTAGCAGTCCAAAAATAATTACACTCTATATATATATATATATATATATATATATATATATATATGTAATTTTATTTTTTTGGTTACAGAGTTTCAGTGTTGTAGAGTTTGGTAATAAACAATACCTAATAATATCTGTTATATGTACTTATTTTTGAACAGCTACATATCAATATTTTTGGTTTCAGTGTTATAGAGTTTGGTAATAAACAATACCTTATGATATCTGTTAGATGTACTTATTTTGGACAGCTACATATTGATATATTTCTTACAGAGGTTCAGTGCTGGAGAGTTTGATAATAAACATTATTTTATTGGATAGTGTTCTATGAGAAATAATGAAATACTGGTATTTTTTGTTTAGAAGAAAATTAACATTTTACAGAAAATTGTCAGTGGTGTATTCATTTATGGGTAATACTGTAAATGAACTGCATTTTGACTTGGTTATTCCATATGATCTATTTATACTCTGCATTTTTATAGAAAAATCTAATCAACTGAATTATGCTTTTTTTCATATTGATGCTGTCAAGTTCAAATTTTATAAACATTTACCAATTAACTTTATCATAATCAAATATTTATTAATTACAAGCATGTTTTTCTAAGTTGCTTTTTACCTTTATGTCTTAAAATTCTACAGATGGACCAAATTTAGTTATTTTTTGTTATCACACATTGTCTGAACAATTGTAGAGGGTTTCTCATTTCTGTAGAATTTTACCTACTTTTACTGATATTTCTTAATACTCAGGTGAATCAAAAGTTTTATAATATTTTGGTAATTTGAGGCACAATTTGGCAGCTCCATATGCTTTTTGTTGAGATTGTGAAATGCCAAGCTCTTCTGATATTCTCTGAGTGCTACCTACCAGATTTGGCTACTCTATAGCTTGAAGGATGGCCTCAGAATCCACAAATTTTGGCCTACCTGACTTTACCTGATCAATAAGGTTCTCACAACCCGAGGCAAATTTCTTGAACCATCTGATTACTGTAGTACACATTCATCCTTAGTACAAATGTTTTGAGTGGCTTCCATAGTGTTATAACAGTTTGAATTTGCAAAGCATAAATTTGCGAATTGGATTACATTGCACATTCTTCTGTTTAGCTTTCAAAATCACACATGAAGAGAAGGACTGCACAATGTATCAGTAAAACAATAGTACCATCTCAACAATAGCTTGAACAGCTATGACCACATGATCAAACTAGCATGTATCAAAATATTGCAAAACTTTTGGCCCACCCTAGTAAAATATTTTGCTCTAGAAAATTAAATTGTCAAGGTAAAGAATATTTTTCTTGTCCAACTAAGTTAAACAAAACACTTTTCCAGGTTTTTTTTTTAAGGGAAAACACTCAAAGTTAATATCATACTTCACTGGAGTCCAGTCAAACTAAACTGTCTTTTTTAAAAAAACAATATCCTACTTTTCAGTTATAATCTCTTAAATCTATCCACAAACCAGCCAAAACCTTTACCATTGCACTTGGGTACATATATGGGTTCAAGATTCCTTTTACAGATTCTTCTGAGTAAGAATACACAAAATGTCAAACTTGTGTTTTTATCAAATGTATCAGTTACATCATCAGGGTAACCCTCTTGGCTAAAGAGACATTAATAAGAAACAAGAAAACCTGAATTTGAGAACACATGTGATAAGGTATTTGACTCTTTGTCCATTTCAGAAAAGCAGAAAGTTTTTAAAATCATGTTCCCTTCTTGAATATAAAATAAGAATGTCTAGTGTTATTGACAAAAGAGAACATTAAAAATATGACATACTTTATGTGGATATTACTAAGATTACTTTGAATGATTCAGAAGAGAGACATTATGTCTATTCTAAGCTTTTTGCCTCACACTTCCCAGCCAGATTGTCACCTCTAATACTGATTTGCCTTCTATCTGATCCTGCTGATATATATATATATATATATATATAGCATAAATCTGTCTCTTTGATGTTCAAATCATTCCTCTGAGATATATTGAGACACCCAATTCATCTCTACTACATGGAATCCAAAATCCTATCTAAGCTATGCCTTCTGTTTATACGGAGAGAGAAGGAATAGGAAAACTAGACATTCTATCAACAAAAGCAAACAAACTTTGTCTTGCCAATAATAACTTATAAATCTTACCAAGTGTTCACTAGGAAATGATTAAAGGCAAAGTTCCAAAAAATATTTTTAAAAGGACCTAGTATGGGTTTTGTTTGAAATATGTTTTTTTTTCTATTTATAAACAACATTGAATATTAGTGTTAAACAAACAAATATCTATTAGATTATATTCTAATATTTATCATGACCAAGAAAGTAAATAAATAATACTTGAGAAATACAGAAAATGCATAAAGTCAACATCATCATCATGTTGTGCTGCTAGCACGGATATCTCTGACACTCTCTTGCCACTTCTCCCTATCGTTCAGCACCTCCGGCAGGTCTTCAGGGCTACATCCCATATCCTCACATAGCTGCTGTATGTATGCTCGAGCTGGTCGTCCCGCTTTTGCTCGGCCATATGTGGGGGGTCCATAGGAGTACATCACTTATGAGCTCATCCCTGCTTCTCCAGCAGTGTCCTGTATGTCTGGTTCATCTAACTTGGATAGTTTTCATGATGGGAGGCAGGTGGCCGTATAGTTGGTGCCTTGTGGAATGTTTTCGCCAGGACTTGTTCAATATTGCTCACAGCATTCTTATGTAATTGCCATCTAGCTTCTTCTCCAGCCGTTTAGTAAGCGTCCAAGTAGTGTATCCATAAAGCAATATCGATATGGCCGCTGCTTGGAAGAAACTGCGTTTCATTTTATCAGTCAGGTCTGATTTCCATATGATCGATAGCCTATCGATAGCTGTCCATGCCTTTGTTAGCCATGTGTCGATGCATGAAGTAAGCAATATTTATTCTTTTTTCTTTAACAAATGATTTGAGAATGAGAAAATCAGTGTGTGTGCGTGTGTGTATATATATATATATATATATATATATAAACATATATATCCACCCATCTAGGGTTATTTTATACCAAGAGGTTAGGGAATCACATTTATTGTATATTCATAATTACATTTTTTTGTGTTGCTTCTTAAAAGGACTTTTTTACACACAGTCCAAGAGAATGCAAATATTTTTAACAGATGTATTTGACCCATAGATGGGGCCCTTACACATACTACCATGCTAGGTTAGATTGGACCTGGAAGTAATGTCAATGAAGGGATACTCTTCACTTCCCAGATCTCCAGAACTGGAGCTGCACCATCAAATGCAGTTTAGTGTCATACCCAGGATACCCCTTTTCTTGAAGGGAGGGTCTTACCTTTCTGTAGAGGATACAATCAGTCTATACTAAGCCTACCAACTGGGTGATTTATTACAACACTAAAAAGATTCATTACTATTTGACAATCATTGATAACCATTGCTTTTTGGGTATCTCACATCGTGCAATGGTTAGCACTCTCATCTGACAAATCATCGTTAATGAGTTTGAGTCTTACTTGGTATCCAATATTTCAAGCATTGCACTAAACTAAGCTTAGTCAATGAATAATGTTTTGCATGGTTTACAGGTTTACAAGCAAGGCTAGAAGATTATTTCTAATGTGTATTTATCCAACCCCTCTGATGCCAGAATGTAACACAAGCTCTGGTTAATGCAACAAGCAAACCTCTTGGTCAGGTGTGAAAATAGCTCAGCTTCATAAGTATTCCACTTTTAGGGTGGTGGGTAATAAACCTCTCCTTTCAATTCTAAACGGGATCCTAATAGTTCTTGCCTTGTGCAACAACTAAACTAATCTTAGTAAATAATTATGTTTTGGCACATCCCATAGTGTAACAGTTACTTGGCTAGGCTAGCAGACTATTTTTAATGAGTTTAATTTTTACAGGGTGTCCTATATTTTTAACCTTGAGCCAAACTCAGGTCAACTTAGTAAATGATAACAGCCATAGATGTAGTCATGACTCTTATAACATTTGCTCTGTTTCATAACTGTTATGATGACCTACCTACACAATAATAAACTCTTCCTCCTTCATAAATACTAACCCTATTTTACTCTCACTGAGACATCCTCCCAGCAGAGTAGAGTGTATGCACTACTCTCTGGGAATCACAGGGCTGGGACACACTTTGGTCGGCCACGTTGGTCGGTACATGGATCTGGTTGAGTGTGTCCTGGTTCCAGTGGCAGCCTGTCAAGGTGTGCCTTGACCAGCTTCCTTGAGCCTCAGGGGACCATTCCCCCAGGCTCTAACCCTCCTTGAAGGGGCTAGGTTTATTGCCTGGTACCTGAGGTGCTCCCTTTTTAAGGGAATGCAGACGGGGCCTGAGGCATTTTTAGAGCCACCGGGCGTGTCTAGGCTACAGCCCTGCACCCAGACCCACCAAAAAAAAGGCCTTGTGCTATACTCATTCAGTTGGTGAGACATCCGACAAAAAACGACTTTCTCCCAGCAGTCAAACCTGACAGTTTGGACGGACACTTCTATCTGCTGTACTAAAACTCTTATTTTGTATATATGTTCTGTTTATTCAATACACTCATTCAACCTCCTTTCTCTTCTTCTGTGTCTTCTTTCTGGACCCTAACAGGCCACAACAATAACTAGAGTATGAAGATATCAGACTGAAAAGCAGGGAATTACTCTCTTAACTTTATAGCATGTTGCTGATTCTTTCTTATTTCACAGCAACAGAAGATTATTGAGTAATTCTATTCTTTTCAATATTTCAACATATACTTTTTCAGCCATCTTATACTTTTATATTATAAGAAGCATCATGGATTAGAGTTTATTATAAAGCAAACAACCAAATATTGAATACTATTTTGTATACAAAGGGATGCTGAAAGGTTCTCAGACCGACCAAAACAAGAATGAATTAGAGCCATGAAGCATGCATGCAATTCTCTATATCAACAAAATTTCTCAAGTTTCTTCAATCATTCAGGAGAAATTTTTTAAAAAATAATTTAAAAGTTTCTCTTCTTGGTTAGGCAAAGAACTTTACAGCATTCCTTCATATAATAGATGATGTACTTGAAGTAGCTTTTAAATATTGATTTCTGTGCTAAAATAGCTACTTTTGAGATTCTGTATATCTACTGTATTTATACACGGAAAATGTAGTTACATCAGTTTTCTAAATTGATTGATTGTTTGTTTCAATGGCATATAAACCTCCTTGGTTTATTTAATGCTAGATCCATCATTCTAAAAGAACAGTAGTGCTACTATTTAACCCATAGCTTGGATGATAAGGGGGCTCATACCTTTCCCAAAAGTATTTAATATACTAATAGCATGACTAGTGTTTGAACTCGCTTACTACAATTCCACTGTCCAGTGCTTAAACCATTACACCATGAGAACGGGGGGGGGCATCCTTGTAGTGTAATTGATGGTGTTTTTGGTTTAGGATGCATATTTTATATATATATATATTGTGAAAAGAAAAATTGTTATAAAAATGTTTTTTCTTAAATCAGAAAAGTTCTCAAATACTGACCAGTAGAGCAGGATAAAACCTAAAATGAATAATTTTCTCAGCCACATGACTCTAAGTTTCATGTAGTTGGAAAAAAATATATCTTCAGATATATACACTGTAAAATAGGTACAAACAAAAGTAGAGCTAAGACCTCTTATTTATTGCTGCCAATCACTAACTTAACTATATAGATCTTTTATTTGCCTCTATTGTAAAATTATTCATTTGGAAAAAAGACTTGAAACCACTTTTCCAAAATTTATCCAACACACTGGGTGATTTCCTGGTCATTTTTATTGCAGACTGATAGAACCAGTAACCCATTAGTGTCCTAATCCAAATAAAAGCTATAGCCTGTATTTTACAATTTATGACTAGGTACTCAACAAGAGAGTAACACAGCACAATCTTTCTTACTCTATCTTTAGTCAGAATATTTGTATACTAGTAAAATAAGCTATAGCTGCCAAGAATTAATTATCCTGTTTGAGGTGAGTTTTTCTTGGTAATTTTTAATGTGACCTCAAACGTTTTAATTATAAGCTTTAAGATTAATTCTGTTATCTTGAGTTAAATATCAATCTTTTAATTTAGCCAGCCACTGGTTATGCAGAGAAGATGATTTTCTCTTTATAACTACTGCTTTTATACTTTTCTTTTTTTTTCTTTTTTCTTTTTTAGGCTTAGAAAATATTCTTGTGAAGAGTGCCTTAACGTTGCATATGTAATTTGTGATGGCAGGATAGGAAAAAAGAGAAAATTGTAGATAAGTGAAATGAGATATCTAATATGGGATTTGGTTTTGTGTCAAACTAGCATTATCTCATTTTTGGATGTGACTTGGCAGATATTTGCAGAGGGAAGCCCAAAACTAGAGAAGAAATCTCCTTGTAGCTGAATCGAGTGCTTTGTATTCAGTTATCAGAACAAGCTTGAGTCACTGTTTGAGTAACCCCAGAGAAAAAAAATTGATAGGCATGGATATTTCTAGCATCTCTTAACATGTTTTGTGCCTTTTTAGGTTCTGTTTTATGAGAGCATTGACAGAAACTGAAGGTCTGGAAGATGATCAAATAAAAACAAAATTGATCTGGTGTCATGTTGAAAATGGTAACCAAAAAAAAGTTCCAGTATAAAATTAGTAATAACACTGAAGTGTCAAAACATTCACTTGTCAAATGGATAGACATTAGTTAGATATCATTTACTGACAGTTCAACTTTATATATTTTCTTTTCTTACTCATAGTTTTGCATGGAAATTATAAACTAATGTTAGCAGTCACCTTAGAAATTAGGAAGTACTGTATATAACTAATGTATCTAAGGCAAGATATGAAAGTTCTTAAAAAAGAACTTAATGCATAGGTACAGTTTTTCATTTTAATTTTTCTATGTTACTCAGCTCAAAGTGACTATATATATATATATATGAAAGAAAAAGACAATTTTGAAAATCAGATGGACATTTGACTAGAAGTCTCACTAATTTTATTAGCAAAAACAGATCTACATGAAAGAACAAAAAATATCGTGTCTGAACACTTAGTTTTTTAAGCTTTTTTTTTCCATTTTAACTGTATTGGTCAATTTTAACTATCGATGTAAAATTCAAAAAAATGTTTTTAGCTTAAGCATTGAGACACTACATAAATTATTACACTTTTCTAACTTTATTACAGATTCATTTCTGGTTAAAAAAAATCAGGAGCATTCTGATGATATTATATCTCTCGCGAAACATGTCAATCAGATCTTTAAGCTTTCTTCTTTATTCTATCAGATTTCATTCTCTCTCTCTCTCTCTCTCTCTCTCTCTCTCTCTTTGTATTCAAGATAATAGTTCTATTCTGCTAATGATATTGCCTTAATTTCTAGCCATTGACGATCCATTTCTTTCTTATTTTCAATGCACAACATTTAAGTTTTGGGTTAAAAATTGAAAAATCCTGTGGTTATATCATTATTTTTTGTTAATACAGAAAGTGAAACAAAAGAAAGATTGAAATGCAGTACAGTGATAAGAAAATCTGAAACATTCATTTATTATTATTATTATTATTATAATGAAAACAAATTGAAAATGTTTACTTGAAGTACTTGGTGTTACTTTAAGTTCCATGTAACTGTTGTAACAATCATCAGACAGCTTAGTTTCCTATTTGCTTGCTTTTATTTTAGGCTCATCAGGCAATCAACAACTTCCATCTTCCAAATTTCTCTTGTCCTAATTTTCATTCAACTTACACACACACACACACACACACACACACACACACACATTGAACTAAAATGCAAATCAGTATAAAATATAACTGTTATGCTTTTTTGTTTCCCTATAGTCACAATTTGCTGTATTTCTCTATATAATCATTAGACTGAATAAAAAAAAATGGTGTATTTGTTTAATACATCCAACCAATAATTTCAGGATTTGATTTATAAATAGCTAGTCATTATACAAGAGAAGCGAAAAGTTATTGGCTTAACCAACAAGGAGATGATCTAGAGCCATAAAAACTATATGTACTATTCCATATATCTATCTCATTAAAAAACTTATTAAAGTTCAACATGGCACATCATTTCTCAAGTTTCTTTAACCCTTCAAAGAAAAATCTGTAAATTAGAAAAATAACCATTCTCTTCTTGGTTGAGACAAGAACTTTTCAGCACCCTTTGATGATGATGTTTTTAAAATTATTTTTGCTTGCCTATAGATCTAGACATCTAGTTGTAAAGTCTCGAAAAAATCTACTAGATTTAAATTTCCTTTTTATCATATATTCCTTACTTCCACATATGTCATTTGAAATATTCCATGTAATTTGTTATGAGAGTAATGTAAATCTTTAGACTTACTTGTGATAAATCTTCAATTTGAAACAAGTTCAACTGCAATTATAGTAAAGAATTATATAGGTATTTTAAGTAAAAATGAATATGAATAAGTCGATTTTGCTAATTTGGATGCAAATCTAACAAAATTTTCTTCCAATATAATTAAATCTATTTATATTTACAATAGTTGTCAAATAGCCTAAAACATAAAAGAAACAAAATTATTCTAATTCTCATTTTCAAATGATTGTTTAGTTTACGAATATTTTCCTTGGAAAAGGCATGAATTTGACAACACTAGCATGAGCATATGTGAATGTATAAGACTGGCTCAAAGTTGGCAAGTACAACATAAATATTTTTATTAGTGGAAGTCACTATTAAGTCTTTATATTGATTGAGATATTTAATGATTAATTTCAGTATGTTTCTCATGTTCAATATAGTGATGACTTATTTAGAATACTGAAAAACACTTTCTATGCTTGCTTTCTATGTTAAATTTACTGCTAAGTAAAGCTGTATTATTTATAAAAATCTAAATACATTTTCCACTGACTTTATATGATGTTTGAATTTTGATATTTGTTACCCCAGAAACTATGGGCTAAATGATAAAGACATTGTTCTAAAAACAAATGATAGAAATATTTTAAATCCTAACCCTACTTCCACAACTCTTGGGATAAAAAAGCAACTTTTCTTTAAAAAAAATAATAAAGGATAGCTTAAAAGGGTGAGTTCATTTCTTTAGTTAATGTTGTCATACTTACTGTAGAGGAAAAGGAGGTCTGGAAAATTTAGGATGATTTGAGTGACAACTGCTATGTCAGTAAGATACCTGAAAGGAACAGCAACAAGATGAAAGAAAATAATTTACTTATTTGGTTTGTTCAAGATAAAAATGGATATTTCATTTGACATTATCTTTGCAATCAAGTTAACTAGGAACAGATTCTTGATCAGATGCAAATTAATAAGGTCATAGTTAATGTTACCAAAACTTAACATTTATTGAGAATAGATGTACAGAATAATATCCATCATGAGAGACCTGAACTACTTTGTCAAACATGTGCTTTCATTGAGACATTGATCATTAGAAATTTTTTTACGGCATTTAACAAGCTTTTTTTTATTATAATTTAATCACTGTGTATTATCATGAGATTAATTTGTAATGCTATAAAATAGGGATTTTCTTTATTCTTTTCACTGTTATTGTAATTAATAGCATTTATAGCGGTTAGGTTATATGGTTATTTTTTAGCGCTATATTTTTTAAGGCACACAAATGAATTACGAAACTATTCTTTATACAACACACAACAACGAAAGTTCTTTATTTGCAGCTTTGAGGCGGTTTGTTCTTGGTGCTGCAAGACTCGTGGTATTTAGGCTTGTTGGTTTTGGAGACGCGATAGCTTAGCGGGATGTTGAGATGGCAGCGTGTCGTTGGACGTGTGAGGGAAGTATTCAAGGTCACCATGTAGTTTTGTGTGTCTGGTAATTGGGGAGAGTAGGCGTTATCTCCATTAATGTGGACCAGAGGTGAAATGAGAGCTAGGTGTGTCGAGAGCGAAGTGGCGCTCGGATCAACATAGTAAATTTTTGTAGTGCTTGTGGAAGGCATGCTGAACGTATCTAATTCATATTCAACTGGGATTCCTTGGTCTAAAATAGATTAGACGCAAAGAATCCATAAATTAGATGGTTCCCTCGTTGAGTGTCCATATTGCTGCTGCTAGGGTTAAAGCCACAGTGAGATATCCCACTGGGTGGCTTGTTTAGCTAAAAAGCATCACTAAGCAGGAACGACCAGAGACACGTCTGCTCCGGTCGCTGTCTCAAGCTGAATAGAGTGTGTTTGGCCGCTCACCCGTTTTGCTAGCTGGAAATGAAGGTCCGGGCTGAATAGGATATGTCATCCTGATTGGGTGAAATTCAGTGTTGAATTAAATAGCGCGCCAAAACAAAATACGAGATTTTCCTCTTCTCTACACATTCATTCATTCTTTGTATCATATTCTTTATTCATATACCAAATGATATATTATGTATAGATATATATAGATTATATATTTATTAATTATGTACAAATTCATGTTCACTATTTGTGTATTTACAATATTAAATTGAATATTGCTTTAAAAAGCATGTGCATCATATAAAAACGATTTAAAATCTTAAAAAAAGGTAACCCTTTGTTTCAATCTGCTCCAAACCATAACTTCCCCATGGGCTCAATTTTATCAAGACAACTTTATTGAAGAATGGCTACCCCAAAGATGTAATCACCAATACGATTTGATATAAATGTCTGCAATTCTCCTCCAAACCAAAATTTTGACCAGAGAAGCACCAAGTATATCAAATATTACCATGGATTGGCAACGCCTCCATGCAGCTACTAGAACAAATTAAAAGATCTATCAACCGTTGTTTCAATTCAGTTAAGTTGTGAGTCATTCTTAAATCTAATATATTGTTCCCTGACAATCTCAAAGACAGTGTGACTGCTCTCTTCAAAAGTTCTCTCATTTACAGATTTACATACAGATCCGATTTTTGCTATATAGGCCACACCAATCAATGATTAGAGATAAGAATAAACCAACATATTCCCTCGAGTATCCGAACATGTACTTCCAACTGGCTAATTGGGCCTGCGCATGCATAAATAGTTGCACTTTATTTTCACCTTAGAGACATCAACTAATGAGCTGTAGCTATCCATTCTAGAAGCTTTACTGATAAAGAAATACAAACCAGAATTGTGTATTCAAAAGCAGCTATACACTCCACTGCTTTTTAATAACCCTCTCAGACCATCAGAAGAAACACCATTACTCTTCTAGCTTCAGGTAAAATTTTTATTTTTAATATTTTTCTTCCCCACCTCCTGGATTTTCCTTTGGTCACCATCCCATGATTACTTTCTCTAGAACAAACTCGATTATCACTGACATAATTCTCTGAAGAGAAGTGACCGAAAGAAATGGTTTCCTTTTTTTTGGATTTGAAGTCATTTTTAATATGATGCACATGCTTTTTCAAGTAATATTTAGATTCTGTACCTACCACAAGACCTTAATATTAAATTGGTATGAATTGCTTTATTCAAAACATAAACTAAATAAGCTTCTCTTATCCTGAAATTTAACTACATATTCAACTTATCTATAAATTTGGCAGAAGTGACTGAACTTTATTATCTATCTATATTCTAACATTAGAGAGAGAGAGAGAGAGAGAGAGAAAGAGAGAGAGAGATACTTCATTTTTGTACATCACTGTTGGTATTTTTCTTTTGATCTTCTTTTGAATTTACATAGTAGTAATTTCACAACAGTTACAGTACATGTCTTTTCAGTACATTAAAATATTAAACTAAATGATGCTAGAACTTTTTTGAGATAGATAAATTATCAGTAATTATATAATATATATATATATATTTCTTTTTGATATTGTTTTCAGAAGTTAATATAATTAATCTTTAGGAGAGGTATCTCGAATTCTCACATTACTATATCTATGTGTGTGTGTATTAAACAAAAACTATGGCAAAATAGTATGTGAGATTAGCAAGAAATATTTATCTAAAGTTTATAGTTTAAAAAGAATATTGATGCCAAGATCTTCTTGTTAGTCCAGCAAATTTTGCTACAGTATCATCTAGGTTAAAGAGAAAAGATATATATCAATATATATTAGGTCTAGAATTTAAAGATAAAATCAAATAATTTCATTTAAAAATAGTTTTATTTAATAAGTCTTGTTCAATTTATAAGTAAGTAAAGTTGGTGACCATAGTTGAGGGTGACCCAAAGGCTCCTTTTCCAATAGTTTTGATACCAAAATATAGAGGAGGGTGTTACTCTTTTTCCTGAATTGCTCTGCTTTACCCTTGATCTGTACCTTATAATGCTGAGTGTTAAGCAAGAAGGAATCAAGTACCATTTTTTTGAGTCTTTAGTATGACTTGACCTAGCATTGAACCCTGGTCTCCCATTAGGCTAATGGGCTGGTATATAAAGTGTATTATTTATCTGTATTTCTATCTTGAGATTATTATTATTTCTTTTTTTTCTTTTTTGCTACCTAGTAATTTTCTGTAAAATGAAAATTGACACTGAGAAATGGGGACTACCTCAATAACTATTAAATACATCAAAAACAACAGTAGATAACCTTCTTGTAAAAAAAAAAAATATATACCTTAAGAAATGATAAAAGTAATTTATTTAGGTGTACTGAAAAATTCTTAGTATAACCAAGATGAGAACTACCTTTTTTCCTTTTGAGAAATAATGTGCTGAATGCATTAAACTTAAAGATGAATATGTAGAACAGTATATATATTTCATGGCTCTAAATTATTCCTTTCTTGGGCAGGCCAAGAATTTTTCACCTGCATCCCTATATCTTAGAAATAATTATAAACATTTTGTAAGGAAATGTTACTAACTATGACTTGTAAGAGTTAACTCGAAACCATGCTTTTTTAAAATTAAGAATTGATAATAGGAATATTTGTTGGCTTCTCATCGATGCCAATGATCTAGTAACAAGAACAAACAGTTTATTGTTTAAATGCAGTGACATTTCTTTGAACTAATAAGACTATTCTGCCATCATTTAAGGAGAATCCTTAGATAGTCAAATCACACAATTTGCCTTAACCAACATTCTTTGATTTCTTTTTTCCAGCAAACTTTGACTTATTTTCAAATCCTGAGAATTCTGAATGCCTGTTGGCTAGCAACATAAAGTGCAGAAAACCTTCAACAAAGAAACATTTAACTTAAGACACTTTCTCTCTTTTTTATATTTCATTCTTTTTTTTTTAATATAAAAGCTAATATTTTCTTATGCTCAAATCTTTTGTTGAAAAAAAAAAATAATAAGTACAGCTTACTTTATGCACACACTGCATTTCTCAAGTTTTATTTCTTTTGGTTATGATATATATTAGAATATAATTTTATAGATATTTATTTATAGGATTAACCCTACTGTGACACAAGGATCTGAAGAACACCCTCCGAAAATTGTTTTCACAACCAATTTCATGCAAGTTGTTATTCTCCTGCAGATATTCCAGGAATTTAATTTTGAAAACATCATTCTTTTAGCTTGATTATTTTAGTTTGAGTACTTTTTCATTATTTAGAATATTTTAGTAAAGACTTCATTGTAACTGTAAATGGACTTAAAATTTGAATGTCTACAAATATATTTCTTTGCCCAGATTTTAGGACAGAAATGTTATTTTTTTTCTTTGTGAGTTTTTACACCAGTTTTAACTGATGTCTGAGTAACAGCAAGTCTCTTCAGACCTCCAGGACACTTCTCAATATTCTAGTTGATCTTAAAAGTGCTGTAGTGTGGATGGTCTTAATTCTTCCTCTGACCTCCAATTTCTCCAGTTTGCTTTCCAAGCCCGTGGAGATCTTTCCAAGTGCACTGATTACAATTGGTATCACCGTCACACTCATATTCTACAGCTTTTTTTGTAATCTAACATAACCCAAGTGTTTGTCGATCTTTTTGTTTAGTTTCCCTCTATAGTCCTCTAAAATGGCAAAATTCACAAGATTAATTTTTTACATTAATTGCCACTAGGTCAAGTCTTCTGGCTGGTATTCAGAGATTCATTTGTGTCTCAAAATCTGAGAATTTTATGGGTCTCATTTTTTAGGGAAGATTGCAGTTTGTGAATATGCCATTTGTCAGAATGATCAAATTTTAATCTCTTGCACAATTCCCAAGGGATCACCTTTCCCACCAGGTTATGCCTTGTCTTGTATTCCTTTTGTGCCAATATGCTGAATTCAGTTATGGGATTAATCATTTTATCTCTGTCCACAAATAACCTATACTTGCTATTGTATTGGCTATTATCAATTTTTATTATTATTTTGAAGGGTATGAGAGCTTTGAAAAATGATGTGCTGAGTGTGTTGAACTTTCCTTACCTAGAAATTTAGACCAGTTGGCTGGGGTTGTTGAATACACCAACAGCATCTCTGCAGAGGAGTAAGACCTCTTCCCCAATGAATGTCCTGGATATATCATTAAACAATCTGATGCTGAGGCTCTAGTGATGCTGAAGTTTTGGGGAATACGAAATTGAATTGTTTGAAATAAAACTATTTGATCATTTAACTGTGTAAACAAATGGCTGATGTTTAAATGAATTGTTAGTGAGGCATAGCTATACTTGGAACCATTTACCTGTGAGCAAAAAAAATGAGCTTAGGCTCATTTAAAAAATGTTATCAACAAAACATGTTAACAAATCATATATATTTAACACGCATATATATATATATATATATATATATATATATATATATATATAAAGAGGATTTGTCATTAAATAACCTAAAATAGTTGATATGTCATAAAACCTAACCAAACTAAATGTATCTGAAAACTGAAGAAATTTCAAAATCTTTATTCTATTTAAATATCTATAATTTTTTGCTTCTGATGGGTGGGTCCCCGTGGTGTGGTGGCTAACGTGCAGGACTGCATCATCATAGTAAGCAATTTCAAACTTCAATTGGGCTATTACATTTACTTTTGGACAAATACTCTTCTATTTTCAAAGCGAATTGATAAAATAAAAAGAAATGTGAATTGATTGTTGCCAAAGAGAAAGTAAAGGAAGAAAACAGGTTGTGATTTTTAAATGCCTAGTAAAAGAAGGAGATCAATTTTTTTCTTATTTTTAAAGTTTGATTAAAATTATGACTTGATAATTACTGATAAAGATACCTAATCATTATGCGCATCCAAGTGGGATATTCTTTTACTCTCCCCCTTGACCAAGTGATTGGTCTAGCCCATGGCTTCACAAAAACAGCAATCGGAAACTTTTAAAAAGAGTTAACAAACAGACATAGAAAAAGAATACTGTTAAACTGATTATTTTTTTTAGACTTGAAAATTTAAAGATGGTTCAATTGGAAAAAAAGAAGACTTGTTAATTATTTAGTTTATTATCTTCTCAGTGTATTGAAAATAATGATGGTTTTCAATGTGGAGACAGATATTTTTTTTTCATTACTCATTATTTTTCATTCATTTCTTCATCACCCTCTCTTTTTCTCTTTATTACTTCTATTACTGTGTGTTATGTTTTCTATAGATTATTATTGTATGTTTTTTTTATTCATTGCAAAGGCAAAGATAGGGTACATATGTAATAAAATTGCAAATCATCCTTTCTTGCTTCAATAACTCCTCTTGATTTTTTTCATTCTGTGGAATTTCCACAGGTCCTGCTTGTATTAATAAATACAGTAATAAAAATTCTCCTGAACTCTTGTCAACAGATTAGCATATATATCACATCAACTTGTTTTGTCTATGACCAACAAGAAACAGGGAGAAGAAACAACATATTCATTGGGAAACAGACAAAGCTGATTGTTTGTAAGTGGGGAACTATATCTTTTAAAGAAAATATTAACTGGGTATTCAGTTATCACTCTGTAAGGTGAAGTTTTCAAATAAAATGTGGGAAATTCTACTTTTTTCTTTATTGTTCAGTCATGTTAGTTTGCCAATCTTTAAATATTACTCACTTTAGAAAAGAATAATCAAGCTATGTCTAGACCTATACTAATTACAGATCAGGAATATGCCTCAAGGCTCTGCTGAGAATATTTCTCAAAGTAGGTTTTATTTCTTTTTAGAATCAATTCATATAATCACAAGAAACTTTTTTTTTAAATCACAAACTCTAAAATAAGTAAATTGGGGTCTGAAGATAGATTGCAACAAGTTTAGATAATTGCTCACTGAATACAAAATACAGATGACCCTAAAAAGTTCTAATCTTTTCAAGACCCTCTCTTTTTAAAGTTTCCAAAATAGAATTAGCCAATCTTGATACGATATCACATTTTTATATTTCTTAAATTATTTTCCCCATTATTAAATATTATACACACACATTTACACATAATCATAACAAAAGCAACATGAATAACTAAACCCATGGCACTAAAATACTGCAATGTTTTCTCGAAATTTTTCTTCTGTTTTCCTGGCAGAAACACTTTATTGATATTTTTGGAAGGATCCTCCAATGAAACAATTAAAGAAAATGATTGTCTCAGTTTGATAAGTTTTATTTTCAAATATTAGTGATGAATCATTTACCTCAAAACTAGATACTTCTCTAGTATCTTTTTGAGATATTTTCAATACCCAAGTTCAAGT
This sequence comes from Sepioteuthis lessoniana, assembly GCA_963585895.1. Lineage (NCBI taxonomy): Eukaryota > Metazoa > Mollusca > Cephalopoda > Myopsida > Loliginidae > Sepioteuthis > Sepioteuthis lessoniana. The sequence goes on from OY757913.1 coordinate 46,095,367, forward strand.
GACATTTAGACAAGTTGAAAAACTGATCAGTATCTTGGTTTACAATGAGATTAAATCGAGTAAAAATCTTAAATATTAGAGAATGATAATAAGAAAAGAAAATTCTTATATTCATGGAGAAAAAATAGATATATAATCAAAGGCCAAAGGATATAGTTAAATAAATAAAATACCTACAGAAAAAAATGAGTTAGCATAGCATGATTATTATCAAAGACTTAATTTGCTCCTAAACTACACTCATCATTTATTATCTTGTTTAACTGAATTATACATAATCTATGTATTTTTTTCTTAGGCTAGAAACTTTTATCCATTTTCTTCAAAGTCAGAGATTAATTCTGTGAATTATTATCAAAGATAAAGAAAAAGACAGTTTGAAAAAAATCAGATTGATATATTTCACATGGAGGTCTAGCATCATCAGAATACTAATGATTTTATCACCAAAAAAAGATGTACATTAAAAAAGAAAGGTATAATGATTTATATAATGTATCTGAATTCTTAATTTATAACTTTACTATATCAGTCAATTTTATTTGTTGTTGTTTGTATTTTAGTATTCCACATTCTTTAAGTTTGCAAATTGATTATAGAGAATCCATGGATCAAAACATATTCTTTTATTAGAATTTACCGTCATAAACCATAACATAAAGTATATTGTTTATTTTCAGGTCTCTGCAATGTTTTTGTCTATTTTTTCCTTTAAATTTCTACCAGTTTCATTGATGTATTTTTAAGGCGCATTATCACTAGTTTATTGTAAAATAAAATTAGGATGGTCATTCCAAACAGATACTAGATGGCTATAGCAGGTATTTATAACTTGTTGCTGATAAATATCTTAAAATTATAAAGAATGCTCTTTTGTTTTAAAATATACAAGGTTTGACTGAAAGTTCATAGGTTAACCAAGATACTCTCATAAAATATGACCAAAGGAATTTTATTTTTCAACATAGTCCCTCTTGTGATCCACACATTTCTTCTTTTGGTATTGCAGTGATTGGATCTCATTGTTCAAAAAGTCATCAATAGTAGATATGATGTCATCATATAACTTTTCAGCCCACCCTCATGTCTCTTCTTCCTAATAAATTAGTGATAACAAACTGACAACCACTTCAGCACAAAGCCATATTCATATCATTATTATTGTTGATTAATAGAGACTGAGGAAGTGCAAATGGCAATCATCATTGAAAATGGACTCAACAAGCCAATTACAAATTCTGGACAAGTCTATTTCCATTACACTAATGCCCTTGAGAAAGGCATGAATCCATCGCTTCTCCTCTTAGGTATGAGTAAATAGAACAGTTTGGACTATCTAGCTTTGGTAGGACATCTACATCTGGTCATGGAGAAGATTCTGAATTTAAAAGTAAGGGCTAGTATTCCAAAGACGGTCATGTTTAGCATCATTCTGTATGTCACCTTGCCTTCCTTGTGGACAACATAGTAGTCATGGGGGGAGACCTGCTGCATAGGCAACTGCCAATCTTCCAGATATACTTGGGCTTGTACTAAGATTGATGGGCACCATAAAATTTAGAGAAAATTCGATTATGCAAAATTGTCTCGCTTTTTACATTGGCCTTTGAAAATAAACTAATATTGGATACCTGAAAAATAGGTTTGCAATTGATATTGCAACTTCTTTTCCTTTGGTATCATGCACCTGCAGAGACGTATAGCTAAATTATTCTCTTAGTGCATTTCATACTTAGAAACCAGATGCTACCATAATTGCAAATATGTGTGTCAACAAAAAGTATCTCTTAAATGTGTCAATAGTCATGTTAATGAATGTAAAGATTCCTGTTCTACTTAAGCTAATAATAACAACTGCCAATTAATCAATACCTGTAGCTTGTTAAAAGAATAATAATCACTTTTTTCAAAAATAGAAAAGGTTTTATTGCCTTTAATAAATTTACCAAGTCCCTCCGGTTACTCAAATTGGTATCAGCTGATTCTTGTCAGAAGTTAAAAAACAAATGGAAATAATGTAGCAGTTGTGAACTACCTTCCCTCTCTTCATTGTTATTCTTGATTCTCTTCATGAGAAAAAGAACAGAAAAGAATATAAAGGATAAAAAAAAAAATTTATGAAAACCATCTGATGGAAATCCCAGAAATTTATCACTTGAGCTTGACATTCACATTTCAAAAAAATCATTATCAATCTAAGCGGACGTTTTCATTTTATTTATTTTTTCAAGTTAAATATAATTATATTTGAAATGCATGCAAAATTAAATTTGAAATAATAAGGAGAATTGGGAGGAATCAAAATTAGCATTGAATTTGTGACATTTATCATATGTAGCCAAATAAATTACTTTGGATTCAGTGAAAACAATTTAAACTTGTATAAATTTTCTAAGATAAGTTAGACACTTGCATCATGGAAAGAAAAAGTGTCTAGAAATGTATAGTTTTGCTGGTTAAGCTTTTTGTTCTGATTTACTAAACTATTAACAACAAAAAAATGATCATTAATAAAAAATATTTCTCTGCCTAGAAATTTCTGTTTAGTTGTTTACTAGAATTATACACTAAATCAGAGAAAAGCAATAAAATAAGTTGGTAAAATGTTTGGCATTCTTTTTACTGATTTTACTATTTACCATCTTGGCCTCAATAATTACATATTCAATAAATTGACTAAGTAATGCAATACAAAAGATATGAATATTAGGTTAATCATTGATGATTGATTTTTAATGGCATGTCAACCCATCGAGGGTTATTTTATCTGAGAGGCTAGGGAATTGTATACATTTACATTTTTGAAATATGTATATTTAGGCAGCATTTCTTTGTTAATGCAAATTTCATTAAACATAATAGACATTTTATGCCTACATATTTTCTTTTGGATCCGTTTGAATTCCCGTATTACTTTTATCGTATTCGGGGGGGAATTGATTTAGGTATTGTCCATAGTTGTATGTATCCCTAGTACTTTCTGCCGGACTTTGGGCCATCATCAGGGGAGAATCTGTTACAAAAGTGATGTAACTTTTGTTTTAGCAAATTACTACTGTGTAAGGACGTCTTTGCTGTTGGAGATTATGGCGTTTGCTTTTAAATGTAATTCTGTAAATAGTGCCAGTAGCTAAAGACATTTAAGCACTGGTTTGAAAATTAATTCTATCAAGTGCTGGTTGCAGGTTTCTAATATATAGTGCTTCGAGAATCTGAAGTTTTTGTTCATTATTTTGATATTTGAGTATTGTTGTGTTGTCGGTGAGAATTTTTCGTAGTTGTGTTGTTTGGCATGAATGTTTTTTTAAATGCTGAGCTATTGAACTTGTTACATTTTTGTGTACTTGTTTCTTAAGTTTTTTGCATAGTTATATGATATCAAGTATTCTTATATAATACAAATAATTTGCCAGGGAGAGTCTCTGTGGTGTAGTGGCTAACATGTTGTGAGTTCCAACTCCATTTATGCTATTATGTCCACTTTTGGACAAATACCCTTGAGAAATGTATGAACCTCCTTATTCTTCCAAGCTATTGGTTATGTAGTATCATTATTGTTCTTCTACAAGTATGGCTTTGGCATTAAATAACTCACAAAGGTTAATATGCTATTAAAGAAATGATTTACACACAGTTGTATGGTTTCAAGTATTCCTAATACAAGTAATTATATGGTTTCAAGTAATTATTTCTGTTTAATAATAGTCATTACAGTTATATGATTTCAAGTAACTAATAATAATTTTAAGTAAAGAATTATAGCATCAAGTAACTTTTCTTAATACAACTGATTTACAGTTATATGGCATCAAGTATTCAAATCAAATATGAATAACTTTTAAACATATCTATTAGATCCATTGATGGGACTAACAGGTACTACCACCTCGAGTCAGAGTGGACCTGAGAGTAATAGCAATGAAGTGGTACTCCACCATTTAATACAGTTTAGTATCAAACTTAGAACACCCTTTTTTGGAGTTCATACCCCTCTGCAGAGAATACAATTAGCATATTCTAAGTCTTGCAAACATGATTATAGCTGAGGTAACAAATACTGCCACCCCCTAAAAGCTAATCCAAAAATCAGTGTTTATTAATATCACCTTGTATTATTAGCATAACAAAATTCAAAATATTATCCTTTTGGAGTTGTTTAGGGAATGTTTATGAGAAATCAAATGGAAAATATAGATACAATAGAAATTATAAATTATGAACACAAAATTTATTTTTTAATCTCGATAAAGGATCAGTAGAAAAAAAAATGATAACATAATAAATTTTTGAAAGATCTCTGCAATCATACCACTTTTGTTTTTCTTTTAAAACAATCTAAAGGCTGAATATTCCATCAATTTCAACAACACCAGCTGTCTTTCTTCTCATACTCACGGATATTTTTTAAGAATGTTTTGTAGTACCTTTGCCTATTGCTTGTGAAGCTGCTAATTGCTTCATTAATCTTAAATGGTTTTCTTCTTGCAGTCGCCAAAATATAAAAAACTTGTTTATGAATTGGGAAATAATATTCTCCTAAGATTGTGAATATTTTTCAAATAAGCAAAGATTAACACTGAACCTATTTTGAATAATCCTTTCATCAAAGAATTTCAATATTAATGACTTTGTTGATAGAAAAAAAATCTAAGAATTTTAAACAAAACTTAAATCAGTGTATATTTCTTCAACAATAGTGGATGTTTTTTTTTAATATCTATTTCAATTTTAAGTTTCGAATGCTTTGTGGCTTTATTCATTTGGTTTCCAAGAAAAATACACAGTAAATTCTCATGCTTCATCTCTATGCAAACTTTTTTTAGAATTATTAACAGGTTAATCATGTCATATCAAAGCAAAACAGTTAAAGTTGGAATTAAAAGTAAATACTCTGATAGATATTACTTAAGTATGCCTTAAGGTATAGAATTCATATGAATATTGAAATCTGAAGTAATCCTGTATGGTTGATTTCTCTGAGGTATTGTTTAAAAACAAATATGTAAAGAGATCATATGTGACCCTGCATGTTATTGTATTTTTTTTTGTTTCCATATAAAACAAAATTGCTTTTTTCATCATCACCTTTCTATAAATTATAGTATTTATAGCTCTTCATCCAAAAAGCAAATGGGGGTGGCTAACATGTTGAATAGTGATGTCATAGTGAGTGAGTTCAAACTCCAGTCATGCTATTACACTTACTTTCAGACTAATATCCTTGGAAAAGGTATAAACTCTCTTATCACTCCAGCTATGGTTTCTATAATATCACTACTGTTCCTCTCCAAGGATGGTTTGGCTTTAAATAACACACATTGATGGCTGGGTCAAGGATCAATATGCAACAGTAATAATATTATCAAACCTCACCTTATTTTAAATCAAACCATTCAACTAAAAAGTTAACTAATTTTTTCTTAAAGATAAAAATATATTTGGAATTCAAACTGAGCTACTTCACAAAGTCAAATGTTTGTTTGTTATTTTTATTCGTTGGAAGTTTATTTCATTCATTTTTGTTAGATATAAATGTTATTAAATCACCAAATTTCCAAATAAAAACCAAAAATTTATCTACAAATGATTAAATTCATATAATTAGTATGTATGTATTCCATTGAATTCCCATAGGTACAGTTAGTTTATTATAATCCCTTTGAATAATCAGGTAAACATCTTTTTCTTTGGTTTTTCAATATCTTTCTTCACAAAAAAATAATCATTTATAAATCAAATATAATCTACATGTCCCTTGACCATACTTCAAATTTATTTCCAGTGATAGTAGACATTCTTAAACATTACACTATATTTCTTTCTTTTTCTCTAGAATAAATTAACTCTTGCACATATGTATGTATGTATTACAAAATCTCTATAGTTAATGTTACATGTAAATGTTTCTTTGGCATGCTGACACAGCTGAACCAGTGGGGAGACTGAGAACAGCATGTAAAATGCTTGTGAGCTGTGACTGAAAACCGGATATTCTTCCTGACTGAGCTTATTCTAGCTTGAAAAACATTTTGGCTTGACATATTGAATATCTTGATATTTACCTGTCATCTACGGAGTTTCCTTTGAAGTTTACTTTAATGCCAATTGCTTTTTTTTATAATCACTGTATATACAAAAAAAGCACAAATTTTGTACTCACAGATTTAGAGCTTCAGTTGAAAGAGTTTTATAGATCCTTGAATAAGTTGTCCATTCCAGACATTAGTGAATAAGTGAGCAGTCATTAACCAGTTTATTCAAGTATACAAAAAAAAATTATTGATTATCACAAAAGTAATATATATTACATTTTGAAGAGGTTACTCCTAGTTTACATGGCTGGCATTGCTTCAAAGACACCATTAATCTAAAAACAATATTGCTTGTTCTGTTTGATATTTTAATTCTTAGTTTCCTGTATCTCATAGTACTGCAATTTATTCTTTGTGCATTTATCATCCAGACAAACCATATAACTGTTCCAATTTTGGTCCCCCATTATATTTGGGAAGGATCTAAGAGAATATCAGTTTTGCCCAATCACTTTTTGCTTCCTCTTATAAAATTTTTATCAGACTGAAGCAACAGTGACAGAATCCATGTAGAAACTAACAGTTAATTGAAAATTATGGAATGATTTTTATGGAGATGCCACATGTCTTATAAGAATAAAATTCATCTCTAACGAGTTTAAATTTAGAATTTTAGGTTGTATTTTTTGTGAAGAAGAGGTTGTTGCTATTGGGGGGGTTGTTTTTATTTTAGTAGGGTCTTTCTATCATAAAAAAAGAGATCATTTATAAATTCAGAAAACACTTCATACTGATGAATGTTTAGATGTTTAACAGGCAAAAAGAATGTTGCCATGTTTTTCAGTGCATATTATGATTGTCTTGTTAGTGTAAATAATTAAATGATCTGTTGTTAGGTCTATTTCTTGTGTAGAAAATATATTAATTTTTGATCATCATCAAGTCATGCTGATAGCATAGATTTCCTTGACCTTCTCTCTCTCTCCATCTGTCCCTATCACCCACTGCTTATGGCAGGTCTTCTAAATTACATCCTGTGTCTATACAGAGCTAATATAAATAAGTTCTTGCTGGTTGGCCAATACTGGCACGTCTATGTGTAGGGTTTTATAGAAGAACGTCACTTATGAGTTTGTCCTTGCTTCTTCAGCAGTGTCCCACATGTCTTGTTTGTCTTTCTTGGATGACTTTTGAGACGAGAGCTATGTGACCATATTTTAAACAAGGAGCCATCTTCATTCTAAGAGGCTAGTAACTGAAATTAACCAACAATTCCATGTATCTCGGTAGCAATGTCTTATCTACTGAAAGTGATGTTAATATACACCTAGTGAAGGTGTGGACTGCTATTGATTGGTTATTGATCATATGGAAGTCTGATCTATCTGATAAAATAAAATAAGATTTATTCCAGGCTGTGGCTGTTTCAATATTAGTGTATGGATGCACCACATGGATGCTAATAACACACTTAGAGAAAACGCTAGATGAGAACTACACAAGAATGCAGTGTGCTATCTTGAACAAATCCTAGAAGCAACACCCCATGAAACAACAGCTGTATGGCCACTTTTAATTAATTTTGATTGAAGACAATTTTTCATGAAATCTAAGAATAGATATTGGATTAAACTTTGTTTAAATGCTGATGATAAAAAAAACCTTCAAATTAATTTTAAATAATATCTTTTTTTCCCTTAAACTTTTTATTTTTTTAATTTTTGTATGATTTAGAATTTTGCTCTATTAAAAAGCAATTTTCTAAGACTTTTTTTATCCAACTTGATGTCATGTTTTTATTTTGTTTTATGCAAACATTTGTAGATAATGAAAAGCTCCTGGGATATTTACAATCACTATGTTTGTTTCAAAACTTGGTAGATAATTTTTAATTTAGTATCCGGACCTCAAGTATATATTCTTCTGATCACAAGCTGGACACTGATTTGGAAAGAAAAAATGTAAAATAGATTTTACCAAGATTTTTCATCTTATATTTTCTTTGTTGAATAGAAAAGACAATCACATTGTGGTTATTATAAAAGACTTTAATGTACAAATATAAAGCTTTTCCTTTAAAAAAATTATCATGGCACTGATATAGTGAATAAACATATAATGAAAAGTCTATAGTGCATGGATTGAATTAAGACATATTTGGTCTTGTTAATTTTTGACTAATATTTATTTCATCTTAATTTCTGTTGCTTTTTATCACACGTTTAATAAGTCATTCCACAGTCAATAGTAAACAATACTGATCAAAAATAGCAAATAAACTTTGTGTCCATTTTCCATCAGAAAGCCTGTCTAAGAGCAATACTACCACTTGAATAATAAAAACCAATGGTTGCAGAAGGGCATATGTAACAATATAGTTCTATTCATTATTTTCTTGAATGTTTGTCATCGTCATTTGTGATGTTTTATATAGACTAGAAGTATTATTAATAATTAAAACTGAATAAAAAAAAAAAAAAGTTTGATGGTATTTCCTCTTAAAAATATGAAGGTAATGTTTGTAATGTTTTTTAAATGAGAGGCTATTGAAAACTTCTTTACTCAATCAAGAAGGTGACTCATTTTTTTTCTCTCTCTCTCTCTCTCTTTCTTTCTTTCTGTTTTAAAGATGTCTAGAATGTTCTAAGTGTGTTGAATGAATATGTGGAATAGCATGTTCATCTCATGGCTTGGTGTCATTCCTTTCTTGGTTGGGCCGAGCACTCTTTCATAACTTAGTTTAGCTATATAGAAATAACAATGCATCCTTATATCTTTAGAGAAAGATATTTTTCAAAAAACTGATTATTATTCAGCCTAATATTTCTATTTGGAAAACTCTTAAAAATGTACCAATCCTATTAAGATATTTTGTATTATCAAAGACTTTGAATTTCAGTTTTCATGAGTTGTTACATCATTCATAAATACTTAATGTTTAGTGGCAGAATGGTTTCTTGACCAATAAAAAAAAAAAGAAAGAAAAAAAATGGAAAAACTTTCCATAAATTAGAAAAAAATGTTGCCTTATATAATTATTCTCCAAATAAATTTCAGAAACCGGAAAAAAAAGATCTGTGAAAATGTCTGCTATTAAATAAATAATAAACCAATGCAATGAAATTTTTCCTTATTTCATAAGATTAAAAAAAAAAAACAAAAAATGTGCATTCTCTAGAGATATTCAATTCTTTCATCTGCTAGTAGTATGATTCATTATTGTCCCATTAATTTATATACATCTCACAAATCAGTCTTATAATTATGTATGGCCCTAAGCCAGATGATAATGCAAATATTAACTGGAATTGTAGTAGAATATTATTTGACAATCTGAATTTGATTTCTTTTTTTAAATCATTTTAACTAAATCAAAGATATGATCATAGGAATCAGTTTTTGGAGATATTTTTCTCTTTATATATTACTTGAAAACTTGTTAGCTAATTGTAACACTGACCCATGATAGTGTTGATGATTTTTATTTAGAAAGAAGTGGCTGATTCTAATTAGCATTTCATAGTTATTTCCATTATATCCAAAATTATCATGATTAAAAAATATTGTTCAGAATGAATTTAGGCTCACAAAACTATGATTGTTTCAAATTGGACTGGAAATTACTTTATTCATTAACTTCAAGCATTTCAAGTGTATTGCTCTAATAAAAACATCTATGTGCCATTATCTCTGGTTTACATTTATAAACACATACAGAGAAATCATTAAAATTTTAGTAATACACACATACATATATATATATATATATATATATATAGAGAGAGAGAGAGAGTGACATTCATTAATCTATATACAAGTAAATAAATTCAAGTATTTACTTTAAGTTGGTTAATATTTTATCAGTAGAGTTAATTTTGTTGTTATTTTAATATTATTTTCTTCTACAGAACTTTATGTTAATAGAATTCTGAGGATAATATGAGTAAACATTAAAATATTGACAAAATCAATGATTCTTTCATGCTCATTGATCATACTTACATGTTTATTTTGAGAGTCATTGACATTTTATACTTTAGAATTACCTGAAGAACAAATTATTTAGTCATCCTTGTATACTTAAACCATATATTAATTACTGAATAAATTCTGCCAAAAGATTTTCATTTTCTTCCTTAAATTTAAAAAAAACTACTTTCTGTTTGGTGAGGCTAGAATACACTGAATCCATCCTCTGCTGAAGGGTTTTCTGGGTATGACATTAAACTGCATCTGGTGGTGAGGCTCCAGTTCAGAAGCTCAGAAGAGTGTGAAGTGTCTTTTCATTGCTATTACTCCTAAGTCCACTTTGACCTTGAGTGGTAGTATCTGTTTGGATCCAATCTAAGGATCAAATAAATCTGTTGGCAAATCATTTGTATTTGGTAAGAATACTGAATGTCATGTAACCCTACGCAAAAACTTAAACTACATAAAAAAATATAAATGTACAATGTATGCAATTCTTTAACCTCTTGGCATAAAATAATTCGATTGGTTTTCATTCCATCAAAATCAGTCAAATCTAAAAAGGAGTTTTTGATTTAATTAATGCTAAATGGGAATCTCCATGTTAATGTACTTGTTAGACTAAGTATCAACTTTTAGTGATTATTTTCTTTTTTTCTCATACTGTTTTACAGTAATGTAAACATTCTGAATATAGGAATGTACTACTAGAAAATTATGGTTTAAAAAAATAAGTTTGTTCACAAATATTTTTTTTCATTAGCAAGTGGAAGAAATTTAGATAACTTATGAATATTTTCTTGTAATTCTCTATGAAGTTCATTTATTTTTCTTGTTTGACCATGATTTGTCGTAACAATATCTTCCCTAATTAGAATGATACTGAAACCTACTTTAATGAAATAAGATAGAAAAAGGCAAGTCAACCAAGAGAGTGATGAATCAAGCAGACAAAAGGTCAAGAGAATCAATCAGTCAATAACTGCTCCTTCTTATGTCCTACTGCAAAGTCCATATCTCTCTCTGCTCTCTTTACCCATTTGCACTTGTCAAAATCAAGATTGTATATTTTCATAACTGCTTGTACAGTTGCCTGTCAAACAGAGTGGGTAGAAGAATGAAGAGTAAGAGAAACAATGTGTAAGACAAAACATTGGGCAGTTAAGAATGATAGAGTGTGCAGTAGAAAATGTATCAACCAGTTCACTCCCAAACATCATCTACAAGTCTTTGTCCCCACTGGCAGTGTTAATCAAACTGGGATTCATTTTCCCAAAATACTAGTTGACTTTTATCTTGGTCTCTGAACTTTGGATATAAACTTTAATGTTCCACTGCTAAAACCAAAGGTCATAGTTTCTGGTTGTTAGAACCATTTCTTATTGGTTCTGACTAATCACTCTGGTGCCATTATTGGCAATAGTCCACTCATTTCTTCTACTAATGGAGCTGCTTACTTTAACTGGCAATAAGATGTGAACAATGAGGCTTGACAAATACTATAATGACTTTGACAGTGGCTACTTTTGTGGGTTACATTAGAGGCTGGACAGTGGTTCCAAGATGGCTAGGCATTTAAAAATCACAATCTCTGTTTTCTTCCTTTACTTTCTCCTTGGCAAGAATCAACTCACATTTCTTTTTATTTTATCAACTTGCTTTGAAAATAGACTTTCTTCTGTCTTCTATTTACTTTTTAAGAATTGCTATTCATTAACATACTTTAAGAAGCTTTTGTACAGTAAATTAATGCATATTCATGGTAGTCAAATTTAAATGTGATAGAAGTAGGCATTTCCTAAAAAGCACTCAAGTTTGCATAATGACCAATGTTTGGTATTGTCTGTCACCTGCAGATGGCGACATTCAGACAATACTGCATTTGTGATTATCTTAATTTTTTTTTATTATTATAACATTTCTTTATGTTGGCTGAACATCGAGAAAGAGGTAAAAAAAAAAACAATTAAAAAAACTTTTGATCAAATGTAAGGAAAGTAAGTTTCTTACAAGACATGTTAATTTAAGATGCAAAATTTATTACAATTTCTTTGATTTTTATTGTTCTAAAATAAGAATTAAAATATAATCCATTTTTAGCTTTTGAATTTTAATTATACATTAGTTTTGGTAGAAGATAAAAATAGCCTGGGCATTGAGGAAATAGTTTTGTTTTAATGCCAGGAACCAACGTAAAAGTGAATTTAAAAAACAATTAAAAAAAATCTGCATTTTTAGTCAGATATCCAAAATGCATCAGTCTCCGGAGTATAACACTAAACTACATCTGATCTGGGAAGTGTGGAGTACCTCACTCTGGTTATTACTCCCAGATCCACTCTAATCTAGAGTGGTAGTATATTAGAGTCCCATCTATGAATCAAATAGATTTGTTTAAAGATTACTCATATTTGATAGGGCCATTTGCAAAAAAGAAAAAAAAATCCTCTTAAGAAACAACAAACAAAAAATGTAAATATGAACATAATTCCATAACCTTTAGGCATAAAATAATACTAGATGGGTTGACATGCCATTAAAATCAATCAACCAAAATGTATCTGTAACATGTGGGAAATAGAAAATGTTGAAAGAAAGAGGAAGAAAATTATCATAATTGTCATTTAAACAAATTCATTTGGTTATTTCAAAATTCATTGAACTTGTAAACAAACACAATGCAACCATCATTATTTAATCGCCTTCATAAAAATATATATAAAAAGTTTTGTTGTATCTCATGACCTAAAGTCTATCATAATAAACAGTTAAATATCAATGGGACCAGTAAAATTTTATAATCATTTCAAATAGTTGTATTCATTCTTGCTGGATATAGCCTATAAATAACAATTTTTATATCTTATCTAAAATATTCATTTTAATGGAACAGAAACCTCTACAAGGATTTTCTCTTATATGTAACATCATGAATAAATTTGTACTTTTGCATTTATATCCTAAGAATTGTTTATTTCAGTAATAATCTTTCATAAATTTTTCAGAAAGTTATAATTTAAAAGAAAAAAATTTCCAGAAAGATTCAATGTCAATACTTCAAATCCCATTGAAAAATTCAAATTAAATTTAAAAAGTGAATACATTTTATGATAAAGAGATCCATGTAAGTTATTGTTGGGATTTTGTGTTTTCCTAAAATGTTTTGAACCAGACTTTTTCTCAACTTGAGGGTTTAGCAGAACTATCTCTACAATCCAATTAAAGTTAATAGAAAAAAATTCCTATTTTTCTCAGAAAACAAGTAAACACAACAAGTGTTTTATAAAATACATAAGATCTTTGACCTATTATAAAATTTATTCACTTTTTTTCTGGATACTTGATGAGGTATATCAGATTCATTTACTTAAGAATATCTTTCACTGATGTCAGATAAATAGCTGGAAATATTTGTCCTTAAACTAATTTGTCGCTTTTCATTGTAAAATGGCAAATATACCACATGACAGTGTGTCATGTATCCTCATACTGTTACAAAAAATATTTTTGTAAGGCTACTGCTGAATCTATGTATTTTGGTTTACATTAAGTTTCTTGACTAGATAAGCCGATGTATCTAAATACATACAATTAAGTATTTATATAAATTCAGGCATATATTGACACAAAAAAATTTCATTAATTCTTTCTCTGATGATCTATAATTGAAGCAAATGATGTTAAGGTAAACCTGGCAAAATTAAATATAATGCTTCTGTATTTATATACTAAAGTATTTATATTCTCTGGAAAAATCTCCTGGACAACTATACAAATGGCTATGTTCAAAAAGTATCAAGTGTTACTAAGTAATTTTCTTTTAAATTGTTACTGACTATTGTAGACATCATTGCTTTATTGAATAAATTTTATTTGTTTTCAGCAGGTCAAATTTAGCAGAAAATATTGAACAGCAAGTCTGCATTAAACTTTGGCAAAACTGGTTCTAAGGCATTTGAAATGCTGAAAGAAGCTTATGAATATGATACAATGAGTCATGCCAGTGTCTTTGACTGATACTGACATTTCAAGGGCAGAACAACATCATTTTAAAGTGATGAGTATTCAAGAAGGCTTTCCTTCTGCAGAAAGGCTGAAACAATTGAGGTGCAAAGTCTGATGAAGGCAGATCAGAGATGAGATGGGCATTTTCATTTGGTTATATCATGCCATTCTTACAGAAGATTTGCAGATGAGACAAGTTGCAGCCAAGTTTGTTCTACAGCTTCTGACACAAGAGTAGGAGAAGTTTCTGATGATCATGGCTACTGATTTACTATAGTGTACAAAAAGTGATACAGAATTTTTGAAAACCATCATAACAAGTGATGAATGATGGATGTATGGTTAAAATCCTGAAACTAAAGTTTAGTCATTGATGTGGAAGTCTCCAACATCACCAAGGCTAAAGAAGGCTTGCCAAGTTAGAAGCAAGCCATAAGTGCTACTCATGACTATTTTCTGACAAAGGATGTAGTTTACTGTGAATATATTCCTGGTGGTCAAACTATCACCAAACAGCATTGTTTGGAAGTCATGTATCAGGTTCATTATACTGTGCACTGTAAACAGTGGCAGATTTCTCCTGACAATTTACTTGCATACTATGCTCAACTTGTCCAGCAATTGTTAGTGAAACACAGGATTGTCAAAGTGTAGCACTCTCCATATACATCCCATTTCGCTCCATGCAACGTCTTTCTGTTTTCTAAATTGAACATTCTTCTCATTGGTAAAAGGCATTGAAGGAGATTAAAAGAAATATGACAGTGCACCATAAAATAATAACTTATATCATATCAAAAGAGGAGTTTTAGAGGTACTTTGATCAATAAAAATATTCACCCTGTGCAACACGGACTTCTAATAGTCTGCCAGTCTAGCTTGCTGACCATTACAGAAGGAGTCCCCTTGAAGTAATGGCTAAAATGCTACACTGTAGCCTTGAAATGAGTTTGAACTTCTCTCACATTATCATGTTCGCTTTTGAACTAATATACTTGGGAAAGCTATGAGAACCCTCTTATCCCTCCAGCTATGGGTTAAATAGAATCATTGCTGTTCTTCTACAAGGATGGTTTTGGCATTAAATAACCCATGAAGGTTGATATGTCATTAAACAAAGAAACCAAACTAAACTTAACCATTACATCATGCTAGTCACCTTTTTCCTAGATGTATTGTATTTGAAGAATTTTCCACTTTTTTAAAGACTATTTTGTAACCAAATGCTATAAGATTAGTAACTTAGAATATACTCTCAATATGTAAGAGTACATTGTACCTGATTAAGAAGGATACATTGGGTTAAGGGTATTACAAAGAAGGAGATTATGTTGAAAAATAAGTATTTGTGATCAAAAAAATTTTTTTTTTCATTAAATTTAAAACTTAGAAATGTATTTGCATGCATTTACTTTACTGTTTTATATCTTAAATTTTGCTTCAATTTTTAATCCAAAAATAAGACTTCATTACAGGTATATCCCACTGTAAAAAATGCTATGCTTCAGATGAGAAAGATCTCAAAACCAACTAACAAAAATGAAATATAAGTATACAACAGAATAAATAAGAATCTTTTTAATGAAAATTACAAACTTTCTTTTAAATC
The DNA here is from genome assembly GCA_963585895.1 of Sepioteuthis lessoniana. Taxonomy (NCBI): domain Eukaryota; kingdom Metazoa; phylum Mollusca; class Cephalopoda; order Myopsida; family Loliginidae; genus Sepioteuthis; species Sepioteuthis lessoniana. Next base: position 46,110,982 of record OY757913.1, read on the forward strand.
TTATAAGAGGATAATTTATTTTGTGTCATTTCCAAATTTCTGAACTATATTTCTTAACAATAATTTGGTCCTATCATAAATAAGCAACATTTTCTTGACTATTAATTGAATATGAAATCTACTTGACCATATATGATTTCTGGTGCTTTTACCAAAATAGATTCCTTATCTTCCAATTGTTCACAGAAGCTGAAACAGTTTGCACATATCATACAAGAGTCAACTTGGATGTTCAGAAATCTGATTTGCTTTGTTAAAGAAAGTTTGCTTCAAGGTGTCCGCAACCTCAAATGTATGACAGACACATTAAACCCTCTTGGTCATGTAAACTGATTAAAATTCTATCATCTATCTTATTAATGCCAAGATCAAAGACATTTATAAAGTCATAGGCTTCTGAAATTTTCTTTGACCAGAGAATAATGGAGAGTATGTCCATCTAGATAACCCTTAGGTTAAAATCAGCAGATAGACTTCCAGGCCATATGTCCAGTGTGTTTGCAATAATTTACCTGTATAAATCAATTCTGATTTTAGTCACTTACAGAGTTCTAAGTTTAACCACACATGAATTTTACTATTCTCTGGAATTGTGTGGGTGGATAGACTCTTTCATATATATACCTATGGGTATGCTGACAGTTACATTTGAGTCATTTTTTAAAGAAAACAATCATTTCTTAATAGTTTGATTATCATGGTTTGTTTTTTTTAATTCTACTTGTATATATTAGATACTTATGCATCATGGAGATATGTATATACATGAATCTGAAGTCTATATTCAAGCTAAGTAACTTAACAAGTAAAAAAGAACCCATGGCTAATAAAAAAAAAGAGAAAGATCTCAATAAAGGGAGAAAGTTTGCTTGACAAATAGTTGCATAGTTATTTTAATGTTATCTGAGTATTAAAAATTGAATCAAAATATGAAAAAAAAATATGAGTAACTATTCATCAACATTGATAGATATTTTGATTTAAAAAAGGATGTTGAGGTATATTTGTTACCTGATAATTTTCTTCTAAGTTTACTAGTTTTATTTACTGAAAAAAAAAAGACTTTCTTTTATTCTTTTCATAGATCTTCTACATATTTGATTGAGTATCTTATCTTCTTTGCTACCCTGTTGATGGGGCTTCAAATACACTGACTGTATTCCCCGCTGAGAGATAAGATTCCTCCCACAAAAAAGGGTGTCTGGGGTATGATAATAAACTACATCTGATGTTGAGACTTTATTTCTTGAGATCTAGAGAGTGTGGAGTACCTCATCATTGCCATTACTCCCAGGTCTACTCTGACCTAAAGTGATAATACTTGTTAGGGTTCCACCTATGGATTAAATATATTTGTTTACAAATTATTCATATTTGACAGGGTCATATGCAAAAGATCCTCTGAATATACAACAACACAGATGAAAATACGAATTCAATTCCCTAACCTCAAGGCGTAAAATAACCATAGACAGGTTGACATGCCATTAAAATCAATCAGTCTACCATCTTCTTTGTATTTTACCTAGATCTCTGACTTAAAAGTTTTATAATTGCTCAAACTGATTTCTTTTTAATGTTTCAGTAAAAACATTTTCCTCACATTTGCTTCTTTTAATTGAAGTAAACACAGTGATTCAGAATTTTAATAAAACAACTTCAATTTTGTGGTTTCTTGTGCTATTTTTCTTTCCTCTTTTTTCCACTTCTGTTTTGGAAATTGATTTTTTTTCCGACAGTTTCTTTTGTCAAATGTAGTGGACGTCCTCAGGGTATCTTACACAATCTGTGAACTGTCCCCAATGAAAATCCATAAAAATGTCAGAAATCAGCAGCCATTTGGAGTGCTTGGGGGTTAGAAGCAGGTGTGACAGTAGACAGCTTTCTTGCCTTCTGAAATTGGTCACTTAATGCCATCAGTTAGACTGAATTCTTTTTCACACCTTTGAATCACATGACACAAAGTTTCTTATATACAGGACTGTTCTTTTTTTTATTTTGTTAATCTGCTTTCTATTTCAGCCTTTTGTGAGTTACTCTTTGTTTGTAAAGGAAATAAATACCATTTGGAAAAATAAGGCAACTCATTTTAGCTTCGAGCAGAAAAAGAAAGCTATAACTATAACCAAGCAAGTTAATTCTCTTATACTTATGTCTGCTCTTTCTAATTAGTTCTTGTCTCTCACAAATTCTGCTTAATTTTACCCTGAGTTTTCTTATTTAATTGCATATTTTAATTATTTTACCCTTTGATGAAAGCTTTGTACAAAAAATTTAACTACATATAAGTTATATTATATATACTTAACAACAAATAAGTTAGATATATTTAGATACTTTAAGTTATGATATACATATCTCACAACTAATAAATTTATATATATATATATATATATATATATATATATATATATAATTTGTTGTTGGTCAAACAAAAAAAGTAAGTATTTCAAAAGGAATAAGTCTGCAAATGAATTTGAATTTGGTATTTTTTTGATATTTATTTCATATATTTGTACTGTTCATGTTTCATACTTTGTGTTTCTCTCCAGGAGACTAATAATAGCAACAGTTGTCTCTGCTTCTAGCCTTTACAGTGAAAATTGTTTTGATAGGGGTGTGATTTGTTTTAATTCAAGGTGTTTCTTTTGTTTTATTTTTTAATGTATGTATTTACAAGGATCTACTTTGTGTGCGTATGTATGTACATTTGCATATATGCACATCCAGTTATTGTTTTTCTCTTCCTTTCTCCCTCTCTCTCTCTATCTATATATATATAAAATAAAGTTGATGACCTTAGTTGAGGGTGACCTGAAGGCTCCCTTTTCAATAGCTACAACACTGAGGTGTAGGGGAAGGCACTACTCCATTCCCTGGATTGCTCCACTTTACCCTTACCTTATAATGCTGAGTTTTAAGCAAGATGGCATCAAGTACTATTTTTTGAGTCTTTGGTATGACTCAACCTGGGATTGAGCCCAAATCTCCTGGATCATTGGTGAACACTCTACTCATTAGGCCAATAGCCCAGTTATTGATTCAAGCCTGCTATTTTATTCTTAAGTTTCTCAATCTATTTTTCAGAAGAAAAACCGAAAACCATGGTAACAGTTAAAAATGATATATATCTATATCTTATGAAAATATTTATGTTTGTATGTCTATCAGTGTAACCCATCAAAATATTTTGAGATTTTTACTTGAAAATTTTCTTAGAAAATAAAACAATTTCTAGTTCAATTTACAACTGAATGATAATTTTGTGGGGGGGTCTGCATTCACAATGAACATTTTTTTAATTATCCAAATTCTTCATATAATGGAGATAACTATTAAATGCTAATTAGAATCCTTTACTACTTCCTAAATGAAAGCATCAATAGCTTTATCGGCCACAGGTCATCTAGCAAATAATAAAACTAAAAGTTGAATTTCAATTAAACTATTTCAACAATCCTGATTATTCAGTAAAGAGGTTGGTGGAGAATCCAGGAACAAATGTTGATTTAGCATACAGGTCTTCACTGCTTCAGGATATGTGTTTTTAACTTTACTCATAAAAGAATATTCAGTTTATATAGAAATGAAGTCAATTCTTACTAGCCAATCATTATTATTGCAATGGCTATTCAAATTAGCCATTATTACTAACACAACAGCAATGCAAATTAGCTTCTTATGCCACCTTTCAATGAAAACCTCCAAACTAGCCATTAATAAAGAGACAACTCACAATCAACAGACACTAACAAGTCTGATCTGTATTTTTTAAATTAAAACATAAAAACTCATTTGACTGAACAGAAATAAAAAATTCATTATCCTGATTGATCCAATAAAAAAACTCAGGATGTTTATAACAGATCATACATTACTTCAGGATAGAATTAAACCTCAAATTGAGATTAACACCTTGTCACCGGGGCTTAGAATATGCTGACTTTATCCCCTACAGAGGGGCAAAACACCCACTAAAAATAGTGTCCTAAGTATAACATTAAACTGCATCTGATGGTGGAGTTCTAGAGATCTGGGGGATTGTTGTGTACCTCTCATTGCCATTACTCTCAGGTCCACTCTGACCCAGAGTGGTAGTATCTGTTAGGATCCTATCTCTGGGTTAAATAAATCTGTTTAAAAATGATTAATATTTGATAAAAATGTATAAAAAATATCCTTAAGAAACAAATACACAAAGAATGTAAGTATAAACATACAATGAATGTGATTTCCTAACCTCTAGGCATAAAATAACCCTAGATGGGTTGATGTGCTGTTAAAATAAATCAACTTGAGATCAAATCTTTTTCCCAATACTTTTGTTAGATTTACTATCACTGTTATTCTTTACTAAAGTTCTGTTTGCCTCATCAATTCTTGATTGAAATGATTGTGCTAAAATAATATATCTTGCTATCTTGGACGCATGAAGTGATTATGATTTTTAAAACAACTATATTATAGATGATCTGCTTAAACAATTATATCTCTAATAAACAATTTTTCTTAGTAAAATCATCTCTCCAATCATCCTTGAAACTTTTAATACCTTATCAACTCATCTGATGTTGAGAGAAATTTAGAATCATAAATATTTACCATAAAGAATAAGTATACAACAAAAATAAATCCATTTCTACAATTGATACCTTTTTGATTGTCACTTTTGCCAATAGTTAGTGCCATATATACAATACTTCCCATAAGTTTTTGAACAAATAAACAATTGACATTATGAAAGAAAAACCAAAATTTGTTCCAGTCAATATAAAGTATGCATTTAGTAATATTTTGTCATTCTGAATGCTAAATTCTTTTTAATATGATTAAACTGTAAAATGAAAAAAAGTTTGTTTTTTAACTATCTTTTTTTTTTAAAATTCAGAATCAATCAACGATATTGAAAAGGCATACTTACATTGTTATTTGGAAGATAAACAGATCTTGTACTTGTTCAAATACTTATGAGCATTACCTCTATAGAAAGTACTGCTAATAAATATTTAAGCAAGCACAAAACCTTTTTTTCCTTTAAGTGCCCTAAATTGCAAAATTAATGATTTTGAACTGGGGAAACCCAAATCAATTAGCAACTCTTTCAATGAATCTGGAAAATTTTCTTTCATGGAATTACTATTAAAAAAAGTTTTCCAGATTTTTAACATTCAGAATCCAAAAACATAACAAAAGGCATGCCTTATGTTGATTGCAGTAAAATTTGCTTCTTTTTGCATAATGTTTTGTTTTAGATCTCAAAACTAAGCTATTAGAAGCAAATTACCTCTTTATTAAAATAATTATATGTATAAGCAGTAATAATAATGGTATATCTCTCTCTCCCTCTTTATATGCAGTAATAATAATGGTATATATCTTTGTATCTATTAATATGTGTACAATAATAAAAAATGGTGTGTATATATATATATATATATATATATATATATATATATATATATATATATATACATTTATAAGGGTGTGGATATATTTATATATATGCAATAATAATAATGGTATGTATATGCATATGCAATAATGATAATGGTGTGTGTGTGTATATATATATATATATATATATATATATATATATATATATATATGATAATGATATATCTATATAGGCAGTAAAAGTAATTATATATAAGTTTATATATAGTAAAAAAAGTACAGGAAAATCTGAAATTGGTTTAACATTTTTTTATTTTCTCTGTAACAAAACGATTCTAATGCCAACTTCTGATTTTCAAGACCAATTTCTTACTGTTATGTTGTGTGTATATACCTATGTGCATTCAAGTTGACTGATTATGATGATAATAATAATGAAACATATATATATAAAAGTTGTTTTTCTCCGATTTGAATAATCTCTTTTAAAATTTTATGCTTATACTGTTTTTCTTAGTGCTACTAAACTTGGCAAATTTATAAATGTTTTAAAATGGAAAGTTGTATGTTAAAAAGTATCTCATACACTGTTGATATTTAAACTCAGGACAGCTGCATGGAAATCCCAACACATTAACCTAAACCACATACATTTATATATAACAATGATTTTATGTATCTATCATTCCAAAAAGATTAGTCTGCCCCTGGAGCAGATGTAATGTAAATACCATTATGTATATCTGATGTAGTTGTTACCCCTGTCTGATCTTTAGTATCAGAGGAATTATGAATTGAACTGGTGTGTGCCAGGCACCTGCTTGTTAGCTCAGGCATTCCAGACATTACACAGACTGAGATATCTGCATGAAACAAAGAATCCAATGTCTTACTTAAAAAAAAAAAAATATTCACATTTTCTCTGAACCTTTCTGAACACTGGCTTACATAACCCTAGTGAATTAAGAATTTTACAAGACTCTGTGGACCTCATGACCTTCAGAACTATTTACATAATGAATAATGCATCTCTTTTTAAGCCTTGTTCTGTTTTATGAATAAGGTCAGATTGAATTGATAATAAGCAAAATATATTTAGTATTACCTGGTTTAAAGTAGTTTTCAAGATCATTAGAAGTCCATAAAAAGCAGAATTGTGCATTGAGATGAAAAATTATTTCAGTTAATTATTTTAACATTGAATTCTATACTTTAACTTTCCAGCTACATTGCCAAGTTTTATGCATTATCCAAGTAATTACTCTTAATCAGTACATAAAATATTATTTTCATAAACTGTAGGTGGGGCTTAGAATATGTCAACTGCATCCTCTGCTAAGAGGTAAGACTCCTTCCAAAAGGAGTGTCCTAGGTATGACACTAAACTGCATCTGATGGTGAGGCTCTAGTTCAGGAGATCTGGGTAGTATGGAGTGTCCTTCCATTGCCATTTCACTTCCAGTTCTATTTTGACTTGGAGCGGTTGTACCTTTTAGGGTCTCATTTTTGTTTAAAATTATTATCATTAGATAGAAATATTTGATACCATATAACTGTAAATTATTTGTATTATGAATAGTTACTTGAAACTATAATTCTTTACCAAAGATTTTTATTAGTTACTTGAAACCATACAAATTGGTGTAGACAAATGATTATAGAAACTATATAAATGTGTTCAGACAAAGGATTATTATTTAAACTTGTTATAATGGAGATTATGAATCTATTTATCTGTAAACAAATCAATGAGACCACCCATTTAGTTATTTGCATCACATTCTTCATGATTTATTTTTATTTAAACCTCAATTTCTAAGAAAATTATTTTGTATTATTAATGCTGTTGGCCTTACTTACATACAAACAATATGCAATTGTATTTATATACACAACTAAACAGTGGTTTACACTGTGTTAAAAATTAACTTTAATAAATATTTGCTTGGTTTTATTGATTTCTAATTCTTTGGTTTTATTTTGATAAATATGAGCAAAAATCCCATTGATAAATCTTAAAATAAATCAATTAACTAAAAGAAATAACTGTAATTTTATTCTTTATGATCTGATTTAGTTAAATAGTTAAATTAAGCAATGAAAGCCAAGAGTGATAGGAGGAGCTAGCATCTAAGCTGTTCTGTTCTTTGATTATATTCCCTCTATTTCAAATCAGTTTGATGTAATCATTTAAATGCTATTTTTTAATTTTTTTTTTTGCTTTGTGTAATATTAATATTTTTTTAAAAATATTTACTACAAATACATAAAGTAATCCAATGTATAATTTTATGCAGAAATCAATTAAAATAAAAATAAGTTTAATCTTTTTTATGAACAGTCTTATTTAGTTTTGTTTGTCTTTCTAATTTAATTTAATATAATACAATATTTCACTGGATTAAAACTTAAATATGTGTGCTAGAAAAGCACATATTATTGCTAATAGAATTAATTACTTGAAACCATATGACTGCACATAAATTATTTGTATTAGATAAGAATACTTGATATCATATAACTGTGTGCAAAAATCTCTTAAAAAACAACTACACAAACAATATAAATATAAACATAAAATAAATATGAATTCTTAACCTCTACACATAAAATAACCCTAGATAGGTTGACGTACCATTAAACTCAATCAATCAATTGTAAGCTGTTCTTACTTATTTGTGATTGCATTCCTTTCCTCTTAGATATTTGATTAAAGGTGTTATTAATATTACTTCCAAGAATTATATTGTGCCTCTAAAATACAGTAATTTATTAAAAAAAAAACTTTCTTTATCAATGAACTTTCATAGATGCTGTTTTATAAGTACAATGTTCCTTGTATTCCTTTGAATTTATAAGACAATATCAACTACATATGTTTATTTTGAAAATTATTTTCTTCATTTAGTAAATGATCAGAGAACAGAAAAAAAAAGTTTGATCAATTGTTAGAAATATTTGCAATTAGTCAGTGAGTATCTATATAAAGCAACAGCAATTCTTATTATAAACCTAAAAAACAATAAATATTGTTTAACTAGTTACTGGAAAAATAGTGAAATACACATATAAAAGGAAATTTTCATTTCAGTTTTTCCAGTAATTTTTTCTAAAAGCTAATGTCCAGTAAAAATGTTTGTAGTTTGAAAATTTCTATTTTAACTTTAGTTTTAAGAAAGTTAAAACGATTTAGAATTATTTCCTGTAAATAAGAATAAAACATCTTTAAAATAGCTGTTCCATTGTAGAAGCAATCAAATAGACAAAAACAAACAAAAATTGTATGATCTAAGCATCTTCAATTAAGCAAGTGGTTTTCTATACAAAAAAAAAAACATGTCAACCACCTTTTGATATTAAAAACAAAACAAACAAAAAACAATCATTTAATGACTGTGTGTGTTTAAAAGGTTGCATTAGAAACAAATCAATCATAGATGGATTAAAACATCCTTTATGAGATTTCCTTCTCCGCATTGCTTTCCTGATTCGGAACTAGGTTTTTGGCCCATTTCCAGATGCAGCTTATTAGTTTGTCCTTAACAAGAACAATTCAATTAAGGGTCAAAATGCCAAAGGAAACAATCTGCAGAATGGTGATCTTATTCGACCAGTCATGAACTTGATATCTTCAAAATAGTATTATTGCAAAAGATAATGGAAATGTGATTGTAACAACAATTGTATGTAAAAATAACTTATCACAATATTATACAAGCTGAATGATGAAATGAGCTGTTATGCTGTGAAGTTTTCCCTTTACTTTTCTTTAATTACATTCCAGGGAATAACAAAGTTCTCGGCAGCTCTGTGCATCCTACCCAGTCGATTTGTTAATATTTCTGAATGGATTACTACTTTCAATTTATGACAGTAAAATTCTTTATCAGTCAAGGGACCACAATCAATTAAACATTTTCACAAATGACATTATCATTTTTCCTATTATCATTATGATTAGATAACCTGTAGAGGAGATGGGTTCTGCCAAGTAACTCAACTTTGACCTAAATATACCATGTAAGAACCTGATGGCTTCTAAATAAATTTCAAGATCACAGACCAAACATTATTATTATATAATAAATGTGAAAACAATGCAATTCTCAACATCTAGACTATGATTTTCTGAAGATATTAAGGAATTCCTTCATCATTTATTGTAGGTATTTGTTTGTTTATGTCAATCTTAGCACAAGGTTCTTAAATATCTTATTATTCTATTTATCAAGTACTAAGTAATCTGGTATAAAACTGTAGTTTACTATCTCTCTTTTCAAAAATGGGTCTATGTAATCTTATCAATATTCATTAAGTGCAAGGACAGACATTAGAAAAATGGAGTAGGAATATTGCATAATGTTCGTTTCCCCCCCAAAAAGGAAAATCAACTCAGTATTTGATCTGTATATCTTCTTACCCTAATAATAATAACAATAGATCACAGAGTAAAGGAAAAAAAAATTTGAATACCTCGACCTTGCCAGAGAGTTTTAAAAAAATGTGGAACATGAGGGCAACAGTAATAGCAATCATACTTGGAGCTCTAGGAACAATGTAAAAAAACTCGAAAAAGAGACTGAGGTAACTGGAGATTAGAGGTAGAATCAAGATTATCCAGACCACAACACTGCTAAAATCACTCAGACATCAGTGAAAAACCACTGGTTAAAACTGGTGTAAAACACTAGCATGAAGTAAACTAACAATGACCTTATGGCTTTTGGGCTTTGTTATTTTTATGCTCTCTTTATAATTTAAATTTTTTTGTCTCGTAGCCATGTCATTTTGAAAGCAGATATCATTTATATATGTCCACATTTTAAATACAAGTATTTTGCTTATACTAATATCTGTAGAGCTTTATGAAAGATTTTAAGTTATAATTTAAAACTTATTAATCCAAACAGTACACTCATTCTTCTAATTATATAATTGATATAATAAAATTAATATAAAATAATATATAATTTAATATAATGATATAATTACTTAATTATACACTGATAATCTTCATAGTATGAAAAATGAATTAATTAAAAGTACTTTTTACTTTGGCATTTTGCTAGTTTTCTCTTCTTACTCTTAAAGAAGTAAAGTATTTGATAATATTGTTAAATATGATATTAAAGTGATGAATATTGCTTTATAGTCTTTTTGGGAAGTATGTTTAATTATGCTCACAATTTATATTACATTTATATTATTCAAGTTGATTGATTCCTTTGAAATAAACATAAATCTTGTAATGGTAATCCATCTTGTGGGGAGTTAATTATGCCAACTATGCCCTCATCTTAAAGCAAAGTTCATCTTTCAAATCTCCAGTTTTCATCAAATGGTGACGTGTGAAGTATGCCAACAAAGGGCAGCCAGCAATCTTCTTCAGACAAAGATCAAAGACTTTCTCATGAAAATATTGGCAACTTAAGCTATCTGTTAAGGATAGCTTCAACAGTCAACTTTCTGCAATATCTGAAAACTCCTCTTTTCATTATTACTGTTTGTTCATGATAGCATGTTTTATTTGAAGAATATCTTTATTCACTCTGTGGATTCATTTCCTATAATTAAGTTTGCAGTCCCTTTTTCCTGGATTTTTGTCAGTTTTGACCAATCTAATTTCAAATTTTGATAAAAACAGATCATTATACTTTCCACTGTCATGTGTGACTATTGTTGAATTTCAATTGATTGATTTTAATGGCTTGCCAATCCATCTAGAGTTATTTTTAGGCCTAGAAGTAATAGAATTGCATTTGTTCTAAGTTCATATTAATATTTTTTGTGTAGTTGTTTCTTAAGAGTTCTTTTTTTGCATATGGTTCTATTGAATACTGATAACTTTTTAACAAATCTATTTGACCCATAGATACAATGGCAATGTTCAGGAGCCTCACCATCTGATTTAATTTAGAGTCATATCCAGGACACTACTTTTTTGGGGAGGAGTCTTACCCCTCCACTGGGGATATAGGCAGCATATTCTATAGTTGTGTTATGTACAAATATCATTGAACTTCATACTACATTCTATTTCCTGGTGTGTATTTTGCAGCTATGGAGATTTTTGCAGAGAACTTTGTTTTTATTTTCACACCAAATTTGACTATTTTTGTCGTATTTTCCATCCAGATTCTAACTATGGAAACTTGTAAAAGTAAATTATATCAGGTTTTAAAGTAAGAAGGGATTTTTGCTGGAAAATGTAGAACTTGTAATTCCTAGAAATTGAAAAATATGGCAGCAAAAGCTTAATATCATCTGAAAGTTAACTGTTTCGTTGTGATTTTCTTTCTTTTTGATTCAGTAAAATTGAAATACTTTTTGGTTTTATTTTTATTATTTTGATATTTGTTTGTTTTTTGTTGTTTTTTAATTGAAGGACATCTTTAACCAGCAAAATACACATTAGACTAAGTTGAAGATAATCATAAATAACATGATTAATTTATTCAAAAGTTTATTGTTTTTAATACTAAGCTACTAAATATTTTCTTGAAGTTTCTTTTACTTAATTCACTTCATTTTCTTCAAAATTGCTTAGTAGGAATCAATTTATTCAACAACTTTTGGTGGGTTCTTACATCTTTGATCTAAAAGTTTTTTTATTTTTATATCTGTAATAACTTTTTTCTATTTCATCTTTCTCACCCTCTCTCTTTTTTCTTTTTATTATTAGTTCTTATCCAATCCATACAATTATTGGTTTGTATCAAATTGGATCAGAGAATTGAACTTGTTACTACATATAAACTTGATAAATACTTTTATCTGTTCTCATGATTTTAAGATTACTGTTTTTTCTTCAAAAAATATATTTGATCTTAAATAGAGGAAACACTTTCAAAAATTACTTACACTCAAGATTAACAACATGATTCTCAGTATGCAACCATAACAGAAGGAAAAACATGATAAATTCATTTACACACACAAAAAAACATTTATCATGTCATAGCAGAATATACAAGTGGGTGGCATTACAAAGAAAGAATACACCAATGTGTCCCAATTTCTAGATTTAAACACATTGTTCTATTAACAATTATGGAGGGACTCCTGTGGCATGGTGGTTAACATACTGGATTGTAATATCATAGTGAACAAGTTTGAACTCCAGTTGCAGTTTTGCATTCACTTTCAGACTAATACCCTTAGCAAAGGTATAGACCCCCTTGTCACTTCAGTTCTAGGCTGAATAGTACCACTACTGTTCTTCAACAGAGACAGCTTTGGCATGAAATAATCCACAAAGGCTGATATACTATTAAACAAAGAAATGTATACCAAAGTGGAAACAAAATGATTATAGGCTTACCTGATAAGGTTAGGCAAAATATAGCCATGTTGCTTTATCATTCCTTGGCAGGGTCAGAGACAACATCTCTCCAGCTCAAGGACCACAAGTCAAAAAGAGGTCAACAATAGGTTTTTTGAACTGTCACGTGGCCTACTACTGGGCCCAAGTGGACATGCTAGTTATCTAAGGGAGATGATTATTTATCCCTACAACAACATATATACATTTAATATTTAAATCTATTATTTTTGTGTAGATCATTAAATATCAACTTAATTATATATTCATAATTAGGTTTATTTATTTAATACATTGTTTTAATGAGTTCATTTTATTTAAACAATGCTCTATTGTCAAAAACATGATTATAACCTATCGCTGATAAGTTTAAGAATACCTTGTAACAAGGTGAGATATCTATGGAGAAAATTGCAAAGAATCAACAGGAACTGAATATATATAATAAATAGCATATTCAAAAAAATATATGAGAATTATTCCTTCCATCTTGAAATAATTTATTAAAATTCAAATCTACAAAAAGAAGTTAACTGTCTGGTTGTCATTTTTCTTTCTTTTTGATTCAATGAACTAAAATTGAAATGCTTTTGGTTTACTTTGATTATTTTTATTTTTTGTTTTTTAATTTTAATCTAAGGACATCTTTGATCAGCACAATGCACATTAGACTGAGTTCAAGATAATTATAATTTCTGACTACAATTTTTTAGCCACAGTGTTATATCAAGAATAATTATCTTTCAACAATCAACCACTCTTAATTTCTAAAGAAATGTCTATTCCATGATGTGTTCTAAATGTATCTGTTCCATTCCTTGTATTCAGACATTTGCCCTAAAGTTAGGAAGGAAGTAGAATAAAGCTATATATATATATATATATATATATATATATGTGTGTGTGTGTGTATATTAAAAAGTAACTGCTTTGTTGTGGTGGATCATTCTACCTGAGGTCAAGTAAAAATTAGATTGCCTGCTGTTTTGGATTAATGATACTCCTGTAGGCACAGGATTACAATTTATTATTTGACTTCAGGTCAGGCAAGTCTTATTTTTCAACACATTAGGAAAGATTGTTTTATTATTTCTTGCTTTTTTATTTTGACCCTGTTACTGTCAGTAACTTCCTTGAACAAGAATATGTGAGAAGGAAATGCTAAATAAGAGACACTACCAATTTAAACATGCAGTTTGCATCAACTAATGTAATATTTTCAATTTAAGATTTGTTTCTGATAAAAATATCTCTTTAGAATAAAAGTCTCTCTCTCTCTCTCTATATATATATATATATAAACAAACACACACACACATATATATATATATATATATCTATATCAGTAGCCATTTTGTGTCGATTTCTTGATAATTTCTTCCATGATAATTTTGATTGTTCTCACCTCTGTTATGTTTTACAACCAAATTTCACTATCTGTTCTCATTATCATTGCTTATGAGTTCATCCTCACTTGTCCAGCATGTCTTGTTCATTGAACTTGGATAGTTTTAGAGATGGGAGGGAGTTGGTCATTCTCCTCTGGACTTCTTCACACAGATGAGCAAGTGCTGGATGCCCAGCTAGAACTTACCTACAGCAGCTCTGTGCAGACACAGGATGTAGCCTGGAAGACCTGCTGGTGGCGATGGATGATAGAGATGAGTGGTGAGGAAGAGTCAGGGAAATCCATGCGAGAGGCACAACATGATGATGATTCTCATTATCTTCTGTCAGGTCTTTTCCTTGTTATTTCTTGGACACCATTTTATCAACCTTCTGCCCCATCAGTTATCCTCTATTTCTGTGATAACTCTTATCTTAGAATATTCTCAAATCATTTTCATCTCTTTATCTCTTAGAATCATTCCTTTCCATTGATCTTTGTGTGAATGGGATTTTATATGTGTGTGTGTGTGTGTGTGTGTGAGAGGAAGAGAGATGGGATATGAGTAACTGGGCACAGTTTACTCTATTTTGACATTTAAAAAACACATACTCATTGGAAATTACTCTATGTAAAAACACAATAGAAATAATTGCACAATCACTTCATGAATCCATTTACATTTATTCTCTTTCCAGCTATTGAGCTATTGATAAGTAGTGGGGAAGACTGGTTTCTATTGCCTTGGTTATCAACCAGTCTAGGAGAAGTTTTTATCTTACTAGCTGTACCAATAGATTCAATATTTGGTTTATGCCATTCATTTTCAATTCTAATCCCTTAAGATTTGAGGAAATTCAAAAACAAATTTGTTTAACATAAAAGCATTTAACATTATCTGATTGCCAAAAATACATTTGTATAAAGTGTAATTAAATTTGTAGCTTCTTTGAAAACTAAATGTTTATATTTTTTCTCATGAGGTTATTGATATTTTTATACATGAAAATGGTTTTAATCTAAGAATATTTAGCTAGCTTAATATGTAAAATGTAATTCTGTATGCCAGTTGAATTTTATTTCAATCAATCAAAATTTATGAACTTCACTAACCTGAATCAAAAAAGACATTCTATTTTGCATGTTTTTTATATAAGTGGCCATTTGTAATATGATTCTTATATATGCACAAGTTCTCATCTTTAATAATGCTATCGCTTATGAATATGCTGTTGTGTATCTAAGAACTCCAAAGCAATAGATGAGAATCTTAAGTTATTAATGATCAGAGCAAATCAGAACAAGAGTGACACTTATTTGTAGCACATAGAGTGGACCTTTGTGAGAAAGAGTGAAGGAATGAACATTATTGTTGAAAGAACTAGATTCATAAAGAAGAAAAGTAAGTTCTGTCTGCCTTTGCCCATTAGGGGACACAAGAATCAAGTCTTTTGGCATTCTTTGTTACATTTTAAACTGTTTATTACATGATGTAACTTTAGATGCTTTTGTCAGAAGTGTCAAAGGAAAATCTTCCAATTTTATAATGTTTCTACTTTTCTAGCAATGTCTACCAAACATTATCTATTTGTAAGGTGCTAACATGTTAGCGGAAGGTACTATGCACTTTTTAACTTACAGGTATTCATTAATTCTGTTATCATTCACTATCTTTAGATGTCAGAAAGTGTATCTTAAGTAGTTAATTTGTCTCTGGGATATCATCATCATCATGTCATGCCGCTAGCATGGATATCCCTGACCGTCTCTCGCCACTTCTCCCTATCATTCACTTTTGGCAGGTCTTCAGGGCTACATCCCGTACCCTCACATACTAAACCCTAATGAAATATTATTTTTCATCACAGTCATTAACTTTAACTTCTTTCTTACCTTAAAAAATATTAGAAACAAATAAACAAAATAATCATTCCATGTTAATTCAATTCTTTACCTATGAAGTATTATATCTTTTTGATGATGTTATATCCAGCTTTCCTCAAGGATGGTTTGTATATTTCATCTGATAAAATTGTTATATCTTTATAAACATTATTTTTACTTTTATTTCTATGGAAGGATTCTGTTCTGAAAATTTTGCATTTTTCTCCTGTATATTATTTCAACTCTTAACCATTTTTCTTCATTCTATTAATTTTTAATGATGGATAATAATCATTAGCTAAAAAACCAATGAAGATAATTGTTGTCATTTACTTTCATGAGTAGCCTAACTCCCATCTATAAACTCATCCTTTATTTTGTCTCATGATCTGTCAACACTTTCTTTGTTATTGTTCTGACATGCTAGTAATGTTAATCACATATATATTCTATTCTTTAGATGACTTATTGTCAGTCATTATAATTAATTTTGACTCCTGTTTTCTTTCATATTTTAATTTTAGTTGCTTTTTATTTTTATTAAAACTTATTTGGTCATTATTTCTCTGGCAGCTCAGAACAGTGCATCTTTGAGAGGACTATAATTTTGTCTACTTCTTTATTTGATGCTCTTCTGTGTATATTAAATCATATGCTGTCTACAAAGTGCATATGAGATAAAAGTTGAAGCTCTAAGTTTTATTCTATCAATGACTGTTTCAAAATTTTGAAATTGGCTAATGAAAGTGAAATTAGTAGTTAACCTTATGTGAATATATATATATATATATATATAGAGAGAGAGAGAGAGAGAGAGAGAGAGAAAGAACTTTATAATTCTTTTAATTCATCAAGTCATCTTGCTCATTCAGCACCTTAATCAAAGTGAATTCACCACTTTGGTAGTGAAGTTGTAATTTACTAAGTTTACCTTACTACAACATAGGCTAATGAGGCACCGAGTGTGAATCAATCTCAGTAATAATGACCTGGTTACCTAGATATCTACTCTGCTCTGTTAAACACTTTCTCGCAGAATTTGGAGGTTTTGCTCTCATCAGAAAATTTTTTTTAAAGCAAATAATATCAAAGATCTGTTAGAAAATGTCAACATAGATGACATTCTGACTAAGAAATGTAACTGTAAACCTGATCAATACCATACAAAGTAACCAATCAACACAAACCCCAAGGATGCTAATGTATTGTTAAAACCCTTTACTGCAAAAAAGGGAAAATATAGATATACAATGTACATTGTTCCCAAATCTCTAGACAGAAAATAGCTATAGATGGGTTGATATACCATTAAATCCATCAAACAACCCAGATCTCTAACCATTATACTATATGAGGCAGAAAAGTGGAATGCAAATTTACTTAGATGATCAGCAAGAAAATATCAGAGTCATACAAACTATAGCGAAGAGATTCACACAACTGTTAACATAGATTTCTCTCTCCTATATTTATTTTTAACAGAATATTCCTCAATTCTGTTCAACTGTTGACTTTTTCTTTCTTTTTTTCAATAGAAACTCTGTGTTTTAAATAAAAACAATTTCAGACATGCTTGTACACACATGAATTTCTGGTTAAAATTTGAATTAAAAAGCACAAAAATTAAAGATATAAGTTTCAAATGATTAATAAAGACAAATCATACGTACATATATATGTGTGTGTGTGTGTGTTTTAGTATGTAGTTGATATTTTGGAGGAGCACATTTTCATAGACTTCTATCAGTAAAAAGACAAATTTGGAATATGGAATATTGTTTTAGCCTTTGCATGAACATATTGTCTAAATAGAAATACTGATACTCCAGGTTGTTAAATGACTTGCCAACTTTTGTTTCTGTTTTTTGTTTTAAATCCCAGGGAATAATTTGACAGAAAAAGTCTAAGTATCTTGATGCCAAAGTCAATATTGGTGTTGTCTTTCTCATTTCCATAACAAGATGATTCAGACATTACTCTAAAAAGATTCATCTTGTCTCTTCTAATTTCTGTGGCTGTAAAAGGATACTTACCCATCCATTTAGCCCTATGTTGTGTTTACTGACAGTATCTTATGCATAATAGACATACTTGGATTATGGTAACCGATAATATTGTCATCTTCAAGTGATTGCAATGCTGGCTTATCAACCTAAGATGGATGCATTTCTTTTTTCTTCTGAGTTTCTGTGGCTATATTTATTAATTATGTACATGTTCTTTGTGCCACCTTCTTATTTTTTCTAACACCAGACTAAATACTGAGTTAGTTTGTTTTGTATTAAAATAAGAGAAAACACTGGACACTTTTATACACCACTACTACAAGGTTTTTTTACAAAAGTTTCCAGAAGAAAAACAAAAAAAAAACCAACTAGTTTTATTCTGGATAGACAGTCTTTAAAAAGAACACTTGAAACTTTTACATGCACCTAATACTATTTGAATTGAATCTATGAAAACTACATAAAGTAACTTGTATTAAGCAATAAATAATCTGCTGCTGATTATAAAGATGCTTCTAGGTCTCTACTGTTCAGATCTAAAAGGAACATAACAATAATCATTGTTCATGAGAAGATTCTTTTCATAATTCTCCTTCCTGAAACTCCATTTTGTTCAACATGTACAAAGAGCTTTTTGTATAAGACAACCAAGTCTTGCTAGGCTTTTCCTAGAGGACTCATGAATTCAAATACTTTCTTTGTTGCATAATAAATATTTGTAAAACTAAATATGACAATTAAAATGTTAAAAATACCCCCTCCACCAAAAAAATTATAATGTATTTATTTCATCATATCTTAAATGAATAAAACATTTTCAAACTTCAAAGAAAACCAAAAGCTATTTGATAAAAATGGTTCATCTAGGTTATAAAAATTATTGTTGCCTATTTTATTATATGATAAAAGCTATTAATTCCCGGAAGATATTTCTTTGGTTATAATAAGTACTTAATTTGTCTGAAAAATATGTACTTTTATAAAAGAAAATAAACAACTTGCATTCTTTATAAATCTACTTGTCTTATCACTGATCAAAAACTGACCTACTAGTTCATAAAAAGACAAAAATTTCTCTTTCTCTTTTAGATAGTCCTATCAGCAGGGCTTAGAAGTCTCTAACTGTATCTCTTGCAGAGTGGTAACCACCATCCACCAAAAAGGAGTGTCCTGCATATGATACTAAACTCCATCTGATACTGAGGCTCTAGTTATAGAAATCTGGAGAGTGTAGAGTACCCTTTCATTGCCATTACTCTCAGGTCCACAGAGACAAGGTGGTAATACCTTTAGGTCAAATAGATCTGTTACAAAAAAACTCTTAAGAAACAACTACACAAAAAATATTAAAATAAACATAAGATATGCACAATTCCCTAACATCTAAGCATAAAATAACTCTAGACAGTTTGACATCTCATTACAATCACTGAATCTATCATTTCTTTTTTAGACAATTATATAAAAAAGGAAAAAAATGCTACCATAACCTGAATTAAGTATTACAAACAATTTATTTACTTTATTGTTGGTGTCGAGTCATACCAAAGACTCAAAAAATGGTACTTGATGCCTCCTTGCTTAATACTCAGCATTATAAGGTACGGATCAAGGGTAAAGTGGAGCAATCCAGGGAAAGGAGTAGCGCCCTCCCCTACACCTTGGTGTAGTAGCTATCGAAAAGGGAACCTTCGGGTCACCCTCGACAATGGTTGCCAACTTTACTTACTACTTACTTATATATATATATATATATATATATGAGAGAGACAAAGAGAGAGAGATGTGTGTATGTGCAAAAGTTTCTACAATTTTTATGTAAAATATCATTTTCAGCTGTGTGTTTAATATATATATATGTTTTTAAAGAAAAGTTACCCAAAACTTTTGCACAGACTTATATATAACTGATAATACTTGCCTAACAATTTTTTTTCAATAAAAAAAAGTTAATTTCTAATCCAAAGATACCAGTATTTTGGTATTTCAAATGGAACACTATAGAATCAAAATAGATATTATTTAGTATTATTTATTATCAAACTCTACTGCATTGAAGTTATGAATGAAAATAAAATTGCAATATGCTTGTAACCAAAAATAAAGTTATGTAAATAAGTGAGGCTCGAATCCTTGAATTTTGGGGAATGTGGAGTGGCACTTGTTGCCATTACTCCCAGGTCCATGCTAAGCCAGAATGGTAGAACCTGTTAGAGCCCCATCTATGGATTAGATAACCTATTTATTCATTTACTATAATTTAAACCATTTAACTGTGTGCAAATAAATGGTTAATATTAAATTGAATTCTTAGTATTAGACAACAATGCTTGAAACCATTTAACTGGATGTAAACAAATGGTTGATATTAATTTGATTTATAATTACAAATAGCAATACTCAGAACTATTTAACTGTATACAAAAAAATGAGGACTGGCTTGTTTAAAAATATTACCTACTAACTATTAGGTGTTGGTATCAAATAACCTACAAGGTTTGATATGCCATAAAACCCAACCAACTATATAATTTCTCATAGTATAAATTCTTTCAGATCTATTCTTTGACATTTAAGTTAAAATACAAGGTGCATTCAAAAAATATCAAAAGTGAAGCTGTATTGACTTTAAAAAAATTAATAATCTATTGTCTTAGCATTCAACACTCCTATTCCTTGGAAATTCTCTTTTAGTTGAAACACCTCTGAAACTTTTCTTTTAATATGGTATGAAACTGTACTCTCATATTTATTCTCCTGTCCTTCTCATCCTCAAATTTTACTCTTGAAATAAATTTTCAGTTTAGAAAAAAAAAAAAAGTACATGGAACTAGGTTTTGTGAGTATGGAGGGTACTGCACTTGCACAATCCTATGTTTCACTAAAAACTGCTAATCAGAAGTATTGAGAATTGGTACTGACTTGTTTAGAGAGCAGTCTATTATATAAGTAAGTCAGCTGCACACAAACCTTCATTTAGATTTTAAAATTTAAAATCAACAGAATTTAAAGCATCAGTCTTTATATGTTTTTGATCACACACTGTAGCTTACACTATTGTGCAGTTGCTTTGAGTACAAAAACGTTTTCTTGAGATTTTCACATTTGGCTGTCTCAAGTATAAATGCTGCTTGTTTTATGTATTTATTTGCTTTTACTTTCTCAGAAAATAATATGCAGTTCTAATTCTGACATATTGACATGTCTAAATGAAAGATTAAATCTTATTTTAATAAAAGACCTGAATAATTCTTTTAAAAAATTCAGGAAAAAATTTGCTTGGTCTGAGCATGCTCCATTAGAAATAGAATATGTATGTATATATATATATATATATATATATATATATATATATATATAGTGGGGTTGATTAAGGTCTGTAGACAAGGAATTTAAAAATGTATTTTTGCTAATTTGTTTAGTACAAAAGAACAGATGTCTCATTTGAGTTAGTGTAAGTTCTATTCGCACAGTTGATAGTAGCACCTTCAAGCATACTTCTGACCATTATTGTTAAATAGATGGTCTTTAATCAAACATATATTAATGAAGGACTGCTGCCTAATATTTGTTATGTAAATAACATTCTAACTGGAAGGAATCATTGAAATAACAGCAAGACTTAGAATACACTGACTGTAACCCCTGCAGAGGTGTGTGACACCCACTCACCCCCACCCATCAAAAAATAGATGTCCTAGATATGACACTAAACTGCATTTGGTAATGATTCTCCAGTTTTGGAGGTAAGGGGAGTATCAAGTCATTTCTTCATCACCATTACTTACTGGTCCACTTTGACCCTTTGTAGTATCCTTTAGGGTACCATCTATGGATCAAATAGATCTAGTGGAAAATTATCCATATTAGACAGGAAACCATATAACTTTGTGCAAGCAAATATTTATTATCATTAAATAGGAATAGATACTTGAAACTATAGAACGTATGTAAATTATTAGTGTTAGATAAGAATACTTGAGACCATATAACAGTAAATTATTAGTATTAAGAATAGTTAGTTAAAGCTGTAATTTTTTTACAAACCATTCTCAATTGTTACTTAAATCCATATAATCGCTTTAAAAAAATGACTTTGGCATTAAATAACCAAAGATGGGTAAACACCAACCAACCATTGAAAAACCATCTTTGAAGTTTAGATGGAGATGAAAAAAGACTCACTAATCCATTGATGTGTTTTAGGAATTTCAAAAGTAAATTACTCGGTTTTATATAATATTTTATCCATCTACAAAATTTGTATATGCTTGAAGAAAATCCATTATTAGTTTTTAAGCAATTGATTAAGTTCTGTATTTCTTGAAAAATAACAAAACATTTCTCATCTAATGTTTGACTACATTTTACTTTAAATTTTAAGTCATTCATCTTAAAATACTCTGACTTAAAGAAATAGAACATAAATTTGTCTGTGGTTGACTACTGATGGCAAATGCAAACTTGTCCTAAGTTTAACCTTAAACATTATTTATCATTATTTAGTAATTTGTAAAGAAACATGTCAGAGTAAAATTTGATGATATTTATTGAATATATATATATATATATATATATATATATATATATATATATATATTCATAATATTTCATACTGAAATAAAAAATAAAATTATTTTCACAACAGAACAATTATTCACAGGATCTTTTAAAATTGTTGCTACTCTTACTCTTCTATTGAATAACAAATTAATATTAACAAAGAAACAAAAAAAAAACATGCATTTCTGGAATAGTAAATTTTAAAATTCATAGAAATAATATAAAGTGTGTTTAATTCTATAATAACTTTTTTTTTTTCTATTTTTTTAACTTTTTGTTCAGATTTAAAAAAATTCTCTTTCACTTAGGTTTCATTAATTGAAGCTTTTGTTATTGTTATCATTATTATAAAACTGAATTTCAGCAGTCATTTTGGGACTACCAATTTCTTCTGAGTTGTCCCAGTGTTTTTGCTGTATTCAGAAAGATAATAGTCTGAATTGTTACAGGCTTAATTTGTATTCCAATTTGATCTAGTCTTCCTTTAAAGGAGATTTTGGGATTGTTCCTAAAGCTCCAATTACTATGGAAATAATCATTACTTTCATATTCCATAATTTTTGGTATTTGCATGCCAAATTTTTGCCTTTTCTTTCTCTTACTTTGTCTTTTTTGTTTTATTCAACTTCATGGTTTGCTGCCAATGCCATATAAAACATAGTTTTGACACACTCTTTCTTTCTTATTACCATCATTTACTTTTCTGTGTTTATTTTTATCTCTCTTTTCTACTGACTTTATTGGAAAACAAATGAGTGAAAGTTTCCTTAACTTCCAACCATTTTTTTGGTGGGGTTAGGGGATTTTATAATATCCATCATTACTGTAGTATGTATATTGCAGATATCTTTTTGTGAACACTTTAAAGAATTTGGTCTAGTCTTCAATAACTTCCAGGTGAGTGGTATTACGTTTTTAAGAATTCTCAAACAAGATCTTGGCATTTTTTCACTTTTTGTTTCCTTAATATAATCCAAAAATTAATAAGAAAGAATTTATTTTCTTTTTCAATGGTAATAAGCTTTGATCTTTTGACTTGATTGCATATCAAAGCCACAGAAAGCTGATAGGTTTGTTCACCAGAAATATTATTGATTGACTGATTGATTTTAATGGCATGTCAACTCGTTTGAGGTTATTTAATGCCTAGAAGTAAGGCATTTACATTTACATATATTTACATTTTTTGGGTAGTTTCTGAAGAGTTTTTTTTGGCAGGGATACAGTTATATGATGTCAAGTATTCCAGTCTAATTCAAATAATTTGCAAACAGATTTATTTTACTCATAGATGCAACCCTAACAGGTACTACCACTCTAGATCAGAGTACAGTTAAGTAGCATACCCAGAATGCTCCTTTTTGGGGTGGGGGAGGGGTCTAACCCCTCAGCTGAGATACAGTCAGCATATTCTAAGCCTCATTGACAGGGTGTCTGAAAGATTATGGTTGCTATCTTTTAAATTCATTTGCTGCTTAGAAAATTAAAGTGCTTGAAATAGTTATTATTTGACATAGAACATACTTTGTCATGTTGGTATTCATCTTATTACTTTTACCATAAGTCATTGGTGACGTTTAAAATTTTCTTTTACATGAAAATCATTTTATTCAGTTCATCAAATGTCTGAAGACAAAAAATATATATACATAAAAAAAGCAATTAAAAAGTGAAATTTACTTTAATCAGAAGCAGTCAGTAATCATTCAAGTGGTAATTGCTTCTAGACTTCTCTCTTCTCTTTTTCTTTTAATATAGAAATTTCTCTTTGCCTGCCCTTAATTCTGAACCATCAGCCCTGGGCATTTAGTCTCATTTTTAAGTGCACTGGTGTTAAGTGATGGTAAGTCATAAAGAGGCCAAAAATATTCTTTTGAATTACTGCTTTGAAGATACTTTGTCAGGGAATCAATTATGATAATAGAAATGGAAGCTTAAAGAAACATAATTTATTTCACTTTTCTCTCTCTCTCTTCAAAAATAATTTGCATATTCATGCAGTCTCACATTAACAAAGGAGACGAATAAAGAAGAGATTGTCATAAAAATAGTGCTTTTGTTTACTAGTGGCATAAATAGTTGACCAACTGAAAAGATCAGAATATTTTTCAAGTTGTTGCCAAAAGAAATATACAGGAATTATTAAGTGAGGAATAAACTTTGCTTAAAGACCCACTTCCAACCTTCCAACACCCAAACAAAATAAAACCCTTTGCCTTCCAACAACCTTACACACACACACACTTATTTAGTAATGCCTTCCATGAAAGTAGTTCTCTACCAAATAATGTTTTGAAATTGATTTTAATTTCTTGAAAACATGACCAGCAGATTTGTCGATTCAGTGATTAGGATTACTATTTAGGAATTGTAAATTCTAATCAACTATGCGTTGCCCAACTAAGCAAAGGAAAGAGAGAAAAAAATCTTTTATAACAAAATCCTATCTGCTCATCAGAGCAGTAATTGATTCATATTGCCTATTTCATGGCTCTATTGTCTTCCATCTGTTGTATTCTGCTTGGCTGACTTTCTGCCTGATCAAGAAACCATTTCACCATCCACTCAATGAGTAGAGAAAGAAGACCCACATTTGAGGGCTGTAGGTTATACACTGTTCAAAATGCACTACTCAACATTCTCGTCCTGTAACTCATCCATCTTTTTCAAAGAAAAAAATTGTGGATTTCAACTTGTTTATAGTTTTACTGTAATACTTTTTCTTTTATCTATATTTTGAAGGGTCAAAATTTATTTGAAATTGATATTTTATTTAGCATACTTAAAAAATGAATAAATTTAAAAATGCACATAGAGACATATTCCAGGTTTTGAAGATTTATATTTTTCAAACTGCAAGTTAAGAAAACTAAAACAATTTTGTCAAAGAGTAAATAATTTAATAAAAAAGGTCAGAATATGTTATGAATAGAAGTGGAGAGATAAATTTAAAATCAAAAAGAAATTCCTACTGAAATGTTAAATTGGTGCTTGTCCAGAATAAGAATATTCCCTTATTTCTGTGGTAATGTACAAAAGAATATAAAAATGTAATATTTATATTCATCCTCATAGCACAACATAGTAGGAAATGTAATCAGCAACATAAGTTAAAGCCCCAGAGAAGGCTGTTTGCATTTCTCTTTGATCTTATGCCCTTGAGAAAAGCATGAATCCATCTGCTCTCCCTCTAACTATGGGTAAATACCAGGGAAGACTCGGTTATCTAGCCTTGGTTAGGCAACCAGTCTTGGAAAATTCAAACCAGCTGTACTCCACTTAAAAATCAACCATATGTCACATCCTGCTCATCGAAGAGGGGTTAGGTAAATATAAACATTCACCGTCCAAATAAGAGTAAATTTCTGTCAATTCCTTAATTTGTTTTACAAGTAAAGACCAAAAATGATATATTGGCCATAGGTTGCCCTCTACTTAGCGATTAGAAAGAAAGACTAAAGAAGCATGACAGATTGATGAATTGTCACTAGTTAAGTTAAATACATATTTTTTAATCTACTTGATGAAAGAAATGACCAAAATTAACTCTTATTTGGATTATAAATGTAAATATTGGAAGTAAATAACGGAGTATAATCCAACAATATAGAGAAAAATTGATAACAAGGTAATCCAAGTAGGAGAGATTTATTGAGAAGCAAAGTCAACACTATTGCATTTCAGTTCTAATGAACCATCATCAGGTCTGTGAGGGATGATATTAATGATGTTAAATCAATGAGGAATGTTTAAAAATACAAAAACCTAGGGAAAATCTGTATATCAAAAAGGGTAAATATTATGTTTTTATATCATTTTTTTTCATACATTCACACAGACATTTAATCTGAATGCTATTCTCAACAGGCACCATTATAATTTTGGAATTATTCTGTTTAAATATACTACTTCTGAATGCATTGCAAATGTGCCTTGACCGACTGCCACTGGAACCAAGACACACCTGACCAAATCCGTGTACCAACCAATGCACACAACCAAAGTGTGTCCCGGCCCAGCACCTCCCAGAGTTTAGTGCCTATGATGATGGTGATCTACTTAGATGATAATGAATTCATCCTCCTTCATAAATACTAACCCTATTTTACTCTCAAAGAGACTTCCTCCCAGCAAAGTGGAGCATATGCACCCTCCTGGCACAAGAATTTAACTTTTAGTGTAATGTGTATATATATAAAATTAGAAAGGCCTACAAAACTAAATAAGAATACACATAAAAAATTTCAAACCAAGGGAGTATAATCAAAAATGGAACAGCTTAGATGTTAGCTTTTTCCATCACTTCTGACTTTCAATGGTAAATTTTCCTAATTTAACTAAATTAGACAGTAAAAAAGAAAATTACAGTTTTTTCTTTTTGTTAAATGATTTATTTCCAAATGAAACCAAACAATCAGAAATCAATAATACCAAGTGAATATTTATTAAAATCAAATTTTTAAGATCAATATGCAAATTAATCTTCCATTGACACTGTAAACTGCTATTTGGTTGTATATATGAATACAGTTGCATGTTATTAGTATGTAGATAGGGCCAATAGTATTAATAATATGAATTAATTTTCTTAAGATTTAAACCAAAATCTTGGAGAATGTGATGTAAATAACTAAGAACATTATGACATTGGTGGTGATGTAGTTTTGGTTACAGATAGACAGTAACAAAATCTCCATTATAAGAAGATGTTAATATATTCATCATCTGAATTAAAATGGTAACATGCTTAAATACTCTGACAGTCTCATTTTTTAAAAATTAACCCTTTTCTTATTTGGGAACTAATCACATACATATATTACTAATCCCTCTTGAAAATTTACCCAGATCTATGATTAAAATTTTTTTTTCTTCATAAATGATTCATTGTTTTTATTCTATAGTGAAGGTTCATGAGAAAGGATGCTGTCTTTATTTTTCACTGATACCTTCTTGATTGATTGATTTATCAACATGTAAACCCATCTAGGGTTATTTTATGCCTAATAGTTAGGGAATTGCATTCATTGTACATTCATGATTATATTTTTTTTGTGTAGTTATTTCTTAAGAGTGTTTTTTTTTTGCACATGGTCCTATTGAATACAAATAATTGTTAAAGAGATCAAATTGACCCATTGATGGAACCCTAACAGGTACTACTACTCTGGGTCAGAGTTGACCTGATACCTTCTAGATTTAATGAAGTACATTTTAAGTGGTGAATTAAGATTTTTTTTTTAAATTTTGACTTCTTGAATACTGATGAAGAACAAAGTTTTTAAAAAGTCAATTTAATTATATTGATCTGGCTAAGTAAAAGCTTGTAAATAAGTTAAGGCTATTTAAAAAATACCAATTATAACATGCAATTTCAAGTGTATAATTATTTTCCTGTAATATTCCTTAACTGTCAGATTCCTTGCTTCATTGTTCATGACAACATAAAAATTTATCTCATAGATGTATTTCTTCTTTAACTGTTTGGCATAAACATTGTTGGTTTAAGATTAATTGGTTATCTAAGTCTTGTGTAAATTTTTTACATTTTTTGCCTGTCTTAATAAATTCATTTATTGAAAATACAGAAAAAAACACAAATATTTCATACTCAAAAAAACACAAATACAGTGCATTGATCTTTAATATCTTTGGATATTAACATGTTAAATTTATTATATTTTGCTGAAAATTCTTGTTGAGTAAAACATGCAAATAGATACTAAGTTTGATTTGTAAACCTTATTATTGTAATTCTTTTTCAACCATCTAATCTAATACTGCTTGCAACTGATGATAGCCACTTACCTTTTTTGTGTCCCATCTGCATGATTTTCAATTATCATTGTGTGTGTAAGAATAAAATTACAAGCTTTATTCAGTTTCCAGCCATGGTAGTCTGTTTTGTATTTGGGATTACCTTTTTTTTTTATCAGTGACTGATGATATTTATTGCCAGCTTTGATATTTTTTGGTATTAGGTCCATTTTAGTCTGATTTATTTTAATTATTTTTCTTCCAAGTTATGTCTTTCTCTGTAGGTTCAAATCTTCATTAAGATTCCCCTCAGACCCTCAAATATCTTGTAGTTTTAATTTAGATTTGTTTGGTATTTGTTTCTATGAAAATGATTTAAATATAAAAATTCCTAAAATTTCTTTTGCTTGAAATTTGATATTCATAAATGAAAATTAATTAATTTATATCTGATTCTCAACTATTTACAAATAGAATAAGTCATTAATTACTCTATTTACACATCACAAACATTGACTTACCTTGACTATTATGAATATAACAACTGAGATGAGGATATAAGTTCAAAATGCGTAAATAACAAAACAACGTCACATCCCAGAAATTTAGACAAAATTAATCAGTGTACACTCAAGCTATCTTTATTATATTGTGTATAGTTTTTACAGCTTGATGGAAAGGCTAAAAAGTTATAGTGTCATTTCTAGAATGTAACATTTTACCTGTCACATTAGAGTATTGGTTTAAAAGATATGTATCAATTTTTTTAAGTCAGTCATCATAAAATAATTGATTGATTTTAACAGCATATGAATTCTTCTTGGGTTATTTTATGCCTAAACATTATGGAATTGTATTCATTGTACATTCCTATTCATCTTGTTTCTTAAGAATATTTTTGCACAACCCCATCAAATACAAATAATTTTTAAACAGATTTATTTGAGCCATAGAGAGGACCAGTACAACTAATCTGAGTCCAAGTGAACCTGGGAGTAATGGCAATGAAGAAGAGGTACTCCACACTCCCCAGATCTCTAAAACTGGAGCCTCACCATCAAATACAGTTTAGGATCATACCCAGAACCCCTTTTGTGAGCTCATAACTTTTTGCTGGGTATCCAACCATAAAAGTAACTAAGATGTTAAAAATTTCCCTAGGCCTTTAGATAGTTCATGGTTCTAGTTTCTGATTAGAAACTACCATTTTCTACAAATAATTACTTGGGGAAACTAAACATTTATCACTGTCACAATATCACCATCTCTTGAATCACCAACTTTGATAAAGAATTTATTTTTATTTGGGCAGTGAAGCAAGCATCTTCCTTTTTATTTGATTTTATTTTCAAAATCTGATGTCTATTAAGTTTGAGTTCAAGTTGTTATATAAGTGATTTTATTGATTATGTGAGCATTTTTGGACATTTGTTTCTGATAAAGACAGGCAGGCATTGTCTCTGCTCTTTATCAACCATTCACTTAGTGAAAATAAACCCTCAAGAAATGTTAGAAAAATCAGAGAAATAGGACAATGCTGTCAAATTATGGAATTGGTATGAACTAAAATCCAAAATAGAATCCAATTCTTTGAATACATTTTCCTGACTTGTCTTTTCACCTTTCAAAATGTTAAAGATTTCTGGTAAAACTGACTGCAAATCATCAATGAACAGAATGAAATATTTTATGAATGAAATCATCAATAAGTAGAACAAGATGCTTTACAAATGAATAGAATATAATATTTCATAAATGGAATTATCAATAAACAAAATGAAATACTTTATAAATGGAATTATCAATGAGTAGAACATTCCAATTTACAAATACGATGTACATGCCAACTTCCGAAAAAGGAATTGGTAAAGCCAAAGATAAATACCAGATTACTCCTTTCATTATCTGATTGTAAAATTTAAAGCATTATATATCTACATTAGAGAAATCCCTTATTATTTCTTACTAATATTTTGTATGTATTTACATTAAAACCATCCAAATAAGACAAACAAGATGTGGGATACTGCTGGAGAAGGAAGGATAAACTCATAAGTGACGTTCTACTATGGACATGCCAGTGTTGGGAAACCAACAAGAACTTATCTACGACAGCTCTGTACTGACACAGGATGTAGTCTGGAAGACCTGCCAGAAGTGATGAATGATAGGGACAAATGGCAAGAGAAAGTCAGGGGAATCCATGCTAGCAGCATGACTTGATAATGATGATGAATCTCTTTATATTATTATTAATGTAAAAAAAAAAAAAAAAAGATTTTTTATTGCAAATTTTTTATACAACTTGCAATATCAGAAGTAGGATTTATCAGACTGTTAAGTTTAATGCTAAAGATTTTATCAATAGGTAAACAAAATATTCAACAGTAACAATGATTCTATTCAATTGTCAATTGCATTTTAGTCTAATATAAGTCATGAGTAAGGGTTTTGGCTTTTCTTATTACCCTCTGATCTTATCATTTCTTCTCCATCACTCATCTTCTGTCATTAACACAAAGTAAATATTTCTAGCTGTAAGGAAAAAAGTATTTTGGGAGGTGGTTGTGGCATAATGATTATCGTCATAGAAAGTGGACTTGGCAACCCAAGTTCAAATTTCACATAACACTAATAATCTTGAGAAAGATATGAATCCAGATATTCTCCCATTTTAGCTATGTGTAAACTATGAGGCAGACAGGGTTCTTGAGCCTAGCTATGACAACCAGTCTTGGAGAAGGAAAACTCTAAATTCAAACCTGTTGTACTCTGCCAAAAAATTGACCTTGTTCCACATCCTGCTTGTGGCAGAGGGGTTAGGTAAATATATACTTGATATTATATAACTGTGTGCAAATTATTTGTATTAGATAAGAGTACTTGATACTATAATACTGTGTGAAAACAAATCATTATTTTTGACAAATAAAAAGTGGGATTAAAAAAAAATGATTGCAGTGGAATATTGAAAATATAGTTATGGTTGTAATTAAACATTTACTAATGAATTAAATTTTGGCCTTAAATAACCCATAAGAAGTTGATATGCCATGAAACAAATAAACCAAACTTTCACAAGCTAATGTTCAGTTATTCAATCAAATATTCAGTAAAGTACAATACTCCATAATTCATGATCTTATTGTACTGTTGGTCTTCCAGTACTTAATATCTTAGTGCAATAAACCATATAAGTCAGGAAACAGTTGATACAAAAAGAGTACATAACCACTAAATAAATCTCATCCTCAAGTTTACTAAAGACTTTTTAAAAAAGAATTGATAAAAATTATATAACTTCCTGTAACTTTTTAAAATAAATTCATATTTAATTATCTTTGAGAATTTATTGAATTTTGCTATTTTTAAAAAAATTTCTGCCTTCCCTCAGCAAAATAAATATATAATAAAATGAAACTAAAATCAGTGTTCACATTCTTCATCTTTGCTTATCTTTCTCACCCTTCTCTTTGATGTGGCTTTCTAATGTAACCTTTCCTTCCTTCTACTTTAAAGATTTCCACAATCAATTTTCCAATCATATACTTCTTTTCTTGGGAATTCAAATAAGCATTCCCTGATCAAATTTAAGAATTAGATAAGTACTGTTTACTCTGTCCTAGAAAAGCCAGATGGTTGTTACAGATTATGTTCACTGTATCTGAATTCAATCATAAAGTAGCCCTTATTTTTATTATCTTTCATCTTTTGTGCAAATACTGACTACTGATCCTAAAATTCTATTCTTTGTATCAATTTCATCAAGTAACTAAACACACACACACACATACACTTGAAAAGCAGAAGACAACAAAATAGAACATCTTATATATTATTGTTTTTCTTTTTTCTTTTTTCAAAGTGTCACTTCCAATTCCACAAATGTAAATACACTACCAATGTGCATTACAGGCGCACTACATGCCAAGTTACATAGTTGACTGTGTCATTCTAAGGAGGTCAAATGTTGTCTCCACTAGAATGAAGACTGCATGTCTTTTGTTTTCAGAGTAGCCAAACTTTGCTGACTTTGTTTTGTTTTGTTTTATTTTTTAGTATTATTTTATGTCTGAAGCTGGTAGAACATGAAAGATCTTCCACTTGAGCTGTTTCAAAGTGGCGTCTTGCATTCAATTGAAGATTTTTTGACAAATGTCAGATCAAAATGAAATCCCTCTTCATTTTGTTTCAGTTGAGTTATCAAAAGATCTACACAACTGTGTTGACCCCTGTAAATGATTTGACCTCTCATTAGCATTTCCCTTTCTTTAATCATAGCAAGTTAGATCTTTAGCTACTTTGAAATAAAAAAAATAAACTTTCTTTTTTTATTTGTTCAATATATAGAATAGAATAGCTATGGAAAAAGTGGAATGAACTAAGACAGGTCTTAATCTATTCTGAAAATGTTAAAAGACTCTCTTTTTTTTAATGGAATTAGTTACTAAAATCAATTTTTTTTTATCAGATCAAAAAATGTTAATTTGTTAAAAGAAGTTTTTTCTTAATTTTAATTCCTGTATCTGAACAGCTACATAATTTCTCATTTAAAAGTTTGGATCAAAGATAAAAGTGATTGTATAGAGGACAAAATACCTTCATTTATTCAGCTGTAAAGCTTTCCATCTATTTTCCACATAGATTTTATGTCTCATGTTTTTACTCAACAAAACAGATTCATTATAATTTGATGCAGAGATCTATTAAAACAATTAACTTTTGGATAAATTTGTCTAATATTTTTAAAAGCTACAGGCAGTACAATATTAGTATATCTGAAATAATTCACATTTATATGTCGTTAAATGTTAACCACAGAAACATGCTTGCAAAGCACCAAAATTATATCAAAAAGGAAAATAGAATATGAATATTTTCATACCATAGCATTATTTTCTATCTTGTCTAAAGAAAAAGAAAGAAATAGAAAGTAATATATAGTGTAGGACAGAGAAAAAACAATAATACTAAAATACACCAAGTAAGTCTTTCTCTGTATGACTGAGTTGATAAAAATTTTCTAGAATCAAATGAATTTGGGCCCAATGGCAAGTAGTCATATAATATAGATTATATTAACTTGAATATGAATAATTGGATCCTTTCTTTTATGATTAGCTTTAGAAATTGTTTTGAAATATTTCTAGGATTTGTTAGTCATAGTAGAAAAGATAAGTTAGAAAATTAAGAAAAGAAAAGAAATTTTTGTTTATTCATTTTTTAATACTCCCTGGGCATCTTTGCTTTTTACTCACATCACCCTTATATATATATATATATATATATATATATATATATCTTTGTATAGAACATATACACTATTAATACAATATCTATATACAGATCAAATTGTTCTGTCAAAAAATATCTTACAATAATTACTATTTTATCAGAAGTACTCAAGTACAATTTATTTTCACTAGTAAATGATAATGAGATATTGTATCAAATGCCTTGCTAAAGATATAATACCTGCATTATCCCTTTCCATCAAATATTCATTTATAATACCAATACTTTCCAAAATATTAGATAATGTTGATTTAGCATTCACAAAACCATATTGATTACAATTTATTCTTCTCCTATAGAATTTAATGTGATTTTTAATAAATTTTTCAAAGACTTTTCAGAAGATACATGTTAGAGAAACTGGTAATTACTTTTTAAATGTATCAACCCTTTTTTATGTAGTGGTATTACAATTGCTGTTTTCCAAATAGATGGAATTATGTCATATTCTATACATTTCTCAAACTATTTATATATTGCATTGATAAAACTTTCATTAGATAAGTATTTTAATATTTTAGGATGTATTCCATCAGGTCCTATAGTTTTATTAACATCCAGCTTGGTTAATTATATTTTTGTCTTTAGTTCTTGTTATTTGTTCATCTTTAACTTTTTTTACCTTACTCTCATCAACTTTCCTGTAATAGTTGTATTTTATTGAGGCTTTGTATCCAAAAATAGTTTTGGTATTTTAACCCTGCAGAAAGGTACAACCCCACCTTCCAATAAGTGCCCTTGATATGACACTAAACAATCTGATGGCGAGGTTCCAATAATCCTGTAGCTTTGGAGAATGTTGAGCACCCCTTCATTGCCATCGCTCTCCAGTCCACTTTGGCCCGGAATGGTAACACCTGATAGGGTCCTATCTATGGGTTAAAAAGAACTTAACTATGGTATCAAGTACTACTGTTTTGCATTTAAACTGCTACTTATGCTAAACTGAATTGCTCGAAATAGAACTATTTTGACATCTAAACTGCATACTTATGCTAAAATGAATTATCTGAAATAAAACTTTTTACACTTAACCTTGTGCATTGCCTTGTTGGCTGGGGCTGTAGAATGTATCTCTGCAGAGGGGTACAACCCCATTTCATAACAAGTGTCCTGGATATGACTTTAAACAATCTGATGGTGAGGTTCTAGTGATGCTGGAGCTTTGGGGAATGCAGAGTACCCCTTCATTGCCATCGCTCCCAGGTTCACTCTGGCCTGGAGTGGTAGCACCTAATAGGGCCCTATCTATGGGTCAAATAGAACTAAACTGTGTACTTATGCTAAACTGAATTGTTTGAAATAGAACTGTTTTGATATTTAACTGTGTGTAAACAAAAACTATACTTATACTCAATGAAATTGTTTGAATTAGAACAGTTTATTTCTATAAAATTGAATTTGACATTAAATAACCTACAAAGGTTGATATGCTATAAACCCAAACAAACAAACACTTAGAACTCTGAAAACGCTGTAAAATAACTGAAATTTAACGGTCTGATTGTCTGTATTATTACTATGTAATAGGATGTAAAGAAGGATTCTCCAGCCAGAATTCAGGCTGCCCTTGTAATTCTAGATAACAGCACAAATAACAGATACTCAGTTTCAATGGGTTAATATGAAACCGTTGTAAAAGTAAACAAGATAAGTTCTGAAGATACTGAGGATTACATAAATACTTACCAAAATTATTCTTACAAATTATTTAACAGAGAGATTGTTAACTGAAAAGTTATTCAACAGATAAGTTTATAATTAATTCATATAAAAAAAAATTGGGGTGTATTTTTGAACTTATTTTAATTGTATCTTTTATCAAGTCTTCCTGTTATATAAAATTTACATGAGTTGATATTGCACATTATTATTGTTCCTGTTTTTAAGATTTAGAAGCAAATTAATCTTTTATACATTAATCAATAAATATTTATTTAAAAATGGATAAAAGGCTCTTTGATTTACTCAACAAACTCTATTACAAAACAATATTGCTGTAAAACATGAAACGTTGTGCAGAGTATTTAAAATTGTGAAATATCATGTGCTTTCTATGTACTTTCTGATGTACAAGATATTCAATAAAAGTGGCTTAAGGGAATTTTCTGTATTTTTCATTTTTTTATTGGCTATTGTCAACTCCAACGACAGTTGTGCAATTTATGTCAATATAGTTGTGTTATATTAACTTTGATAATTTCTTTCTCTTTCTAAAGTGGTTGAAATATGTTGAAAATCTAATCATTTTCAAACCATTTAAGTAAGATGAGCAAGATCTGCCGGGCAGTAAGTAGGAACTGTAAGTAATGTTCTATGGACTACTACACATGGACACACCAGTTTTGACTGACCACCAAAAACTTACATTCATCACTATTATGAAGACACTAGGTGCCATCTAGAGAACTTGCTGAGTGAGATGGATGGTGAAAGTCGAGGGAATCCATGCTTTGATGATGATGATATCACTCAAAGATAGCATGTTGCCAGTTCCTGATTCACACTTAGATTCCTTTAGAATAGAAGGTTTTTGACAAAATCTTTTTAGATGTGTGTTTGTTCCCCTTAAGAGAACAGTAACAGTTAAGTGGGAACAAGAAAAGTAGAAGAGAAAATCTTTTCAAGTAGACAAGGAGAAGCTGCAAACAAAAGAACACCACTCATGTTTCATCACCTGTATACAAGTCTCTCATTGACGCGTTTCCTTTTTAATACATATGTACGGAGTTCAGAAACTTCTTTATAAGCAGATTTATCTTACACACTGACTTATCATTTTGCTTCAAGTTTACTTACATATAAACAGATCTGTGATTTATTTTTCTGCTCATTGAGAGGAGTAATGAACAGGGATCTAGCATTTGGGATTATGAAGAAATCCTTTCATCTTAGTGATTCTGATATTTGAAGATTTTAAGAATCAATGTATAATCATAGTCAATATTCAGTATCTTCCCTGATGTGAAAAGATCTTTCTGAAATCTTTTGCTTCAAGAATTAAATTAATAGATTTTATGGCATTTCCAATAAGAACCAAAAGCATTGAATATAGCATTTCTGAAACCTTTTATAGCAACTCTTAGTAAAACATTAGGTGTTGACTTTTTAATCACTTTCTTACAAGTGCAGATTAATGGATTTGCCAAATTATCATGCTTCTGAAATTCCCAGGCTAATTAGATCTATTGATTGATTTTAACAGCATGTAACTCATCTAGGGTTATCTTATGCCTAGAGTTTAGGGAATTGCATAGCTATATTTTTTGTATTGTTGTTTAAGAGTTTTATTTGTTTTTGGGTTTTTTTGCATACAGTTATATGATAATTGTCCTTCGGGCTTTTGACCTTGTGTCAAGTCCTGTCTGGTGGGAGGCAGCGACAAATATCATACAGTTATATGATATCAAGTATTCCTGTCTAATACTAATAATTATATGGTATCAAGTAATCATTTCTCTTTAATAATAGTATTTGTTTGCACACAGTTATATGGTTTCAAGTAACTAACAATAAAGATCTTTTGTAAACAAGTTTAGCTTCAAGTACCATAGATTGCACTGTATTAGTTAAGCTTTTAAGCCTGAAAAAAATCTTTATAAAACTAGAGGTTGACCTATATAGCAGAGCTAAAATCCAAATCTTTACCCAATAATGGTCAACCAAGAGCAAAATTTTGGATTTTAGCCCTGCTGTATAAGTCAACCCCTAGTTCTGTAGAGATTTTTTCTGGCTTTAAAGGCTGATTAGTACACCACTATTTATAGTAACTATTTTTAATATGAATTACTTATAAAATATCAAGAATTCTTATTTAATTCTTAGAATTATAAAACAGATCTATTTTGAGCCATAGATGGGTATTAATGACAATATGCCAGAGGCACATGGCACATCAGTTATCATCATAGAAAATAGACTTGGTAACCTAAGTTCAAACCTGGACAGGGCTGTTTTTATTTCCTTTGCACTAATGCCCTTGGAGTAGGCATGGGTCCATTTCTTCTCTCCCCAGGTAAAGTGTATTATTAAGTCTTGGTACAGTGATTGGTCTATGTTCAGGAAAATTTTAAATTCAAACCAACTTAACTTGGTTAAAAAAAATTGACCTTGTATCACATCCTTCCTGTGGAGGAGGGGTTAAGTAAATATAAACAATGGTATATTTAATATCACTCTTATTTATCTTGGACATTATTTGAGAAAATCATAATTGAAAACAAACTTAGGATATGTTATATTCATTTTAACCCTTTGCATTCAAAGCAAATTTTAAAGTGAAATTAGAATACATTTTAAGAGTATTAAATACAGTGATGAAATAAATTACCATTTCTATTAACCTACCTTTTTTTTCTGCTATTTTAGTGTGTAAGATTTCAGTCTACTTTGCCTTTGATTTACAAAAGTTCCATGATATTATGTATATATATATATATACATTCCTGTTGTGGAATTTGCTTTGAAAACTATAGCTGAGATTAATTTTGCAGATTACTTCAAATTGGCATAAAATGAGGCAAACAAAAAAAAAACTAACATTAGAAAAAATTTAACAGAGGAAAGAAAAGGATTATCTGGCAATAAGATAAAAATCTAAATTGATATCCTCTGTATTGTTGCTATGGAGGTCATACAAATCACATAAGAATACATAATATAACACTTAGGCTGGTTAAATTGAGTCAGCAAAAAATGATGGATCCTGTAGCTGAAATGATGGTTGCATCCAAATTATTAAAAAAAGTTATGTATATTTGAGATAGATGCTCTTGTTGAAACAAACTAAAAAACCAGGTTAAAGAATATTAGTAAACTTTACTCTTATTTAATAAATTTAAGAAATATGATGGAACTATTGTAAAAGAGAAAAAGATGAGATATTTTCTTGATTGACAACTTCTGTGGTTTTTTGGGTTTTTTTATTATTATCTTCAAAGATTATTGGTTGTTTATTTGTACTTGATTTTAGAACTTAGCTTGTTTTAAATTACATTTTAGGATAGAATAGAAGTGAGAAAATAAAAATAATTTTTTAAGCAAAAGTAACTCTTTTAAAATTGTTTTGAATCATTTATGATTTATTTCAAATTAGTTAATTTCATTAAGTGAACATTACATTTCTGCTGATCTTTTTCTAAGTGATAATAAGTAAAACTTCCTTACATCCAATTTAGATTGTAGGAAATTAATGTATCTAATCTATGCAATAAAGAAAGTCAGTGTGTTCTCATAATATGTAAATTTATACATATATGTTTGATTAGAGTGAGCTACACACAGAAAACTTCAATGACAAGTAAAGAAGAAGAATGCTATTAATAAAACAAAAACAATAAATACTTGCTGAAACTGAAAATTCACTGTGTTCAACTAGTAAGGAATTATTTCCTCCAAAAATTGTAGGGCATACCCTTGTGTTTGGAAATATCTTATGAATTCACCTGTTGTTTTGTTTAGCCTAATGAGTAGAGTGTTTTTCAATGGTCTGGGAGACCAGGGTTCAATCCCAGGCTGAGTTATACCAAAGACTTAAAAAATGATACTTGGTGCAGCCTTGCTTTACACTCAGTATTATAAGGTACGGATCAAGGGTAAAGTGGACCAATCCAGGGAATGGAGTAGTGCCCTCTCCTCCACGTTGTTGTAATAGCTATGGAAGAGAGAGCCTTTGGATCACCCTCGACTAAGGTTGCCAACTTTACTTAGAAACATGGCATTTAATTGTAATAAAGAAATAAGATCTATTTGTATATGTTATTACATACCAAAAAATACCCATATTTTTGACTGGTGAAATATTTGTTGGACTATTTTTTTTCTATGAATGATATAGAAATAAAAATAGAACCTTAAAATTTAAAAACAAATTTTTCTTTTTTCAATTTTGACAGCAGTAAACTTTATTTTAAAAAAATGGTCAAGATAAAAATAATCAGCTTAAATCAAATGAAATGATTTAAATGATTTCTTCTCTAAAATCTAGATGAAAGATTCTCTGCTTGTTTCTAAAATTTTAGTGCTACATTACAGAAAATTTATGTTTAGATAATAATTCTTTTGATCTTTTAAAGTTTTGAGAGGAAGTCCCAATGGTGTAGTGGCTAATATGCTGGACTACAGCATTATTGTAACCGATTTCAAACTCCAGTTGTGCTATTACATTTACTTTCTGACTAATGACCATGGGGATGGTATGAACCTCCTTATCCCCTAGTTATGGTACCACTGCTATACTTTTACAAGAATGGCTTTGACATTAAATAACCTACAAAGTTTGATATGCCAGTAAACAGAACAGAACTAAATCTAAAATTTTAGTATATAAAAAAAGGAAAATAATTTTTATGATTTAAACAATAAAAAGTTATGAAAACTTATTATAAGTTTTATTATTTATTGTCACTATATTCCACTATCTTTAACAGCTCAAATAGGGTATCTGGTCATGGAATTTAATGTTTGCTTTTAAAGAAGAATTAAATTTTATAGAAATAAAAATAGATAATAATAATGAAAATGAGTGTAGGGATTAATGGTTGGCTGGAACATGTATCACATCAAAGTTGTCAAAAGGAGACCTGGTGTGCTAAGTATTAATTTTGTTACTGGTTCTCTTGCTAACCTATGTAGTAAAAGCATATGTGTAAGTATGGAAAGGTAACGTTTTACTTAGCTTAGTCTCTCTATCTACACTCTTAACAAAGATGAAGGTAGGTCTGCAGTTAGAATGGTATTGATATATATTTCCATCTGATGGTTGTGCATTTCACATAAAACAAAGTAACTGACTTCTAGAGTTCACAATTTTATATTTTTCTGGGTTGTATATCTGCTCTGCTGTTGTAGAAGAACAACAACAGTGGTATTATTTAACCCATAGCTGGGAGGATAAGGGGGTTCGCACCTTTCCGAAGGGTATTTGTCCGAAATTGAACACTATAACATGACTGGAGTTTGAACTCGCTTGTTATAATTCTGCAGTCCAGTGCTTTTTACCATTACACCACAAGGACACCCCTCTGCTGTTGTCATGTTTAGCACTTTTTCTCATTTGCTTTTATCTTTATTATATATATATATATATATATATATATATCAGGGACTGTTGTCTGTAGCTATAACTAGTTATATTAGTGTACTTAAATATAGAAAAACTTAATGTAGTTATGTATGTGCATATATTTCCTAGATATTGCTTCTTTAAGAGTTTTTTTTAGATTATTATCATTATTCAGAACTTTTGATTCTTAACTTTAAATTTAAAAAATATTTCATGTATGCACACATACACACACAATAAATATATATGTATATATACGTATATTGCTTTTAACCAGTTGGGCAGATTCTTATTTTTTGTTTTCCTTTACTGATTCTTCATAAATAATTTTTTGTCATCTTTACATTCTCTGTCCTTCACCTGATTAACTCTAAACCATAGGAATGATCTCTCTTGAGTATGTATACTTGAATAGATAATATACTATATTTCAAACTTTAATTCTGAAGAATAAACAAAACCTGATAGGATAGAAACCTTTCAGACATCATGGAAAGTAAATTATTAAGACTTTTTATTTACCCAGAACTGGAATTGTTCATTTTACATTTATTTC
Source organism: Sepioteuthis lessoniana (assembly GCA_963585895.1). Taxonomy (NCBI): domain Eukaryota; kingdom Metazoa; phylum Mollusca; class Cephalopoda; order Myopsida; family Loliginidae; genus Sepioteuthis; species Sepioteuthis lessoniana. The sequence continues at coordinate 46,152,208 of OY757913.1, forward strand.
AAAAACTGTCTGATTATTCCAAGGTGAAGGCAAGTGAATATAAGTCTATTGATTCTTTTAAAGTATTATATTTAATTTAAATGAAGCAAACATCCTATCATAAAATTTATACTTATAGGAAAATGATATGAAGAGAATTATGTTTAATATTTTTTAAATAATTTTTATTCTTTGATATGTTGGAATATTTTTGCTTGTTAGCTTATCTTTGCTATCTTTAAAAGTTTACACAAAGGCTTTTTTTAGCTTTTGAAGCAAATTTCCTTGTTCTGTTTGCTTTAGTTTAATTCAATAAGTCATTTCATTACTTTACAACTGTGTATCTCTCTTTAACTTTGAATGAGTTGGTCTTATGAATATAAGTTTTAGCTTTAATGAGAGCAATAATCTGAAAATTTTCTTTTTCTTTTTATTCATAAAGGTAATATATATAGGCATGAATCATTTATGATTTGATTTCATTCTTCAAATTGCTTTACAAAACGGCCTAAAATTATTTTCTTACTTTATAATTCATCTTGTGTATTTGTTATTAAAAAAATCTAACCCTTCTCATATAACAATGTAGAATCTTTTCTATTTATATATAAGTATATATGTACTTATTTTGAAAGATATAAATTTTCACATTTATATGAGTCTATGTTCAAGTATAAATGAACTATGATTGACATTTCAAATTCAGTGAATGTAATCATTATCTGTCATATTTTCTTTATTTAATTTTAATTATTGATAAGATTATGAAGTAAAGTTTCTTTAATTTTTCAACTTGATGTGTAGATTGATATCCAAGAAACTTTTTTCAGACAATTTTAAGGCCAAAATAAATGTAGTTAATTATTATTAAACAAACAAAAACTGGCTGATTTTAATATTTATTAAGAAATATTAAAATATCAATGAAATCATTAATAACTGTCATTAATTAACTGCTGATTATCAACCTCCACCCTTTACATTTATATAAAGATTGGTTAATATAAAAAAAATAATGTTTTCAGTTATGATTTTGACAGTGAGAGATTTGATATTTTAAAATCAAGAATATTTAAAGTATAGAGTAAAAATTATATTTGATATAGTTAAGTTCAAAGAATAGTATTTCTTCTTTCAGGTTGATATATACCAAACATTTTATTTGCTCTTTGATAATTTTACGTACTCTCACATATGCAAATGGTGCAAATCGCCAGCATCTAATTATTGTCATAAATAATGAATCAGTTTAAACTCTAGTTTAAATATTACTCATTAAAGATTTTTAAAATTCTATCTTTCATTAGAATTGGTTCAGCTTATTTGGAATGTCTGAGTTTTTCATTAAACACTGCATATGCGCAATGTTAGTTTTAAAAACTTTTTGGGGGTTAGTGTGCATATCATAGTGCAAAGAAGATAATGAGCTTAAGCTAAAAAAGATCACAGAATTGAATGATATTTAACAATTTTATCCATGACTGTAATAAGATGTAATTCTTATTCTGTAGATATGTTCACTTCCTTATGAATTTTTTAATACATTATCTAATAATATATTACATATTGTTAAATCATTTATATCATTAGATATGTTGTTGTTTGGAATGTTAATCAAGTCTCAAATGTCTCTGAAGGAATGACATGTTAAAAAAGAAAGCCTCTTTTTGTTATGCAGATAAGTATATACATGTGTGAATTTAGTTTGGAATAGAATATGACAGTACCATAATATGGAAAATTAAATTGACATATTTTGCTCTAAGGATAACTTCATCAGAAATTAAATTTTATTTCACAAAAACAAAGTCAATGTGTAAGAAGAGAAGAAAAATGTGCCATTTTTTATTTTATTCTTTGTTTTTTTATATTCTGTATCAGTTAAATTTTGGGCCATATCATTATAATTCCTTATTTTGTTAATTAAAATTAATTTCTGTTGAAAGTACTTGTATCTTTATAGAAAAATATGTCAATTTAATTGTCTTCTTTTTTCTCATTCACATGTATATATGAATTCATACTATAAAGTTATATAGTTATTTATACTTCTGTTGATATAATTCATAATTGATGTTTTTGAAACTACTATTTACCAGTAGACTGGTTTGTCTAAGTGTGTACATGTGACATATACATTGAAATATTAAAAGTGAGTCTGCATGCTTATATAAGTCACCAATCAGTTATAATAAGTGGATATCTTGGAAAGTTGCTTCCAAGGAATGTAAAATACTGTGTGTGTGTGTAGAGAGAGAGAGAGAGAGAATTATGTAAGCTTAAAATCCCAGACAATAACAACAAAAAAAGAATTTCTTTGTAGTCATGCTTATATTAGTTTATCACAGTGGAACTGTGCCTTGATGATTTTTCTGCAACACAAGAAATACATCAACATTTGGAAAAAAAGAAAAACAAACTAAATCCCATTTGACATGCTCCATGGTGTTTCATAAAGTTTCTGTTTTGCTTTTCCCATTCAGTCATCCTTGTAACAAAAATGATTCATACTTATTCAGCATGTTATTGATGATATATAAGTATAGACCCTTTTAAAATTGGGGAAGAGGGGTGCAAAAAATAAAATTAAAAAATACTAAAACAAAAAAAAGCAATCTTGGTTTTCAGAAAACATTAGGCAAATATTCCCATGCCCTTAACGAGGAGATTATATTGTTTTTAGTGTATGTTAATCCTAAGGCTCACAAGTCAACCATTAGATGATTGGAATATGCACAAAGAATGCCACCCTTCATTATGTCTTGTTTCTTCTTCTTGTAGATTAAAAAATCTTTTTTTTGGCTCTGTTTTCTTTTCAAAAGTTTGAATGATTAAAAAAAAAAATACACCTATCAAATTTTACTTGAAGTCTCAATGATATATAAAACAAAGGAAGAATGTCTCCTTTAAGACAATCTTAAATACTTTTAAATTCCAAACAAAAGGAATAAATATTAACTTTAATAGCTTCAAAGCTGGTTAATTATTGAGTTTATATATAGAAGTTCATTATTTACAAGAAAAATTTTGACTAGTTTATATAAAAAAAAAAAGAAATTTTAATTCGATTTCATCTTGAAAATGCTAGAGATCATTTTTACTTTGCTTTTAAAGAACCAATTCCCTTTTTTAGTCAGGGGTGTCCTCACCTAAGTGCTGGACCATGGAATCGTAGTAAGCAAGTTTAAACTCCAGTCGCGCTATTACATTCACTTTCAGTCAAATACCCTTGGGAAAGGTATGAACCCTCTTATCCTCCCAGCAATGGGTTAAATAGTACCTCTACTGTTCTTCTAGAAGGATGGCTTTGGCATTAAATAACTTACTAAGTTTAATATGCCATTAAAAACGAAGAAACCAAACTTTTTAGTTATATTTTTATACAGGTTAAGCTCGACCAAAACATATTTATAAATATGACTATTAAAGTTTAATCTCAAAATTTTTAAGGTAAATTTTTATCCTACAATATATCTAAAAGAATTTTTTTTTTTTAATTTCTTGACTAAATCATTATTCTATGAATGTATGAACTGGCTAAAACACTTTTAGAATTCTATGAAAATTTAGTTTTAACTTACTGAATGAATCACATAATTTACAAAATATATTCATATTATATTTATATCACCTTATTTGCTTTTCATATATCTTTTATCCGTGTATAGAATAACAATGATGTAAAGCAGAGTACAGCTGGTTTGAATTCAGAGTTTTCTTTCTTAACTGTCTTACAACAGATACCCCACCAGTCTGCCCTACTAGGGAGAACAGATGGATTCATGCCTTTCCCAATAGTATTAGTGCAAAGTAAAATGCGAACAGCCTCGTCCAATATCTCTCAAACTCCTAAAGCATCACACAAAACTTTGTTAACTTGATAGTCACATTTTAAAAATGATGATAATTTCATCCCCATAGAGGGAATTTAAAAAATATTGTCTCTATCCTTGCAATTTTACAATATTAGCCAGGGAATTGGTTTCTCCAAGTCAATTAGATTTACTGACTGTAAATCATCTTAGATAAATAAATCTCTAAGAGTAAAAAATTTTTTAGCTACATATACAAAAATATGAGTTTGAGAATATATCTTTAATATCTCATACTCCAAGTTTTGAGGGCTTTCATGAACTTCGGAATATATTAACATATTCAATTCTTGATAAACTGTTGAACTTTTTAAGAAGAATATCTTTGCTGCTATTTGAAGGTTTTTATAAAAATTAATAAAAATAAAGAGTTTGTGTAAAGAATAGTAATAAATGACATTGGAGAGTGTTTTCTCATCATGGCCACAGGTGGCCAAAGTAAATCTGCTTAATAAGAGTTTAAATTTTATTTTGACAAGAAAGAGTAAAGGGATCATTTTATTTGGGTAGATAAGCATAGAGAACAGAGTGGGGTACAGAAATATATCTAAGTAGGGTTAAGCTTATAATTTACACTCACCCTTTGACAAGGCTTAGAATACCCTGACTAAATCCACTGTAGAGGAGTAAGACCCTCCTGTCCAAATGGATGTTCTGGGTATGACACTAAACTGCATCTGATGGTGAGGCTCCACTTCTGGAGATATGGGGAGTGTAGAGTACTCCTTCATTGCCATTACTCCTACGTCCATTCTGATATGGAGTTGTAGTACCTGTTAGGGTCCTATCAATCCGTTTTAAAATTATTCATATTTGATAGAACTGTGAGCAAAAAAAAACAATCTCTTAAAAAAATATATGGACATGCAATGAATGTGATTTCTTAATCTTTAGGCATGAAATAATCTTAGATGGGTTGACATACCATTAAAATCAAGCAATGATATTATTCACACATTTTATTGGCACCAGCATTATTATTCAATGAAGAAGAAGAAGAAGAAGAAGAAAAAGATCACTCTGTTTACCTTGTTCTAACTGAACTGTAAGTTGTATCTACAGAAATAGATGCATATTCTTATCAATACCTTGTTTCTTAACTATATTGCTATCTCTGAAAAATGCCTTCAAAAGATTTTGCATTGTTTAATCTGGTTAATTCAGTAACAACTATTTTTAACAGAAAGTTATCAAACTTATTATTCTTTAAATTTTGTGGTTTGTTAACATTAAAAATGTACTGGGGATGAAATGCAGCAAAAGTAAATTGAAATTATTTTTTAATACTTATTTAGAATATGATGTAAGGATTGACTTGGTTTAACTGAAAAGCAATCTCATAGAATCAATGAATATTTTATATGAGTAACTAATTTGTTTTATACGAAGTTAAAATTTATCTGAACCTATCTGACCTCTTACCTCTTCTCCCTCTCTTTTTTTCTATCAGTTCTTTGACATTAATTGAGTTAATGCATAATCCCTTTAATCCTCTTAACTATTCACTTTGAGAAAACCCCTCTGCTAAAGTAAATGGACCAAGAGGAGAGATAAAAGCTGTTTAAATGCTGTATAATTGTTTGGTCATTGTAAAGTTTAGGAGATATATGTAAAAAGAACTGTGCATAAAACTTCTGAAAACTATTGAATCTTCTAAAAATGGTGAATCTCTAAACACTTGATATCAGGAATGTAAGCTGGTGAAAAGTTTTGTACGCAAACAATATTAGATTTTGGTTTGTACAGAAAGTAATGAATAATGAACTTGTAAAGATTCATAGTGGCAAGAAAATGCCATCTTTTCATATAAGGATTGTCAGAAAATAAAGTCCTGCTGTAATAATAATTTTCATGTAACCCTATCTCTATTTTGAGAGTCACATGTGGTACCCAGTGTTCCTATGACATGTTTGAGGACAAAATGTGGCTCTCAAACTACATTCAATTTAAAATAAAGGATAAAGTCTTGTAAAAACATATGAGCAGATACTTTAAATTTGCCTTGAACAGTAAAAAGGTTGAGAGGCAGGTGCATTGTTGAGGCAAAAATTATGATAAAGTAGGAAGATTTATGATGAAAGAAAATAAAAAGATATACATGCTGGAAAGTTTATTAAAAGTACTCCTCATTTACTTATGTATACCTATGTTTTAGAAGCATATAAATATATTCATGATAATGGAGATATAGTGAGAAGTTATCAATTTGATTCCTGAACTTCAGTAAATTAATACTTTGTCAGTGCCAAATGGATAAATATTTGAAAATCTTATGTTTGTTTGGGAATTTTTGTTTAATGTATAACTACCTATTTATATAACCCTTGATATTCTGAATAAGAATTATTGAACAAATACAAAAAAGACATCTTTCAGTTAAATGATTACATATAAAGAGACAACAAATGCTACAAATGTTTTAGATAAGCAGATGTCAAAAAGTGAATGAGTAGATATAGTAAATATAATATGAATTCAAAACATACAAAATATTAAGTTCTGAAGGTGTCTCGAGCAGAGCTTCCCAAAGTGGTTCATACTGTCCCCCTGAGAGGGGATAAAATTTTAGCAGGGTAAATAGAAGCCTAGGGTTCCACAGGAAGTGAATTTACTAGTTAGCATTTATAAATCTCTTTATAACAAGAGAACAAAAATTGCTAGATCATATAGACTAGTTGCCAGTATCAAAAACTGTAGTAAAATATCCTAAGCAACTGTTGAGTTCATTTTACTAGCTTTTCTCTGTTCATATTTGGTGAAATCTGGTTTAATCTTATGTGAATTATTTACTAAGCAAACAGAAGAGGACTTTGAACATAGAATGTGATGATTTGCAGCTCAAACATGTAAACCTGCAACCTAATATTCATAGTTTCCTCAGTACCCACCAAACCCATCATTCCCATTAAAAAATGATTCAAGAATTAAAGGTGCATCTGTGTTTATAGTTTACTGATTCTTTTCTCATAAAAACTGTATTAAACATTGATGAATTAGTTGTTTTGTAATTCAGTATTCAATTAATTTATTTCAAAGCAAACAAAAATTCAATTTGGTTGCAAGGAGTGCATCAAGTAAAAAGTTTGAGTTCTTTGTTTTTTTTTTTTTTTGATAAGCCTCAGTCTTGGTGCCAGATGGTAAATGTAATTCTCAGAATAATGAATAAATGAAAAAACACCCTAGTAACATTAGTGCTTAAAAGCTAAATTTTATCTTTATCTGCCAAATTTTGCAGGGGATGGGGGTCCCCATAGTATAATAGCTAAAATGCTGGACTACAACATTGTAATTAGTGAGTTTGAACTCTAGTTATGCTATTATATTTACTTTTGGACTGATATCCTTAGGAAATGTATGAACCTTCTTATCCCCCACCCCAGGTATGGATTAGATAGTACCCTTACTGTGCTTCTATGAGGATGGCTTTGACATTAAATAACCCTTAAAGGTTGATATGCTATCAAACATAGAAACCAAATTGAACAAAATACTGTAGTATTTTTATTTAAAATTTACTTAAACAAATCAGTAAACTGTTCATTAAAAATCAAGCAGAAAAAAAGATTTTGAGAGGTTGGGAATTAAGCAAAGTGTTACCGACAGAATAGGGCTATTATATGTATAATATTAATATAAATAAAAAAATTATAACAAATATACATCGTAAATATCTTCTTACTGTCTGATTGCTCACTTTGGAAATTTTTTATTTTGTAGATATTTCTCAAACGTATTTATGATTTTCTTTATAGTCATACTCTGAAAAAGTTTTTAAAACTCTCAAGTGCATAGAAAGAAGCCCCCCCACTACTTATTACCAATCAAATCAATTGTTAAAATTTCTGCATGAATATCACATTAATATAACTGTAATTCTTCTGATTATGAAGAAAAAGCTTATACAAAGATTAAGTCAGGGTATCACAAAATAATCATGAAATATGGTAAAATTAATCAAACTGTAACCTACTATATAAGTAATAACTAAAGTAAATTTTCATTTTTATAATAGTTACATATTGTGGTTACAATGAGAAGGAGGCACTCATAATGTAACAGTTATTATCATAGGAAATGGATATAGTGACTCGTATTCAAAACCTGTACAAGGCTGTTTGCATTTCACATAGTGCTAATACCAGTGGTAAAAGTATGAATCCAACTATTTTCCCCCCAGCTATTAGTAAAATAGTATGGCAAACTGGGCTTTTTAATCTTGGTATGACAACAAATCTAGGAGAATTCCTACAATTTTTAAACTGAGTACAACTGGTTTGAATTCAGAGTTTTTCAACTCAGAATTCATAGCAGTTGTAAAGTAAGTAAAGTTGGTGACCTAAAGGCTCCCTTTTCAATAGCTGCTACACCAAGGTGTAGGAGAGGGTGCTACTCCAATCCCTGGATTGCTCCACTACCCTTGATCCCTACTTTATAATGCTGAGTATTAAGCAAAGAGGCATCAAGTACCATTTTTTTAAGTCTTTGGTATGACTCGACCTGGGATTGAACCCCAGTCATAAAAGTTAACTTTCTGTGAAATTCTGCTTGTGACAAAAGGGTTGAGTAAGTATGGGAAGGAGAATCAATCCTATAGTGCCGATTAATGGTTTGTGATTTCTGTCAACCATAATTCACTGGTTAAAATTAGTTTAGACTAAGCAAAGACAATTTTCTGGTAGACCTATTCATTTTATTAATTCTTTTTTCTATAACTTCATTCATCTAGTTACTAGGTATTGTATATTTGTGGATATCTTGATAGTGCTCCAAATGAATTTTTGTACATATTCCTCGAAGTAATGAAGTTGCTAGTCTTAATACCTACTTTAAAAATAAATTTTAAATTCTAGCTTTTGAGAGCTAAAAATACACAGAACTATATCTGTTTTATTGAACTACAATTCATCAGTAAGGTTTCCTTTTGTGATTTCATTTGATCCTCTTGTTTTTCTATTAATGGATACCAATCTCTTCAGCATCTCAGGCCATTTATTGGTATGCTTGCTACTAAGGAGGATATTTAGTCAAGTCCCTAGTCACCATGGACCTATATAAGTATTGGTCCATTTGTAATATACTAACACTGAACACAACTGAAAGAAAGACAAAATAAATCTTCTTATACATTCAAGAACATCTAACCTTTTATATACATACCAATTGTGTTTAGATGCCATTATAACTGCTAGAGATATACACATATTGTTTGTTCATGGAACAATATGTAGGAGTACAAAAATAGAAAAAAACTGACTTGATGAGAGAAAGTAAAATAGTCATATGGCTTTATTATTCCCTGGCAAATTCCAAGAAAACTCTCTTGTTCAAAGAAGAGAGGCAAAAGAGGTTGAGAATGGGTTTCTGGGCCCTGTAATGTGACACCTCTAATGGAAATGCCATTTCTCTAAGTGAGATAATTATTTATTGTATCACTACACATTTATCTGGTGAGGTATAAAATAAACTGATCAGTTACTTTGTCCTCTCTTATCTAGTAATTACACATTAAAAAAAAGATGAAAATAAGAATTCAATGATCATAGAAATTAAGCTATGATTGTCATTCATGAATTTAACTTTACATCTTACGTCTGTGCTTACAAATATTGTTCAAAAAGTTCCGAGCCTTACTCATAAAGAAAAACGATAGCTGAACATTTTTGTTGTGGCAACATGCTACCACTTCTTATAAAACTAGAAAAACCCAATTCAGATTTTTCTAGTTTTATAAGAAGTGGTAGTGTGTTGCCACAACAAAAATGTTCAGATTTGCTCTTCTTTCGGGGTGAGGCTTAGAACTTTTTAAATGGTTCCTATAAGCTTAAATCTGAAACAAAGATCAAAATACTTATTTTCTTTCATACATTAGAGTTAACAATGTTTAACAGATGAGAATTGGATCCATCAGTGACTGAGGAAGGATATAAACATAACTACATTGCATGGGGCATATTGCATATTGTAATGGTTAACAAGCTAGTCTGACAGATCATTATTAGTGAGTTGGAATTTTACTGGGTGCCCCATACATCCACCCTTGTGCTACAGCTAAACAAAGTTTAGTAAATAACTAACTATATGGCATAGTCTTTTGTGGATAATATTCAGGATAGCTGTTGATGAATGGCAAATAATGCTTGACTTGTATAAAGAGAAAATATCCTATTACAAGTTTTGTATTGGCTTTGAAAATTGTGAAGAGTTCTGATTGTATTTAAAATTTCAATTTCTTTAGGCTCTCTTTCTCTCTCTCTCTCTTTGATTTTCATCATTAAATACTACAATAATGTTGGACAGGTGGACAAATACCAAATGCTGGTTTGTTATTATGGCTCTACTTTCTGCTGATTGCTTTGTGGAAATTATAGAAAAGGTCATGAAAGAATAGATTTTTGGCTGTTAAGATGAAAAACATAGAAAAGAGATGCATCAGTGTTAATTTTAAAGGTTAAATTTTTTTAAGAATATAATTAGAGACCCTATTTAAAGCATACTCTAGAAAATTTTGTACTGCCAAAGGTCTTTCAGCAATTAAATTCAAATTTGTTTTACAGCTAGAATACATTGTTACTTAAACTGAAGAATAAAGAAGTTAGGTGAATTTTAAAACTCAATCACTCCAATAGTTAAAAGATAATTAGAATGCAAAAACAAAAATTATAATTTATAAGCAATAAAGAATGATGATTAAAATTCACTTATTTAAAACTCTGTGTATATATATATATATATATATATATATATATATATATATATCTGTGTGTGTGTGTGTGTTGATAGATAGATATGAATGCCTTCAGGATCAGAAAAAAATCTACTTGGGTTTCACCTAAACGGATCATCAGGACATTTCTGACTGAAAGAGGGTTGGACCAAACTACATTTTATTGCCTAAAAAACCACCAGGAATAATAAAATTAGCATTAAAAAATTAAAAAATGAATAACTAACTAAATATATATATAGATAGAGAGATATAAATATAGATGTGTGTAACACTTTTCATGGTGTGCACAGATAGTACACACTGATCCTCAGTAAAAGTGTTTTCAAGAGTACTATACTTGTAATATTAGTAAATATCTAGTTGGTTTGGTTTATTTATTTATTTAAAATGTATATCAACCTTTATTAGTTATTTAACAATTCAAGTTCACTAAGTCCTGTTACAAATTACTTTTAGTTAACTAGGCCTGTAGAAATACCTTAGTATATCTTATTATAATGAAGATTATGCTACTGTTTGTCCCTAACTGAAATGTCACCACCAACATCCAAATTCTATTAGTTATTTATATCACATTCTCCATGATTTTATTCTTATTTTTATTTCAGTTATTAATATAAACGTTTCATATTATTAATACTACTGGCTTTATCTATGTATTAATAATATGCAAATGTATTTATATATACAACAAAATTGTGATTTATAGAGAGAATGAGAAGTCTAATTTGCGTATTGATCTTTAAAAAATCTATTTTAATAAATATACTATTGATTACTAATTATTTGGCCTAATGAGTAGAGTGTTCAGCAATGGTCTGGGAAACTGGGATTCAATCTCAGGTTGAGCCATACCAAAGACTCCAGAAATGGTATTTGATTCTGCCTTGCTTAACACTCAGCATTATAAGGTAAGGATCAAGGGTAAAGTAGAGCAATCCAGAGAAAGGAGTAGCGCCCTCCCCTATGCTTCGGTGTAGTAGCTATTGAAAAGGGATCCTTCAGGTCACACTCGACTAAGGTCGCCAACTTTACTAATTATTTGGTTTTATTTTTTGATAAATGTGAACTCAAATCTCATAGATAAATCTTTAAAGAAATCCAATCACGAAAAGAAAAACTCTAATTTTCTTCTTTACTGTCTAGTTTAGATAGTTAAATTAGGAAAATTAAGCAATGAATACAGGAGTGATGAAAACAGCTGGCACCCAAGCTGTTTTATTCTTTGATTATGCCCCCTCAAATTTTGTCATATGCATTCTTATTTAGTTCTGTTAGTCTTTCTAATTTATTATAATATTTTATTATAATAAAACTTAAATACTTGCTAATATTTTTAATAGTATATTTAATTGGTTGATGTTTTATGATATATCAATTCTTGTGTGTTTGTTAATGGCAAATCCTGTTTATATTTATATATATATATATATATATATATATATATATATATAATTGGTAAGTAAATAGTTTGAACACAGTTTTTTCAAGTATTGCTGTTTGACATTAGTAATTCTATTCATCAAGTATTCCTATCAAATACAAATAATTTGCACACAGTTATAAGGTTTCAAATAACTAATGTTAATAATAATAATCCTTTGTAAATAATTAAACTGTTTTATTTAACCCATAGATGGAACCCTAACAGGTACTACCACTTTGTTGCAAAAATAATATTAATCAAGTTAAAGATATAGATTTTATTGAACCCTTTGTATTCACTCAACCACTCTCCTATTGGTTATCTGTATTTAATTCATCTTAAACCAACTCTTTGCAAGCAAGAACTTCTCCAGACAGGATCAACTTCAAGAAACATTCATTGAATTCATTGGATTTTTAAATGAAGAATTATTTAGAAAATGAATTGATCACTTGTTGATGAAGATAGAATACATGTGTAGAGGCCAATGGAATATTTCTTAAAATGTTTAGTTTACAAAATAAAATGAAATCTCTAATTTGATATGGAAAAAGTTGATACAACTTTGACCAATTATTCTTAATAAAAATATACTTAAAATAAAAACTTAGCAGATGAAATACAAGTATTTATTGGTAAGTGAAAATCTTTTGAAATAATCATCCAAGAGACAAAATATATTGTACTTGTCATCCTTAGCATTTCTACAAATTTAAAAATGAATAAACCACCGTAATCATCTCTGGTCAAAGAATAGTATATTTCATTATCGCTTATAATGCATTAAAAGAGGGCAAAGTCGTGATCAATCCCTGATGCCTGTGACATCCCCAAAAAGACAGTGCTGTAAAGCAGAGCTATTTTTGTCACCACACACCTGAATGTAGTCGCTCAAATTCTACCTTTGTGAGATTGAGAGGAGGAGACTACCAAATATTTATTTATGTTCTTTCTGTTTTCAATATTATTATAACTTAACATTTTCACTGCCAAATGGTGTTAATTAATATTTTTCAACTTGTTAATTTCAAAAATGAGTAGGTACTAAATATCTTTACATTTTTAATTTTGATTATAAAAGATAGAAAAGTATTTAAAAAAAAAACTTACATGACATACATTAATTCTTTAATACCCTAGATGTATTTAGACTCTATTACTTCAAAATAGAAGTGTCAGTAATGACTGTTTTAATTCTTAGGGAACATCTTGCATATTTTCCAGATTATTGTACTAGATGAATTAATATCTAGAATAGGTTTATCCAAGCAGCAACTTAGGATTATTGGGATGTATTTATTGTGTGCAGTTATTACAATAGCCAAACCTTTATGTTATTCATCATAAGGAGATCAATATGTTTGAAATCTTGCCTGCAGAAAATCATTTGAACTTTGACCTGATTTGTGAGGTGCAGGAACCCAAATATTTTGATTGATTCTGGAGATTAGCCAATAGGATTTAATGCTGAATGGTGATGGTTAATATCTTATCTGATTTAATTATCCAGAAATGGTTTCATCTCCAACAAAACAAATAGATATTATTATCTTATAAATTTAAATCCAATGTTAGTAACCATTTAATAAATATATTAATATCATTAATCTGATTCATACAACTATAAAAAAGTTAATTCAATCAGAACATCTCTTCTTCTTAGTATAAAATTCTTGGGGTTAGAATTCAAGAAATGAAAATTTTGTTTTGATATCATCAAAGGGAATCTATTTTGGGTCCTAGTGAGCTAGAAAAGGTTGAATCTTTAGCTGAGGATTCAAATTCTATCACTTTATTTGCTTTTGAACATTTTTTTATACTCTTTTAATTCAGTTGAAAACAGAACTATTATCATTGTGCTTTATGTCATTTTATGATGGGATAATTTTTAAAATAATTGATAATGCAAAAATCCTGTAAATTATGATCACTTTATTTTCCTTTTAATAATCCTTCTAATTATCTACCTGCTTTGTTTTGAAAAAAATATTATACAATTTGATTTTTTATAATAATAAATTACAGGATTTGCATATCCTACTTATTGGTTCTTTCTTTCAGTTACTTTATTTTAATGGTATATCAACAATCTTGGGTTATTTAATGCCAAAGCCATCTTTGTAGAAGGAGTGTGGTGGTGTTAATCCACGACTAGAGACTTATTGTTTCTAAAAATATCTGTATTACATTTTTTTATTTTGGTAATGTCATTGCTTTATGCAAAAATAAACTTTATAGTGTTGTTACATTTTTTTGTTTGACCTGGAATAGAATGAACTAATTCATTTTAACACCAGGAATTCACTTGTCTCTTTGTTTTAATTTAATATAACATTTAAGTTATCTGCAGTGGTTATTATTATTAATCTCAGTAAATAATGATAGCAAAAGATGATATAGAAATCATGGATTTAATTTAGTTTTAAAATCAAATTTTTTGAAATCTTCTTTCCTGTCTTTACACAACTAGAAGATTTTATTTTGGAAAAGAGTTGCTTATATAAGTTATGATAGCATAAATGCAGAATCAACAGCACTTGGCGACCGTGTCTGTACACTAACTTAAAAATATATATGCCCTATTACTGATATTGAGCACTCTTTATTTACAAATATACCTAACAACCTTATATATATATATATATATATAAGGTTGTTAGGTATATTTCTAAATAAAGAGTGCTTAACCTAATATATATATATATATATATATATATATATATAAGGCTATGATACTTTGTAATTAATTTATTAAAAAGACAATAAAAAAACGTTTTTTAATCAAAAATACATTAAACAAGTTCAGTTATAAACCTATTTTGTCAAATATAGACACTCAATTTTCTTGTTTTAGTAGACTGTAACTTAACTTTTTAAATCCCATTTTTTTATCACATCACCAAAAATGATAGCTTTTTTAAAATCCATTTAAAAAATTTTTTTTGCATTAATGGTTGCTAATATTTTCTGTACTTTTAGCCATTCCCTTGAAATCAGTTAAATTTTAAATACTTAGGAAATATCTTCCTGAATCTTGTGTTTCATCATTAAACAATCAAATGTATTTTAAAAAAACATAAGGTTTTGATTTAATCAAAAATAAAACTAAATTGGTTTTAATACATTTTTTTAAAAATATTACTTGGAAATGGAAGGCTATATTTTAAAAAAAATGTTTTGAATATTAATTTATGTAAACTCATATATATTCAAAACACTAAAAGGGTTTGTTTGTTTTGTTTTTAAGAGTATTTTTAAAAAATACTGCATAAAAATCAATTGGATTCATTCATTTTGGCTTTCTGTCAAAGAAAAATATGGAAATTATATTTATCTAATATATTTAAACATTTTATAAGTGCATTTGTATTTGAAAAATGAGAATTTATGTAAGATTCATATAAAATCATAAAAGTTAAAATGTGTTTGCATGCTTGTAAAATTAGTGTCATCTAACTATAAGTTTACATATGGTTATTCGTTAACACTTAGCACTCACTCACTGGCAATTTAAACATACGTGTACGCATATTCCACTTATCCACAGTGCAAGGGACATAACTCATAAAAAATGAGGATAAAAAATGTTTAGCTATTTTTTTCTTCTAATTTTTAAAGTAACAAATGTGTGTGTATTCTGAGTGTTTTGTTTCCTAGCAACTTAAGTTTTCGCATCTTGTTTTTAACTATTCACAACTTTCTGCCTCTTCATTCTGTGCAAATAAACTATTTTGTGGGCTGTTCATTCTTGTATGTAGATATCTACATTTTTTTTTACCCTTCTCTTTAACATAGATATGAAATTAATAACAAATTAAAATAATTCAGATGTTCAAGATTTTGTTTTAAATTTCCATACTGATATACAATGGTGTAAAAAAAAACTGTTCAATTATTAAATTTAAAATTAAAAAAATCTACGATACATACAATATTTTTTAAAATCCATATCAAAGTCAGTATGTCTTTTCTAACTTGGAATTTTTGTTGAAACAAGAATGTCTCTTTAGATATATTCGCATCAATATAAACAATTTTATATTTGTACTATTCTATACATGTTAATATTAATTGTATGTGTAATAGTTTTATTTTTGTTCATTTTGTTAATGATAATTATCATAATTATCTTAATCATTAATATTGTATAAATTTTTTTTTAATCTGCTGTTACTGATCAAGTAATTCATAAAATTGTTTCAGTTTTTATTTTAACTTTGTCTTTCTTATTTTTGTTACGACAACTATTAATCTTATTTGTTGATGAGTAACAGGACAAGAGAGAACAATACCAATAAATTTCTCTCACTAAGATATGACAGAGTTTCAGTCTACCCTAATGTAGGTTAATATTATACAAGATTTTGGAAGTTTTTCAAAAGTTGAAATATTCATTTTTAAATACCATTTCTTTTCAAAATATGTCAAACTTATTTTGGTTTTAAATCCAAGAAGAAAGAGTAAGAATATAAGTCAGAAAAAAGAAAAAGAAAAGCTTTGAAAAGTAGTTATTTTTGTTTATTGTATTTAATCAATTTCAAGAGCTAAATCGATTTTTTAAATTTGTGTTTTGTTTTATTTCTAAATTGACAGGTCTCATTTAATTAAAGTGATCAAGAACAATATTATCTAGAAAAGATTATGGATCATCTTTCAATGAGTTCTTTTTTTTAAATGTCAAAACTTCTATTCTGTAAAAATGAACCTGAATGGATCATTCTAAAAAATCTCAGCTTTGTTAGCACTTTAATCTCTTCCCTTGAGTTCCTTAAAATGTCAAATCCAAAGAATATTTTTGCATATCCTAAAAAAAAGAAGCTTACTTGGGAATGAAAGGGTTAAAGTGTTTTAACAATTCAACGACAGCAACCACTAGAATATTTTCTAAACAGTTTTAAAATCTATACCTTGTGTAGCTCATTAAATTGTTTATAAATAAGTTTTCATACTTTCTTTGAAATATGGTGTTCAATTTAAAGGTTTGAGTATATAGAATTAGAAATGTTGTAGTCAACACAAAATTGATATACTATTTTTATTTTTCTTATTGTAAAAATATAACATTGCAACATTTTGAATTCATGTTAACAGAACACTTGAGATATTTTAACTTCATCTCGATAGATCAATAAATTTGTTTTTTATTGCAGAGTGGGAATGGGGAGATTGGACTTTTTCTGCTTATTTTATCTTTTTTTTAAAATCTTCTTTATATCGAAAAACAGCCAAATATCTAATTTTTTTTTTTTGTTGGTTTTTAAGGACTGACCTGTCTGTTTGTTTAATACTATTTATTATATTGCATTACATATTAAATCTTATTATATAATTCCTTATATAATTTATGAAGTACTGAGTTTCTTTTAATATGTTTGTATTTTTAGTCAAGAATTTTTGATACACTCCAATTTCCTCTCTTAAATTCTATATTTTCAAAAACAGTTTTCTATCATATCAGCTCATGTGCTTTTAAAAAATGAGTTCCTGCAAAATACTAAAAGATTTTTTAACTTAAATTATTGGTAATAAATTCAAGTAAAAAAATTCCAACTAGAAGTTAAAATATTTCATAATCATTGTTTAAAGAAATTTTTTAATATGTTTTGGTATTGAGTTTTATTCTGACTAAATATTTTCCATAACTATTCTGTTGTTTTATTTCATAATAAAATAATACTTTAATTATTTTGTCAAATGAAAAGAATAAACTTAAATTCAATCTCAATGAGATCTTATATACTTTTGTTTTTATAAACTGATTCAAAAAGGAGGTAGTTTATTAAATATTTTGAATTTTATTCACTTCTTCAGCTGTGATAACCACATTGTTTTGATGATTCAATTTATTATCTAATAGTTTTCTTCATTAAACATTTCTTCTCTAACTGCTCTATAGGTGAGGCTTAAAATATACTGAATGTATCTCCTAGAGAAGGGGAAAACCTGTCCCCAAAGAGGTACTCTGGGTATGATACTAAACTGCATCTGATGGTGAGGTTCCAGTTCTAAAGATCTGGGAGGAGTGAATTACACATTCATTACCATTACTCTGACCTCGAGTGGCAGAACATGTTAGGATCCTATCTGTAGATCAAACAGAACTGTTTAAAAATTATTTGTATCTGATAGGGCCATGTGCAAAAAAAAAAACCTCTTAAGAAACAATTACAATGATAATGTTAATATGAACATACAATGAATGCAATTCCTTAACCTCTAGGCATAAAATAACAGGTTGATGTACTGTTTCAATCAATCAATAATTTCTTCCCTAAACCCTCCAAATAGTATACTTATCTTAAAATATCAAGAGAAAACATTTGACAAAGTACTCCTATCTAAAGATAATATGGATTACTATTTTAAAGCATTCTTTCCATTACCTGTTGAACAAAGTATTTTGTTTCTTCATAATCATATCCCTTCTTTTATCTACCCTATTGTATTCTTTAATATAGCATTTTTTGGTGCCATCTATTGTGCTTGCTGCCTCAAAGCTACTCTATTCTGTCAATTGCATTTCTTATTTATGATTTTTCTTTTTCTTTCTTCTGTTCAATCCCTCCACTTGACCTGTCTTCCTGGATTTCTTCCTATCACCATTGCCAACAGCTATTCTTTTGTCTTTTACACCTTTTTTTTTTTTTTTTTTCATCTTCTTATTTCTTAGTTTTTATTTCTCAGTCAGATGAAAGAAAGAAAGAAATCATCTTTCTGTTTATTAGAAATAAGAAAAGGTCAGTTATGTTCATTAGATATTTGCCACTGGCAAAAGACATTATACTTACACAGCATGACCTATATAGGTGTTAATCTGCTGGAAAAATCCCAGACCTGTAGTATAATTCTTCTTGTGACAAAAAAACAAAAAAAAAAGATTTCCTATTATTAATTCAAGTCTCTTTCAGTGATGCATAAAACCAATTATGCAATCAAAGTTGAATTTTTTACCAACAATTTAGGTTAGAAAAGATTAAGATATTTTGTATATAAATCATACTTATTTATCCTTCCCAGTTTGCAGATTTTTCTACAATTATCGATGTATTTACCCAACCCCTTCACCATGAGCAGGATATGACACAAGGTCAATTTTTAAATGGAATACAGCTGGTTCTAATTTACTTTTCCTTCTCTTCAACTGGTTGCTTAACCAAAGCTAAAGAACCCAATCTACCCTACTATTTTAAAATAATTGGATCCATGCTTTTCCTAAAGGAAATGAAATGCAAATAATCTTGACCAGGATTTGAACTTGGGTTGCTGATTCTATTTCCTATGACAATAACTATTATTCAAAGCACACTTTCATTTTCTTTTATTTGTCAATGATTATCCACACTTTTATTGGATTGTTCAAGACTGTTCTAATATTATACAAAAACTGCAGATAATTATTAACTAACTCTCATATAATGAAATATTTCCTAGAAACTTCAGACATGGCAGTTAAAGTCCAGTTTATTTATGTATAATTTTAAAACCTTTTTAGGATTAAATTTAGTTTTGCTCTTTAATGCAATTCCTGCCTTGGTTCCTACAATAGCAAAAATATTTAGAATGTCATCAGAGATTATCATAAAGAAAAAACCCTTTGCTGAATACACCACAAAGGAAAATGACCTTTTTATCTACTTTTGTTGCCTTAACAATAGTGAATATTTTCTATTTTGGCTTTTGTGTTTTTAGGATTTTTTCTTTGTTTTTTTTTTTCCCTTCCATATTTTAACTTGCCTTTTAAACAACTTTTTTTTCCTTTTTGTACCTTTCAGCTATTTCTTTCTTATCAACAGAGTATTTTTTCAAACAAACAAAAAAATCTTTCTACTTTGTTACTATTTAATATATTCTTGTCTTCTTTTACCTACATTAAGTTGCCTCTTTTATTTCTTTTAAATTTCACTTCTGTTCCCTTTGTTTTCCTTTTCTTCTTCTTCTTCTTCTTCTTATTATTATTATCATTATTATTCACAAAATACTATCTGTTTTCCTCAGTCTCTCTCCTCCTTCCTCTCCTATGCTCATCTTTCTTCTATAGACATGCCTCAGGTTTATGTTTGCAGTCACCCTTTTGATCTGTGCTATCACAGACATGTCTAGAAGACTCCCACCTTTTTCAGTCAACATTTACAATGGAAGGAGGAGGTCACTAAGTGTGGACTATTCTTTAATGCAACCTTCTCTTCCATGTTTCCCCTATTATCCTCCAACCTTTGCCTTCTTGCCTCAAGTTACCAAAGAAGACATTCAGAAGATTTTGCTTTTCTTCAATAATTCTTTTCATAAAAAAGGGCGGAAACCTTCAAAGTAACTGACAAACAGAAACTTTCATTATTGGTGATCATTACTTAAATAATAGCCTTGAAATTCTTTCTTAAATATTTATTATCTGGTGTGTAATTAAACAAAAAACCTACTTTTAATCAGAGATCAAATAAGAAAAAAAGAAAATGATTAAAACAATTTTTAGTTGTCAAACTTGAAGAAACACTCCAAAACTTGCATGCATGGATTTTTTTTCAGAATTTGTATTATTAAAAATGATGTTCAGCCCGACTGGAGACACCATAAAACTTATTCAGTTATAAACTAGACAGTTATCATTGTAGGAAATAGAATTGGTGACCAGAGTACAAATACTGGACTAGTCTATTTAGTTGTCACTTCATGCTATTGCTCTTGGGGGAAAAGCATGAATCCATCTGTTCTCCTTATGCATAAATAGTAGGACAGACTGGGTTCTTTACCTTAGGCTTGACAACCAGTCTAGGCAACAAGTCTTAAAGTAAACTCTGAATTCAAACGAGCTTTAGTCCACTTAAAAATTGACATTGTGTCACATCCTGCTCGTGGAGGAGGAGTTGGGTAAATACATACAAACTGGACTGGAAATTTTCTTATTCTTTTAGAGTAATTTAAGTGAATTATTCTACTACAAATCTTGCTATAAGGTGCTGTTTTTTACTGGGATATGATTGCTTACAGATTAAATATATATATATATATAGAGAGAGAGAGAGAGAGAGTCATGGTAGACTCTGTGTGAAGTGTAGGGCCATAGTCACACTACATCAAGAATGGTACTGTGTTTTCAGGAGCCAGATGGTTTTTATGGAGTACAGTTGATAGTCCCACGCCCTCCTAGTTTTTAATTCAAGGTTTTTTCTATCCTTAAGATTGTTTTTACCTGCCTACAAGACTAGAGAACCTAGTCTGCCCAACTATTTACCAATAACTGAGGTAAGGGAGAAAAGATGAGTTCATGCCTTTCCCAAGAGTATTAGCTCAAATTAAGATGCAAACAACCTCATACAGAATTTGAATTTGGCTCTTTGAGTTCATTTTCTATAGGGATAACCATTAAGTCAAATGTACCTATTTTGTATAAATTTGACTATTTTTCAAAATTACTCAAATGTTTTTATTTCAATATGGTAGTAAAATTATGACAGAATAAAACAATAATAGGATTGATTGATTGATTTTAAGGGCATATCACTCTATCTGAGGTTACTTTATGTGTAGAGGTGGGGGAATTGTGTACATTGTATGTTTTTATTTACATTTTTTGTGAAGTTTCTTCAGAGTTTTTTGCACATGTTTGTATGATATTAAATATTTCTATCTAATACAAATAACTTGCAAACAGATCTATTTGACCCATAGAGTCTGGGTCAGAGTGGAACCAGAAGTAATTGCAATGAAGGAATACTCCACAATTTCAAGGACACACCCTTTTTTTTTAAGGGATCTTACTTATTTGAAAGGAATACAGTCAGAATATTCTAAAGCCTGTTAACAGATTAGGTAAAACAATAGTAGTCAGAAGTCTAATTTGAAGCTCTGAACAAGATTGTTTTACTTTTGTTACAATAATCTCTTGCTACTTTATTGTCCTTTGTAGTGGCTAGAGTGTCCCCAATGGCTTGGGAGACTGGGGTTCCATCCCAGGTCGAGTCATACCAAAGACTTAAAAAATTATACTTGATACTTCCTTGCTTAACACTCAGCAATATAAGGTACATATAAAGGGTAAAGTGGAGCAATCCAAGGGAAGGAGTAGTGCCCTCTCCTTCACATTGGTGTAGTAGCAATTGAAAAGGGAGCCTTCAGTTCGCCCTCAACTACAGTCACCAACTAACAACTAATATATATATATATATATGTCTAATAAATCTGTGCAAAAGAAATTTATACAAGTACTTTATAACCTAACTTTATGATTATAAAATATTCTATTTTCTAACAGTAACTTAGTTTCAATGTGAAAACAATATAAAGTAATATTGATAGTTTTGAACTGCAAGGGAGATAACAGAAAAAATATTGTATAGCGATGTTAATCATAGAGAATTTACCTTTCCAATTACATTGAATTAATGATATTGATCATAAATGATTTGCTTTAGATATACAGCAATATTGTATCATTGATATTGATTAAGATTTTCTTTATCATTATACAATAATATTTTGTCGATAGTATTATGTGTACAGCAGCTTAAAATACTAATATTCAATATCTAGAAATGTTCCTAAATATTATGTGGGTGTGTAAAAAAAAAAAGAAGAAAATGATAAAAAAACCCACTCATCCACAGAAGAAATTGTTCACTCAGGATTCATTTATAAATATTAATTTACTCTATCTTTTTGCTCTTATTTCTGCTTCCATATTGCTTGATTTCATTAATTCAATCTGAAATATATTGAAAATTATAAGTTTGCAAAAGTATTCATTAGCAAAGAAAGTTAAAAATTACCTTTTTTTTGCAAGTCAAACTTACTTTGTATTTTATGTCATCTGGTTATTTAGATGTATTTTATGATATTTAACTCGTAGCACAATAATGAAATAAGGCTTTGGTGTTAGGCCTTAATCCTTTGAAGTTGTCCCAGAAAATATGCCAAAATAATTTCAGATGATAAATACCAAAGAGTTTGTTCAATGTTACAATGATTCTATTGCCCAAAATAAATTTTAATTATAAAAAGTTTGTATAGATGAAAGGGAAACACTCATGCCATAATAGTTGTCTTAGGAAGTGGATTCAACTACCTGAACTCTAATCTTAAATGAGACTGTTTGAATTAAACATGGCACTAATACCTTTATAAAAAGTATGAATCTAACTTTCTCCCTTCATCTATGGATTAATAGTAGGGCAAACTAACTCTATAACTCTGATATGGCACCCAATCTGAGAGAAGGAAAACCCTGAATTCAAATCAGGTGTAGACCTGGTGAAGGAAGGGCTCCACTTGGCTATTCCTACTCAAAACATACTAAATGAATAGTGCCCTGACAACCAAACCAGGTTATGGGACTAGTGATGATGCTAAATCAAAGAAAATATTAATAAACTTATTTTGTTAATACCTGCAATAGACTACATGTTTGCCTCTTAAATATGATAGGGAATATTTCTAAATAAGTCATTTCTAAGTAAAAGGTTCTTCCTTCTTCATTGCAGCTACTGATAATCAAACTTGTTATTTGTTAGATGTATTTGCAAAAATTAATTCATTATTATCAGGAATAACTTTTTGATTGTAATATTAATTTTTAGTGTTTAACCCTATAAAAATGAGAGGTTCAGGGACTTTCTGTATCTTTAAAGTGTAAGATGTTAAAGCTTTCCCTTTTAGACTTATAAGCACCTTGGAATGAGTTACTTTTTTTTCACATGGCACTGTGCTTCACATAACAGTTAGCATTGTAGGAAATAGAAACAGCAACCTGAGTTCAAATCCTAAACAAAGGCGTTTGCATTTCATTTTGCACTCATAACCTATGGAAAGGCATGAATCCATCTTCTATGAGTAAATAGTAGGGCAGAATAGTTTTTTTAGCCTTCCTTGGAGAAAGAAAACCTTTAATTCAACTTTATTCCACTTAAAAATTGACCTTCTGTCACATCCTGCTCATAACAGAGGGGTTGGGTAAATACAGTATTTTCAGAGTAAAGCTGTCTATGAAGAAAGAAATTGATTTAATATCTTTCATTCATTTATTGTACCTGATCATTTTTTACAAGTCTACATGTTATTCAGTAATAATGTTTATACACTCTTTCAGTCACAGACTTTTTGTTTCAAATCTTGAAGGAGCTGGTGAATTATTCTTTTTAAAGCTAATATTTTTCTAGCATAGAAAAAATATTGTTATATATAATTATTTTCATGTATTAATTCTTTTTTAAAATTCAGCAAATGAAAGAAGTGAACTAACTAGATTGACCCTTTGACTAGAGGATAATGAAAAAATTGAAAAACTGAACAAAGTTTGAGACAGTATTCCATTAGATCTGACAAAACACTAGATATTTGTAGATGATAGTATCAATTAGCAGAGGAAACAATAGTAAACAAAAACAGCAGTAATTACTAAGAAGAGCCATTGGCTTTCTTGGCTCATAGATAAGAGTAAAGATACAAGTGTCACTGGTAGTTTTGGTGTAAGCAACTTGAAACACAGATTAGCGGAATGTTTGTAAATAGAAATAGGTCTCTGATCAGTTGAGTAATTATGGCTTTCTCTTTGATTTATAAAATTATATGTAGGAAGAAAAATAGCAATTTGATAAGTTGTTCTTTAGACTAACATTCTCATCTTTTTGTTTCAAGTTTTAAACATCCTTAGTTGTCTATGAGCATTGTGCTTGGTTTTCTGTTTAGTCTTCTCTGATATCTCATAACTCATTCTTTTGTTATATTTCATTGTTTTTTGTTTTTGACTCAGTTGCTTTGTGGCTTATCTCCCTTATGTATCTTTTAGATAATTAGACTCAAATGAGATCCCCTTCAGCTATTTGGCATTCAGTTCTATAACCGAAAAATGACAACAGCAATTTTTTGGCATCAGTGTCATACTAGCCAAATTTTTTACAGAAACAAAAGTTGGTTTCTTCTATTCTTGCTAATTGATTTGGGCAAAAATGACCATTGTTCAATTACAATAAATATTATAAAGAAATTGAAATTTTATTTGAAAATGTTATTTATATCAGATGAACATTTTACTCAAAAACAAATCAAAGTAGTGAAAGGTTTGGTCATATTTTCTCTTTTTTTTACATATGAAAGTACTCTCAAAAATAGATTCATATTTGTTTTCTTTACTTTATGACTGAATATTCACTTTCCTGGACATTTTGTTTCAGAAAAAATACATCAGTTTCTTTCAGAGTAATTGTAAAGTTTGATTTAAAAAATGAAATGCCAATACGTTATTTTTATTGTAATTTCTCAATTATAGATATTTTAAAAATTCAGTATTAATGATCAAGACCTGCTGTGCTTTCTAAATCACCCACTTTAAACTTTGATTTTTGTTTTTTAATCAAAAAGATATCTTTAATGAAGAGAAAAAAAAAATCAACTTTTCCCTATTTCTAAGGCAAAGGCTTATGCATATAGTCTTCTGTAGTGAAAGTGATTGAGAAACCTTGAATTTTTTAGTAGTGTGGCTTGCTTCTTGAAATTTATCTAGACTAGTTGTTTATAAAGAACAACTGGCCTAGATCAATTCATACAGTGAAAGATTCAGCTCTTGGCTGTACAAGGAGAGGTCCAGAAATTTTTTTTCTCCTTTCACATCATTCAGTGTTTCATAGCTTTCTATTTTTTTGAACTTCCTAACTAAAAATGCATTCTTTTATTTATTTATTACTTTGTTGCTATGTGATTTGTGTTACTATACCATTAATATAAGCAAATGATAATAATTTGACAAGTAAATTCAAGTTGTTTTGTCTCATGCCTTGGCAGTGTGGAATGAAATTTCAACATCTCAAGGAGTTCTATGAGAGAAAAAGTTAAGTTCTACTGATCTAGACAGAAACATTTACAAAGAAAATAGTCTTTATATATTTAATAATCATCAACAAATATTACATATTGGTTACTGAAGTTTACCTATTAAACTAATGAATATAATTGATTTTCATGGCATATCAACCTATCATGGCTAGAGATTAGGAAATCACATTCATTTTATGTTCATATTTACATTTTTTGTGTAGTTGTTTTAGAAGGTTTTTTTTTGGTGGTGTGCACATAGTCCTATCAAATAGGAATAATTTTTGACGAGATATATTGAATTAATAGATGAGATCCTAAGAGGTACTACTATTCCAGGTCAGAGTTGATCTGGGAGGAATGGTAATGAAGAGGTACTTCATACTCTCCAATTCTTCAAAACTGAAACCCCACCATTAGGTGCAATTTTGTACCATATCTAGGACACCTCTTTTAATGAGGAGGTCTTACTCTTCTGCAAGGGATACATTTGATGCATTCTAAGCCTCACCAACATGGTGGAAACAAATAATTTGGCAATTGGGAAGATGTGCCTAAAATATAAATTGTAAAGAAATTAAGACTGTTATCTATCTATCTATCTATCTATCTATCTTAAATGATTGATTGTCAGCTTTATTCTTAGTATTAAAAATACCAAGTTATAGGTTTCTTCAAGTTGCTGGTAGAAATTTAAATCCCTTTTTAAGATATCTCTCTTAAAATGAGTTTAAAGTGACTTCATACAGAAAAATATAATTCCAAAGATATATATCCTTGACAAGAGGTCAATATAAGTTTAAATGATTCTTGCAAAATCAGAGCATTACCTGTCTGCTAAACAATATCTAAGCGAAAGCCACTAAAACCAAGAGGTGAATGTTTTAAATGACACTGATAGAGAAGAATGTGGTAGTCCTTGTTTTATGTTTCACTGCTCCTTCAAGTATCTACACTTAAAATGATTGGTAAAAATTCCTCTTTAAGCATACAGATGAATTGGAATAAGACAAGAATTATTTAGATCATTAGATTCATATTTTACTGGATAATATTAAGGCTGGGGAAATAGTTTATTGCTAAGACGATTTCTTTGGAGATGACTTTATCAACAAATAAATGCTAAAAGAAAGTTGTTATTGTTGTAGCTGCATATCTTTGAAGGACGAGAATGTATCCATTTATAAATAGGTTCTTTTTAGGTTCTCTGCTTTCATTTCAGAATGACCACTAGTGTTTCCAATGATGTGACAAAGAATTTCTCATTGTATTGATCTTCTTGAGGTTCAGATCTCTAACAGTCATTCATGCAGTAAAATTTAGAAGTGTCTTAAATAAAAGATGCACCCCCCAACCAATTTCTACAAATTATTAGAATAGCATTGGCATATGCCATTAGAATTTTTCTTTCTCCTCCTGCAACTTCTCTTTAATCATCAGGTTGTTTAAAAGAAAAGAAGAAAAAAATAAACAGCAAAAAAAAACAAAAACCCCCAGACTATTTGATGTATTAGATAAAGTGATCTCTTAAAAAGGTAATTGAAGATCATATTTGTATTTATATTGAAATTTTATGTTAAAATAATTGCTTTAACTTACCAACCCTCCTTTGTATGTTTTCATAAAATCTGATACAAGTCTTTCATAAAAAACTTGAAGTATTTCTCTCTGAGGATTTAGGAAAGAACTGCTGATTTGTAACAACTTTCAATTTATAAAGCTGATCTTAAAACTTTGATTCAAATCCTAACTGCTTTTCACAAAGATATTATTCTCTTTTGTTTTCATTATACAATTGATTGATTTTAATAGCATGTTAACTCATCTTAGGTTATTTTATGCTGTGAATTATGTTCATTGTACATTTATATTAACATTTTTTGTATAGTTGTTTCTTAAGAGTTTATTGAACATAGTTGTATGATGTCAAGTATTCCTATCTAATACAAATAATTTGCACCCAGTTATATGGTTTTAAGTATTTTTATCTAATACAAATGATTGGCACCCAGTTGTAATGTTTAAAGTATTCCTATCTAGTACTAATAATTATAAAGTTTCTAGTAATTATTTCTATATAATAATAATTTGTTATATTGTTTCAAGTAACTAATGAAAGTCCTTAGTAAACAATTATAACTTCCAGTGACTATTCTTAATAAAATAGTTTTACTTTTAAGTATTAAATACAAATAATTTTTTAACAAATCTATTTGACCCATAAATGGAAACCTTACAGATACTATCACTCCAGGTCAGACTGAACCTGAAAGTAGTAGCTATGAAGGGATACTCCACATTCTCCAGAAATAGAGCCTTACCCTCACCATCAGATGCATTTTATTGTCATACCTAGGACAGCTCTACCCCTCTGCAAGAGATACAATCATCATATTCTAAGCACTGCTCACAAAACAGCTTATAACTTTGACTCAAATACTAATTGCTTTCTACAAAGATATTATCATATTTCTTTTTCATTATTTGAGAAAACCTTAAATTCAGGAAATTTTATAAATAACTCAACCTTTACTTTACAATCTGGGAAAGTTCTCCAAATTTTTGGGTGGCACCTCTTATTTCATTGTGGTTAAATGGTATTTAATTAAGGTGCTTCTAGCCACCTATTTATTATATAATGACTAATATTATGTAATCTTAATGTCAAAAACATCATCAATCTGGGATGACTCAATTATTTCAAGATTAGAATAGAAGAATTAATGAATTTACTGGAATGTCTACATCTATACAATAATTAATTTGCCAGATAGGGTGGTCTTATCTGCTAAACTTCCGATACATCTGCCCTCTTACACTCTCAGATCTCTCTATCCATTTCTAATCATATAACTGTATTACTTTCTCATTTATATGTTTTTTTTACTCTGTTCCTCGAATAAAAACAACAAAACAAGCCTCTTCTAATCAACTCAATTTGTAAATTTCACAGAAACGAAAAGAAGACAAATACTTTATTTTTCATTCTTCTAAGCATAACTTTAGCTAAATTTATATAGAATTGTTTTTGAATAGGTAAAAATTTGGTAACCATGCTAGACTTTTCCTTATATACTTTATTTAAACCTAATTTTAAGTATATTTTAGATATTCATTTGTTGTTGTTTTTACAAATTCATAAAAAATTTAATCAGTTTTTTTAAAGAAAATTATCTGAAGAATAGCTAAAGTTCATTTTTATTCTTCTATACTGACAGAAAATAAAATTGCAACATCTTAATATAAGTTTAAATTTATTCAAGATTAAAAGTTTACACAGTATAGCTGGACTACAATAGTCAGATATACAGGTTAACATGTTCTAAAATAAGATAAGTATCAAAAGTACTCAGGTCCTATACATGTACTTTACCTATATCAAAATATGCCTTATTCTTCAGGTTATTGCAATTTCATTTTCTATTTGTATATCTTTCAACTATTTAGTATGAATCTAAAGATCAAACCAACAAACTAGAATTAGCAAAAATATGAGAAAAGATGAATTTGATTTCTTAATTTAAAAAGATTCTAATAAAATTGTTGACTAGCCCAAAAGTTACTGGCAAGGAAGAATTAGAAGACCAAATTCAGATTCTATTTTGAGGCAGTTTCTGTATACACTGACTAATGTTCTTGGAAAAGATATGAATCCATCACTTCCGTCAGATATGAGCTAACAGAAGGGCATTTGGATCTCTTTAGTCCTATAAAACAGTCTATCTCAGAGAAGCCTACTCTTACCACAAGAAACAACACTCACTCACCTTGGTTGTCTCAGCTTGCTGTGCTACCAAGAGAGTAAACCAAGTTGAAAGAGTATGTCCAAACTGAGTTAGCAAAGATCTTAAACAAAGCCTAAAGAGTATGTTTTAGCTGAGCCAGCAAAGATCTTAAACAAAGCCTAAAGAGTATATTTAAGTTGAGCCAGCAAAGATATAAACAAAGCCTAAAGGGTATGTTTTAGCTGAGCCAGCAAAGATCTTAAACAAAGCCTAAAGAGTATGTTTAAACAGAGCTAGGAAAGATCTTAAACAAAGCCGAAAGAGTATTCCAAGCTGAGCCAGCAAAGATGTAAACAAAGCCCAAAGAATGTATAAAAAGCTGAGCTATCAAGGAATGAGACCAAGCCTAATCCTCACTTTAGATAATCAGCACAGCCTGGAGTAGGATGATAAGTCAGCAGTAGATAAACATCATCTGCCTTTGATTCTGATGAACAAGAAACAAGTTATAGCAATTAATTTAGTTTCTAATTAAGTAAATATCTTTATAAATCAATTGAATAACAATCCAATATGAAAGGTGTTAATAACTGCTTTTCACTAAATTAAAAAGAATTAAAAATAAGATTAGTTTAATATAATAGGAGAAATAGTTATCTTTTTTTTTTTGTAAAATATTTTGTGGATTCCTATAATGTAACTGATGCATTCCTTAAATATCTTGCTAAAATCTTAGTTCTGTTGCTAACTACTCTTTTTGTTTTTTAGTATATATTCTTACTTAGAGTTTTACAAAAATGCAAAGATTTTATATTTAGTCTTATGAATTAACTTCAGTACATTTTTAAAACTCTCTAGTATATCATCTTTTTTTTTTTTTTAATATCTGTCTCAATACTCCTTTTCTTAGATGCCAGGACTAATTTTTACTGAACTACTCCCAGGTCCTCACTTATCCAGAGGAAAATTTTGGCATTAGATAACCCATAAAAAGTTGAAATGCAGTTAAACTTAATGTAAATTCTCTCCCGAAAATAATTAGATTTAGATAATTATAATAACATAAGATTAAAACTTTTAGGTCATAAATGGTTAACATTCTAATGTAAATAAACATTGAAATATTAGCAATTTCAATCACACTACTTGGTTAATCAAATATTGATTACCTACAAAGATGATTTTTTTTCTAAGTTATTTTCATATTTTAAATTCAATATTCATTTTTATGAAATTGATTCTTAACAGTATGTTATTGAGGCATAAATTGTATATAAGAGCTAATTCCATCCTTCATGATTTAAAACTGTCTGATCGGCAAAGATTTTTTTTTAATAAGAATTAAATTACTTTTAAATAAAAAAAAAAATGTACACAGACTGATCTTAAAGCTATGTAAAAAAGAATTATAGAGTATATCTTTTATTTATAAATTATGTATTCTATATATGGTTAATTTTTTTCTAAATGATAGTTTATTTTTAAAATATAAGACCTCTTCTTTCTTTCTTCTAGTTTTTCATACAGTCTGGAGTTGATTCAAAATCATCTATTTTATTTTAGTTGAAGATAACAGCAAAGTAATTATACAAAATTTTTGAATCCAGACATGAGAGCAAATAGAAAATATTATTGATAAATTAAGTAAATATTGGCAGGCAGCATAAACTGACTAGAATATTTTTTAGATGCAATTAAAATTGTTTTACTTAGTTTTTCTATGTTAATTTAAACTTTATTCACTTTTTTCAGTGCTAACTTGCAAGCGTAGCCCAAAGATAGAGCATTGAAATGAAAGGTATAGGGTGTAATATTTGAAACCTAAGTATTAATATTAGCTTTTGCATATCTGTGATTTGTGTAACCACATCCTAAGCATGGTAATTTGAAAGCAAAGCAGAGTAAATAACATAATGTGGAGTAATCAAACTAAAAGTATCACAAGTTTCAAGGTGGATCATGCAGTTTTTGACAGGTATCCAAGAGACCAAAAATAACCAACCAAACGTCTTCATTGACAATGAGAAGACAAAATTGTCAAATGATTCAGACTAACATGGAGCAGAAGGGTGAGAGCAAGAATGAAATAGAAGTGATTGTGGCTAGCAATGTGGAAAAAAATTGGACAATCTTGTCAATAAAAGAAAATATCGGTGATATACTAACACTGAACACAACAGAAGGAAAAAAACAAGATAAATGCATTTTTATATACAAGAACATTTAAACTTTGGTATACATAATATACATAACAATAGAATTAAGAAAAATAAGACTCTGTGTCTCAACCACATGAAATATATACATTATGTTCTGTGAACAAGCAGTATGTAAAGTAAAATAAAGTTGGTGACCATAGTCAAGAGTGACCCAAAGGCTCCCTTTTCGATAGCTACTACACCACAGTGTAGGGGAGGACGTTACTCCCTTTCCTGGATTGCTCCACTTTACCTGTGATCCTTACCTTATAATGCTGAGTGCTAAGCAAGTAGGCGTCAAGTACCATTTTTTTGAGTCTTTGATATGACTCGACCTGGGATTGAACCTGGGTCTCCCAAGCTATTAGAGAACATTCTAACCATTATACCAATTTCCAGTAAGCAGTATGTTGTAGGGGTACAAAAATGGAAAAAAGCTTACTTGATGTGGAAAGGGAAATAGCTAAATTGATTTACCATTCCCTGGCAGGGAATCAAGACAGGACTCTCTTGTTCAAAGAACAGAGGCAAGAGAGATTGAAAATAAGTTTCTGTAGCTGTGACACCTTAGAAAGCACTCAATGGCTCATTCTCTAAGGGAGATCATTATTTATGGTCTCCTTACATAGGTCACAAACTAATTGACTTTATTAGTGCATCCTCCTTTAAAAGAAAGGAAATACTTTTTGCTCTTGGTATCAGTTTAGATCCATGAACTACAAGTGATTGAGCTTTAAAATGTGCCAATTAAAATTGAGGACATTTTTTAAAAAAGAAGTATCATTCAATAAGTGGTCAAGATTAAAGACACAATAAGTTGTTATATGACTTTAAGGGCAGTGCTGTCTTATTAGTATTCTTCTGGCCAAAAAATAATGAGCATCTGCCATGCATGGATATGCAGTGGGTATAAAGAATTTATCATATATTTATTCAAGTCAAACAAAAAGAGAATCATGCCTTTAATACAATTGAAATCAAATTGTAATGAAAGAATCAACAACTATGAAACTTGGATAGAATTTACTCTAGAAATAACTGAAATCACCTTAATTGATTTATTCTATACTATTAATATTTTGTATTGTTGTAATTTTGTTTTTTAAAGAAACATTGTTTCCATCAATATTCCCTATCAAGCTTGTTCTTGTGCATCCCAATGCAATGTTTTTTGTTGATTTTTTTTAAAAACAAAACAGAATTTCCTATACTAAAAACTTATAATCCAATATATTTAGAGAATTACTTCTATAATAGATATTTTTTAAAGTTTTATATATAAAACTGGACTTGTAATAGTACTTGCCATAATTTCTCAGGAGGGTAACCTTAATAAAATCAACACAAGACTCTAATCCGATGATAGCTCTCTCTCTCTCTCTCTCTCTATATATATATATATATATATATATATATATACAGAGAGAGAAAGTGATAGTCTTACCGCCTTTTTATAGACAAATAACAGTGATAGAAGCAGTACTTCTGTTTCCCTTACACAAAAACTCAAAGAACTAAATTACAACAGTACTTTTAACAGAGTAAGCATTTTATTTTTGAACATGTTATCCTCTTTGCTTCTTTAGAAGACTTTTATAATATGGAACACTCAAATTAAAAAAACTTTAACTGATGGTTTCTTTTATTCATATGAATATATATACAAACAATATTGCTTAATCACCTAGTATTTTACTGAGAGATAAGACCAACAAAAAAAAAATGAATTAGAAACAATAATAAACCATACTTTTGATACTTTTGAAAATTATAATCATTTTTCTTTTACTAATATATCTCTCTTTATGTAAAAAATAAATAAATAAATTCTTCCAATTGAAATTAAGATTTTCACGATTACTTTAAATAATATGAATTTTTATGATATATAAGCAATTGTATCCTGAAGTACTTACAAAATACAGTTCCATAAAGCCAATTCTATCCTCAGAGGGAAAGAGAATAACATGAAAATGATGAGATTTTTTTATGTTTCCACAAAAGAATATAATCAAAGATCAAATGTTATATAATTTTATTCTAATGTTTGACTTCTGTTACATGATCTTTAAGGACCCTCAATTCAATAATCAATGTTATAGAATAGTTTTTCTGAAGAGAGGCCTTAAAACTGAATAAACCACTGCTAAATTACTTTTTTGTTTTCTTTTCTACTGAAATCATTGCCATTATCTTCTGAGTGGCAACAATATAAAGAGAAAAACAAAACAAGGTGAAACATTTCATATTGTCATTCAAATAATGATGGACTAAAGCATTATCAAAATAGCTGATTGCTTATATTATCTAAAACTAGCATAGTAGCCATCAAAAATGTCAAACCTAAGATTAGAGTGTAGTATCTATACACACTACCTAGAATCCCAATATCATCTCTTCTACTTCTCTGTTGGATCGTAGTGTAGTATCTGTACTTATAGAAATCCCACAGTTATTTCAAAACTCTAAGATATATAATGTACAGATGAACGCAGTTATTTCAGTGAGTTTAAGATTTAATTCTTAAACAAAAATAAATATGAAAAATATGCAAGTGGATACATAAATTTTTATTTATTTATTTATAATATATCAAATTCTTCATTTACAGATTCACACAGATCTGAGGTAGGAGTACTGGAGAATGACATATTGATCTGAGGTAGGAGTACTGGAGAATGACATATTGATCCTAGGTGGGCACACAGTTTTTGAGTAGATTAGTACTTTTGCCTAAGATTAGAGTGTTGTATCTATACCTGTTAAACTCTCATGAGTATCTTAAAATTCATAAGATACAAAGCATACAGAGGAAAACTGTTTTTATATTTAAGAGTTTAAATTAAGTTTTTATTTACTGTATCTGACATCATATGATATGCATTGTTTACAAAGGTATTCATGGGACTACAGCTTACTGTAACTGTCTCCAAACTGTCAATTTCAAACTTTTGGAGATAACCTTCTAGTCATAATACCAGCAAATGGGATTTTGTGTGATGATAGCATAGAATTATTTCAAAGTTGAAACTGCATCTTATATACTGTCAAATACAATGAGCCAAGGTGGGGCAAACAATTACTACTCATTGATCCAAGCAGCATATATAGACACATGTACACAGAAATAAACCAAAAAAGTTAGACTGTTTATTAGATAGTTATTTGAAAGAATTTCTTTTTATTTACAATAGTTGAACATTTTTCTGAATTTTCGCTGCAAATCCAACAGAGAAACACCGCTTGAAAAATTATCTTCAGTTTATCAAGTTCCAGAGACCACCTAGCCAAGTTTTCAATTTTTTTAAGATTCTAAACGGGTAATATAAGTATTTCTGTTTTCTCCTTTTGACACGGAGATGCAATTATTTTATTTAAGTTCTTTCTTTTGTTTTTTTTAGAATTTTGCATTTAAAATGTTATTTTTGGTAACAAACTGATCATTCCTTGAAAGAGCTTTGTTTAAAAAAAATGAATGTTAGCATTATTAGTGTTAATTAAATTTCCCCAAAAGAATCGCTGACAACAACAATGAACACAGATACTTAGAAAACAAATATAATTTAAAAAGGAATATAGCTTTACTGAATTTTTTTTCATGTAAGTAATTTGTTTTTATTTTTGACACTTCATAAAAACTTTAGCATGAAGAACATTGGAGAGAGAGATTATCCTGAAGCTTTTATGCAAATTCTTTAGAGTTGTTGAGTTTTCCTAAAGGAAATAACAGTTAAAAAAAAAAATACAACATATTTACACACCATGTAAGTATGTTGCTTGTGTAGCAACTAAGCTCAATGGTTATCAAACAACTATTCTGACACCTACTCCATTATTCAGTTTGTTTATATGAACTATCATTTTTATTTTTTACTTTTATCTACTTATCTGCCCTTCTCACTTCTTTTATATGAAAAGGCATTTGTAATTCACAGCATGAATTCAAAAGAAAGTGTTCTTCATAAATCAGAATAATATTTCTGATATTAGATGCAAATCTAGCAAACTGCTCTATACACAGTTTTTTAAGTATAATCATAAATTCACTCTTCCTTTTATTCAGGTTTGAGAATAATAACTTGAGGTTTGAAAAATTTCATTTTTTTAAGGACTTGTGTACCTTTCTTTTTAGGCAGACATTACTAGACAATATCTCCTCCACCCTTTCTTTTCATGTTGTACAGCTTTCAGTGATAGAAGCCACTGCTTTCTATTTTGTGAATGTGGCCTGAAAATTTACAAAAATTTTTTTTTTCTTTTTTTTTTCAAAAATTATCTTTAGAGCAGCAAAGTCATCATTTTTTAAGTGAATTTCTTTGTATGACATTTACATGTTTAAAAAAATTGTAAAGCAAAATTCATTCTACAGATTTCTTTAATGCAACCAAATAAAATTGAAAAAAAAGTTGTCATATTTTTATATATTTTCAATTGATAACTAATATTTAACACTATATATATATATATATATATATATATATATATATATATATAATTTTGTTTTTTGTAACCATGAATTTCCCTGGAAGCATTCTTTATAAGCCACTCTTTACCTGGAAAGCAATCAAAACCACAAATTGAACAAAATGAACTCTCAAATTTCATATTTCCAGCAAAGAAACTGAAACCTGGGTTGACCTTCTTTTTAACTTATTTAAACTTTATTCAAGATGATATCAGAGAGAATTGAAGAATGGAAGGTTTTAGATATTGTATGTGGATAATTTGCTTTATTTAGGCATCTTAGAAAAGAATAAATAAAAGAAGATGAAGAGAGAAAATTAGAGAATAAGAGGAAAGAGCAAAAGGAACTGACAAGATTTAATACTATCATATAGATTGCATATTCATTATGATTGGGCAGTCAAAAGAGAAGAAAAAAGTACCTTGGAAAAACTTAAATATGTATATTAAAAAGTTATGTCTGAAAGTAATGTTACACTGAATTTAGCTCTAACAGGGATGTACAGTCTTACTAAGTGTTTTTACTTTCTTATACTTAAGATTAAATGTCATTCAATCAGATTATAAATAAAGAATTTTCATATGAAAATGTATTAATAACAACAACACAGTGTTCATTAAAAGAGCAAAGTTATCAACTCCTCATTAAGTAGTAATTTACAAAACTTTTTTTTTGCTTAGATGTGGCACAAGGATGTATGAATGGGGCACCCAATGAGACTTGAACTCACTCGTGAAGGTTTGTTAGTCTAGCTTGCTAACCATTACACCACCTCAACTCCTCATAAAATAATTTACTTTTGAATCAGTGAATTCAGAATCTGAGTGCTGATCATTTAAAAAAAAACACCTCTAATCCTGAAATTAGAATTCATTAACATGAACATGTAAAAACTAAAATCTAAAGGAGAATTTATTCTCATTATTAGAAAAGGGCTTTCATAAAACACTTTAGACCATACTGCTCTGTCACTGGGGCTTAGAATACACTGACTACTTCCCCTACAGAGGAGTAATACCCCTCACCACCACCACCACCACCACCACCACCACCACCACAAAAGAGTGTTTGGTCAGGACACTAAACTGCATATAATGGTGAGGCTCCAGTTCTGGAGATCTGGTGAGTGTAGAATACTTCTTCATTGCCATTACTTCCTGTTCCACACTGACCAGGGTGGTTGTATCTGTTAGGATCCCATTTGTGGGTCAAATAGATCTGTTCAAAAATTATTTGTATTCAGTCGGATCATATTCACAAAACTTTTGCAATGACCACAATTTGCAAACCTCTAAGCATAAAATAACTCTAGACTGGTTGACATGCCATTAAAATCAATCAATCTTTAGATTTTACCATGAATTTTAAAGGTAAGGCTACCTTGTTGCTATATAATGGTTAACAACCTCATCTCCTAGATCAGATATTACTGGGTAGTGAGTTCAATCCTCATTTGGTGCCTCATACTTGCAGTTCTGGGCCAAATCTTAGCTATACTTAACCTTTGAGAATTCACAGTAAAGTCTCACTGAAAACACCTCTTATATTAAGTGATGTGACTCTTCAGTACTCATATGGGTGAGCCACTTAGACCACAGGTTGCTTATAGTGCCGCTGTTTCTATGTGCTTGATAAAGAAAAACTAAGTAGATTCTATGAATTTTAAAAGTGCATGAATATTTATTAATTTGGTACATATACAAGGTAAAATGACAAACAATGCAGGTAAGAAGTTTGTGTTGTGCCTACTTTCCAAGTGGAGGGTACTTATTTGCCTTGAAAATTACCATTTAAAATCCTTGCTTTTTATGTGAACTTTAGTCATTGTCATCAGTTGTAAGTATGAAACTATCTCAAATAGGAGGCTGGCCATAATTTATGGTAATATATATTGACAGTAAATAAGATTTTAGCATCTTGTAGGATGATGCTAATTCTAATCATAGAATCTGAGTATTGTTTACATACCCCTTATTTTGGAACCTGTGCATGTACTGATGTGTATATATAGCTATGTTATCTGTATATTTAATCTTAAGTAAATTGAAACATGTATTCAGAGTATTATGATTTTATTTTCTATTGGAGAATATAAATGTTTGAAAGATATTCTAAAATTTTACTCTAAGAGAATGCAGAAAAGTTCTAATCCTAACCAAGAAGAATTTTTTTTTTTTGAAGAGTTAGAGAACTTTAAAAAAAAATTGCTAAGTGAGTTGAACTGCTTGATCAATATGTAGAATAATATGTATGTTTCATGGCTCGAGGTCATTCCTTACTTGATTGGACTGAGAACTTTTCAACACCCTTCCTTTTATACTCACATATATTAACTTAAATTTCTGTTTCATCCTTACTATATTGAATAAGGTACTTTTCAAGCATGCAAAATATACCCGTGTAGAAAGCAATCACTTTTGGCAATATCTTCCTGGATACGATCCAAACCTTTTAGCAGCTTGAGTTTGATTTGAATGAACATTGTGTTTGTGCTGACATTAACATCTTTGTATTAATATCTATCATATAGCCAGGCAGTGTCAAAATATATCATATGGTCAGCTGTATGACGGCCCTATCAAAACTTATTACAATATAGCATTAAAGTATGTGTAGACAATTTTGTGCCCTTCTACACTGATGGATTCTGTGTAAGTGTTTGCTTCCTTGTTACATTCTTCCCTTCTTTCTCTGTCTTCTTCTTCTTCAGTCTCTCTTTTACCTGGTTATCTTTACACTGTTACTGGCATCTGGCATAAGAATTGGCCTTTAGTTATTCTTGAGTTCTGTCCTGTCGTCATTTCAAATAGTTTTCCCACAGTCACTAAGCAGAAATAGAATTTAGTGGCATCCTCTCAAGTTTAGTTGCATTTTCTTTACCAAGCACAAAACTATTTTCTCAACCATAGTTCCCTATTCTCAGGGGGCAGTAAAAACAAAGACTTGGTTGCAGTTTTTGTCACTTACTCTATTAATTGTTAAGTGGCCTATTCTGTTCTTATTTGTACTGGTGTCATTTACGTCATCATCTCTGTAGTTGTATTTATCAAACCCTCTTTTCATCTCATTCTATCCAGGTCTCTATGTCTATTTATCCTCTGGAAAACAACAAATTAATCTCACTCTCTTCTACCTAATACATTAATTTAACTTAGGTTTTATTGTTTTTACTTTCACCTACAGCTTTTACTGTGGATACTTTGAGCATTTTCCTTCAGTCATTACTCTTTAATTATTGCTTACTTGCCCTAAAAAGGTAGCTATAAAAATCCTATTCCCCAATCTTTTCTCTTCTCCTCTGTAGGAGATCAACCATTGTTTTGTAATTTTCTTACAAACCAGTTCAGGTCACTAATACCTATGCCTTTTCGTATAACTAAGCTATATGCATTTCATGACAACTTAGCACCTTATTTATATATCATTTAAATGAGGCACTTGTGGTGTAACAGTTATTGTCTTAAGAAATGAACTTGACAAGACAAGTTCAAATCCTAGACAAGGCTGTCTGAGTTTCCCTTTGTACTCATGCCCTTGGGAAAAGCATAAAGGTTGGTTGGTTGGTTGGGTTTTGTAGTATATCAACCTTTGTAGGTTATTTAATGCTAAATCTTATATATACAGTATATATTAAATATGATCTGTAAACAAATAGTAAATAAAATTTTTAAATGAATCAGAGCTCATGTGTTTGCATACAGTTAAATGGTTTCAAGGATTGCTCTGTAATAGTAACAATTTAATTTAAAATCACTCATTTGTTTGCACTCAGTTAAACGGTTATACATATATATATAGTCTGTAGGTAATCTTATTTTGAATGAGTTAGCGCTAATTTGTTTGCACACACTTGTTCAAGTATCATTAATCATTGTTTACACACACTTAAATGGTTTCAAGTATTGTTATCCAGCACCAATAGTTTTATTTGTCTGCAATTAAATGATTTCAAGTATTGCTATGTAACACTAACAAATCATTTTAACTGTTATTTGTTAAATAGTTAAGCACTTCTTAGTCAAATAGTTCTACTTGATCCATAGATGGGACCCTAACAGGTTCTACCACTCTGGATCAGAGTGGACCTGAGAATAATGGTAATGAAGAGATACTCCACATTTCCCAAAGCTTTATGATTGGTTTCAGATATCAAGCAGGATTTCTGTAGTCATTTACTAAGCTTAGCTTTGTAAATGAGGCGTACTTAGCATAACAGTTATGGTCACTGAAAATAGCATCAGTCCCTCCAGTTCAAATCCAGAATAATGCTCTTGGGAAAGATATGAATCCATCTATTCTCACTCCTCCGGCTATAAATAGATAGTCAGGCAGACTGGGCTCTTTAGACTTGATAAGGCAATCATTCTAGGAAAAGGAAAATTCTAAATTCAAACCAGCTGTAGTCTACTTAAAAATTTACTTTGTGTCACATTCTGTTTGTAGTGGAGAGGTTGGGTACATACATTCTAAGCTTGGCTTAGTACAAGGCCAGAAATATGGGACACTCAGTGAGAATCAAATTTGTTAACAATTACATCATGAAATACCCAAGCATTCTCTCTGCAATACTGCAATCTTCAAATACAATACCGTGTGTATATATATATATATATATATATACACACACACACTCACACAGATATCTGAGTATCATATATATATATATATATACTAAATAAGATTACAAAACATTGTACATCTTTCTGGTTATTGATGGCATATATAATTAAGATTTGTGGTTCACCAGTGTTAAAATATTTCAACATCTTGAAAAAGAAAGTGCATCCATTGCTTTTGGTAGTCTTGTCATTCACTGTAATATTTTACTCAGATGAAGTATGAAAGAGTTTGGAGGGGAGGGGTTGTATATATAAACTGATTGAGTTTATTGTTAGTCATTAGCTTGTCTCAACAACAATGATTATCAGCATTGTTTTTTTCCCTGCATAACCAGTTTCCTCTTATATTTTATCTTTTCTGATTTCGATAATCAAGTCTTAAAACTCCTGCATATTCATACATCTGGAGCCATATTGTTTAATGTTTATTGTCTTAGGAGATGAGTTCAAATCCTGGCTGTTGGCATTTCACATAGCGCTAATCATATTTACCAACCCCTCCGCTCGGGCAGGATATGACACAAGGTCAGTTTTTAAGTGGAGTTTAACAGGTTTGAATTCAGAGTTTTCCTTCTCCTAGACTAGTTGCCTCACCAGGGCTGAAGAACCTAGTCTGC
Organism: Sepioteuthis lessoniana; assembly: GCA_963585895.1. Lineage (NCBI taxonomy): Eukaryota > Metazoa > Mollusca > Cephalopoda > Myopsida > Loliginidae > Sepioteuthis > Sepioteuthis lessoniana. Next base: position 46,193,636 of record OY757913.1, read on the forward strand.
CCTACTATTTACCCATAGCTGGAGGGAGAATAATTGGATTCATACCTTTCCCAAGGGTATTAGTGCTATGTGAAATGCAATCAGTCTCATCCAAGATTTGAACTCGTGTCGCCGTGTGCATTTCCTACGATGATAACCATTACACCACGGGGCACCTCCGGGAATAATGCCCTTGGGAAAGGTGTGAATCCAATTATTCTCTCTAGCTTAAGGAAGATTGTAGAGCAGACTGTGTTCTTTAACCTTGGTATGGCAACCAGTCTAAGAGAAGGAAAACTGAATTAAAACCTGTTAAAATCTGCTTAAAAATTGACTTTGCATCACATCCTACCCATGACTGAGGGGTTGTTTATATATATATAATCTTGATAATGTGAATATGACAAAGATTAGCACATTAAACTTGAAAAAGTAAATGAGTTTTAAACTCGGAGCATATTTTGAATGTCATTCATTTTTTTTTAACATTTGATTGGTAAGCCTATTATCATTGCTTTAAGCAGTTATAAAAAGTAAACATATATTAGAACTAAACAAAAGATCATAAAGGTTTTCTCTTTAGTAAGCATAACTTTTTTTCATAAAGAAAGGTGGTCTTCATTGAAGCATGAAGATTCTTCCATTGACCTATAAAATGCTCTTTGGTGCTACCAGGTCAAGATGTCATGGTGAGATTGTTAGATTGGTTGTGCCTTCTTCAACTTGCCCAAACATAAAAGGAGACACACTCACTGGATACTTGCTTATTAGTTCATCATTGTCTGCCACACCAGATAGACTTGACATTTCTACTGAATGATTTTAATCTATATTTGAGATAAAAACATCTGTTGACATTTTCTCTGAGGTGTTTTTGTCAAGGAGTTCATTCTTGGTGGTTATTTTCATCGATAATATAAGAATGTGAGAAGGTGGCCATACATGGATGTGCTAGCATCTTTAACTCTACTACTTTCTATTTTTAGTCCGTTTTCTGTAATTTTACAATAATCAGATAATTTTTCAAACATATATCAGTTACACAAAATGCTTATTATATCTGAAATTGTTACAGATTTGCTAAGCAATCATTTATAGAAAACATTGTAATATCAATATATAAGGATTATTAAACATAAAAATCAATGTTTTATATTTAAAAACATTAAGTTAATGATGCTAATCCTATGTTATATAAAATTTTACTCTTTGCAATTTGTGTACTGAGAATGTCACTAAACTGCATCTGATAGTGAGGTGCCACTTCTGGAGATCTGAAGAGTGTTGAGTACCCCTTCATTGCCATTATTCCCAGGTCGACTCTGATCCACAGTGGTAGTACCTGTTAGGGTCCTATCTATGGGTCAAATAGATTTGTTTGAAAATCATTCATATTCAATAGGATTGAAGGCAAAAATAAAATCCTTCAGAAACAACAATACAAAAAAGACGAATATGAACATACAATGAATGTCATTCCCTAACCGCTAGGCATAAAATAATCTTAGATGCTGTGAAAATAACCTTGGCATGTTGTTAAAATAAATTAATCTTTGCAAGATTTTCATACCGATACAAACATGGTTTTCACTCAAGTTTGAGTGACACTAAGTCTCCTCAGCTCTCTAAGACTTATTGAAGTATTCCAGCTGATTACAACAGTACTATGGTCTTCAGTCCCCTAAGTCTCTTTTCTAGGATCTTTGGAACTATTCCAAATGCTCCAATTATAAGTGGTATCACTGTCACTTTCATGTTCCATAATTTCTTCAGCTTTCTGGCAAGGTCCAGGTATTTGCCCTGTTTTTGTCACTCTGTAATTATTATTATTATTATTATCATCATCTTCATTTTACTCATTTGAGAGTTGTTCTTGGTAAAAAAATATTTATGCATTTATTTCTTTATGAAAAAATATTCAACAACCTTCTTAGCGACACTTAATTTGTATCTGTTTGTTAGGCCATAGGCAAAGCTATAGTTCTTATGTCAAGTTTTATGTATTCCTTTAATATAAATGAATAAGATTTTTTGCTGATAAATTTTCTGAATTCTTGCAGATAGTGTCACCATGATAGAAAACATATGTTTCTTAATTTTCTGGTATCATGCATGTATCTTTATTTCCTAATGAAAAAGATGACATACTACTTCAGCAATAGTGTATACCAGCCATTACTAAGTAGGGAAGCTAACCAGAATCTGAAATTTCATATGTAATTTAATATTATTTCATATTCTGTATGAAGGAAAGAACTGTATATTTATCAGCTGAATTTTAAAATTCTGAATTCATTTTGAAAACGACTTGAGATTTTGAAACAATAATTACTACAATAATGGTATCTTAGAAGTGAGAAAGTAAAGAATGTTTAATTGATTTTTATGGCATGTCAACCAGTTATATGATATCAAGTATTCTTTTATATAACAAATAATTTGCACAGTTGTATGGTTTCAGATATTCTTAACTAATTATCAGATGATTTCATGTAATTATTTCTATTTAACAATTGTCATTTATTTTCATACAGTTATATGGTTTCAATCAACTAATAATAATAATCTTTTGTAAACAATTATAGCTGCAAGTAACTATTTTTGATACAAAAAAATTTCAGTTATGTCTATACCCACCCCAAACCGATGTGATATAAGGTCAATTTTTTAAGCAAAGTTTAACAGATTTGAATTCAGAGTTTTCCTTCTCCTAGATCAGTGACCATGACAAGGTTAAAGAACCCAGTTTGTCCTTCTATTTACCCATAACTGGAGAGAGAAAAGTTGGATTCATATCTTTCTCGAGAGTGATGTGAAATGAAATAGCTTTGTCTATGATTGGAATTCAAGTTGCTGTGTCCATATCCTATGATGATAACTATTGCACCACAAGCACCTCCAAATAATTTGATAATTATATATGAAAAATTTTTTAAACATATCTATTTGATTGATAAATGATATCCTACTGGGACTACAAGTTTGAGTCAAAGAGGACATGGGAGTAATGGCAATGAAATGGCATTCCATACTCCTCAGTTGAAGTTTCATGTCCTAATTTTTGGGATTAGACCTAATGAAAAAATTTCCTAAGTTATTCCTTCTGAGAGATAAGAAAGGTTGGTTTGGTTCGGTTTTATAGCATATCAACCATTGTAGGTTATTTAATGTCAAATCTATTGTTAAACATATAAACAGTTCTACTTCAGATAATTCAGTTTAGCATAAGTACACTGTTTAATTCTATTTGACCCATAGATAGGACCCTATCAGGTGCTACCACTCCAGGCCAGAGTGGAACTGAGAACAATGGCAATAAAGGGGTACTCCGCATTTCCTAAAGCTTGTGCATTACTGGAGCCTCACCATCAGATTGTTTTGTGTCATATCCAGGACAGTCATTGGCTGGAGTCTTACCCCTCTGCAAAAATATAATCAGTGTGTTCTGCAGCTCCAGTCAACAGTGCCAAGAGATAGTAAGGGAGTTGCCTCCTATGAACAGTGCATTGTGGGATTGTAGGGATCCTAAGCATGGACACACATATGAGACAGAAGAGACTTGATATCAGCCATAACACATGGTAAATGTATATTTGACTTGTGCAGACAAAAAACAGCTTCTTTTCTTGGTCAATGAACGCATGTCTCTGCCAATAGTTAAATAAACCTAATTGTTTTTTTGTACACCATGAGTCCATCTCTTTTCAGTTTTGTTAACATCTTTTTCTTTGTAAAAATATAACACTTACTCTTCAACAGGGGATACAGTTAGCCTAATCTTAGTCTCATTGACAAGGCAAAGCACAGAATGAATAAAAGGAGGTAAAAGGGTATAAATGCTATGTTATGTTGTTTTCTGAATACTTCTAGTTGTGCATCTGTTATTAAGGACTTGTTATTGAAACAAGTCCTCCCAAAAAATAACAGGAAGCAAATTTGCTGTTGACAAAAGATAATTCTGTTTTATAAGATTTATGAAATCATACTTTTAATCTTGTTCATCTGGATAGATTTACTATTGTGTTCTTGGTATTAAATCTAAGTCTTTTAATTAAACAACAACATATAACTGACATTGATAAGTCTTGTTCAACCCTTGAAGATGTAAAAAAAAAATGGTTTTTGTTTTGTTTCCTACTTAGGTTCTTAGTTAAAAAACAAAGATTACTTACTCTTTTTGAGTTCTTTAATAATCTCTTTCTTTCTATATACAAGAGTGAGTCAAAATTTTTACAATATATGCTAGTTTGCAGCATGTGTATGATGTTAGTAAGGCAGTTCAAACTGTGGAACATACACACTGTGATTGTTAGTATTGTAGTAGTTGGTGTGCTGATATGTTGTGCATTACTTCTCTCTGTGTGGGATTTGAAAGTCACACTGATGAATGTACAGTGATGTTCAATTCGAGAACTTATACTTTACTAGTTTTTAACTGGTTTATTATGCCATCATGGAAGCAATCAAAAACATTTGTTCTGTGAGAAGTGAAGGTGCACTTGATCGCAGCACATCATCAAGGTGGTTCAAGAAATTTTGCTTGAGTAGCAAGAATCTCAAGGGTCAGGTAGATTTTGAGGCTGTGCTCCAAGCCATAGAGCCAAACTCAGAGAGTATCACTCAAGCTTGTCATCACACAGCCTAGTGTGGTTTGTCACCATCAAAATCTTGGTGAAAGCATCTCAAATTGTGTCTCACTTGAACAAAATATTGTAAAACTTTTGACTTACCCAAGTATTTAATCTTATCTTTTTGCATGTACAAGGATTGGCTGAAAAGTTCATAGGCTGACCAAGATACTCTCATGGAATGTAACCAAATGAGGTTTATTTTTCAACATAGACCCCCTTGTAATAAACATACTTCTTCCATTAATGTTGCAGAGCTTGAATTTCATTGGTAAAAAAAAGTCATCAACAGGAGATATGACATCATCATATGTACTTTTCAGCCCCCTCGTATATACATGAAAATATGCTCATTAAAAATTACTTGACCAAGAGAGTATGGGAACTAAAGGAAAGACAGTGTTTGATCTGACTGATAAAAAACAAACAAAAACCGATGTAAATATCAAATATATTCAGAAAAACAAATTAGTAAGATGCACTGATGCCTCATTTAATAAACACCAAAATCTGACCCAAAGATTACTTTTATATATATATATATTGTCTTTTAGATTCTATTTTCATCACTACAGCAAGATGTAAATATAAGTACACTATTTTGTTTAACATTCAGCATCTTAGCAGAAAGAAATAAAAATGAAAGTAGAAGACACTAGAATTATGTTTATATACATTTTAAAACAAACATAAGTGGGAACCACCAAACAATGCAAAACCCCTCAACTATTTTTTTTCTGACTTCTTTGCTCAGACTAAACTTGTTAAGTGATGGGATCTGTCTGCTACTGTAATGTTCCTTAACTTATAAGAAGTCCATTTTGCAACCATTTTTGTGTTTTCTTCTGTCAGATTATGCTTTCCTCATCTTACTTATTTCTTCCCTTATACTTGGTGAAAGAAGAAGAAGAAGAAGAAAAACCTAAAAGTTTTCTTTATTCTGCCTTTTTTTTCTCAGGTGATGGGGAAGATAAGGTATTGAGTTTTCTGACAGGTGTTTTGTCTTTAGATATCTATGATGAAAGCAATCTGTTGTTGGGAAGGGGTAGAGAGGAAACAAAGTATTTTGGAAATAGTATATTCCATTGAAGTAAAAAAAAAACAACAAACAAACAAAAAAAGAATTGCTAAATTCTTTTGCAACCTACCCAATTATATCATAGTTTTGATTAAGCAAAGTTGATATGCATACAATATTTAATCATGAAACAAGATTATTTGTAAATCTTTCTATCACTAAAAATCAAAAACTCTTAGGTATGATTTGAGGCTTTTTTTTTTAATTTTGTTTTTTAAAATTCTTTTCATCAGGGTTGGTAGGGAATAATATCTGGCTTTGTTATTTTACTTGAGGATTAGTTAACAGTCTAAACTGTCTTCTCTTCTAAGCCTGTACTTTAGAACTCGGGAAAAAAATTCACAAAAATTGAATGCAAATATTTTCTTAAAACTTGCATTATATTAATGTTTCAAAGAGCAAAATAAAGCATTCACATTTCAGATCTTCATTTGTATATTTCATGAAAACCAAGTAAGAGACATTGAACAAATTTAGAATGTGCTTTTTGTTCCTTGTTAGTAATGGCAAATAATTAATTTTGTTTAATCCAGGGTGTTTCAAAAAAAATAAATATCATTTTGAAATGGCTGCCATATGTGCCATGTCACAGGTGGTACTCATATCAAAAACTTGTGAAATCGTTCATGAAATTCATATACCTTTGAATTTCTCATTCAAATTTTGTAGAATAAATCTTATTTTGCTCAACATTAAGCCGGCTTCATTTCATTAGCCTAGACAATGTAATAACTCAGTGGCTATTTCAAAATAAAATTATGTTAATTTTTTTCTGAAATACCCTGTATATCAATCCATTCTGATCAATCTCTTTTTATATATGTACACACAAAAATGTTACCATTTTGTGTGTATCCATCTATTTCTCTCTTTATGTGTGTGTGTGTAGTTCTTTTATCTCTGGTGGTTTTCTCTACCAAGATGCAACTCTGTTTTTCAAGAGTTCAATCTTGAGGACCAAATTGGAATCAGAGATGGCTTCCTTCCAAATAATAAATATACTTTATCTTCAATATTCATCATGAAATCTTCTGGGGTATTTCCTCTTTTGCTTATGTATTCCAATATGTGTGACTTTTTTTTTTCTTTTCTCATAGCTTTATAGTTATTTTCTCTACCAACTTCTACTTCTGAAAATACCTTTCTCCAAATACTAAATGTTCTTCTGCTTCTTTGCTGTGTATAGCCTAACTCATTAGGATATAGAATAAAAACCTTTTTCTCCCTGTTGTAAACTTAATTTTCACTATATACACATGTAAAAAAGATTTTGAATTGTGTAAATGTATTAAAAGATTTTTTTTAAAGAAAGGAATAAAATCTAGTTGAATGCATCTTTGTTGAGCTGACACAAAACTTAAAACAAGAAAATCTTTGACCAATATTTTAAAACAGGTTTTTCTTACTTTTCAAATATGCAAAAAATTTCATATTTTTTCTTAAACCTTGTACTATATACAAACTTGATTTAGAAAAGATATTTACTGAACTCAGCTTAGTATAGCACAAGACCAAATAGATGCCGGAAGTGGAGAAAATATGCTTGCTTTGATAACCAGCATTTAAACTTCTGGATTTTTAAATGGTCTGTAAATTGGCCATGGTTTTAGGTGGTAAATATGTAACTATCTTAGTCACAAAGTAAATCTGATATTTACTTAGCTTAGATTAGCATGCCAAATAGGGCTGCACTCCCAAGGGTGAATGGCATTTCGGCTTTGAAAATCAGCATTTTAGATCCTTGGCCTGAACAACAAGTTCTGCTTGTGGGAAATAGACAAATATTTTATTGAGAGGCACCTAGTGAGGATTGAACCAATTACTTGCCCTGGTGGTGGGGTTTGGAATATACTGACTATAGCTTTTGTAAAGAAGTAAGCCCCTACTTCCCTTAAAAATGGGTATCCTGAATATAACACAAAACTTCATTTGGTGATGGGGTGTGTGGGGTACCCCTTCAATGCCATTACTTCCTGGTCCACTCTTAGTCAGTGGTAGTACCTGTTAAAGACCCATCGATAGGTCAAATAAATCTGTTTAAAAATCATTTGTATTAGATAAGAATACTTGATACCATATAAGAGTTAGTTATTTTTATTAAGAATAGCAACTTGAAATCATAGTTGAAACCATACCACTGTGTACAAATTATTTGTACTAGATAAGAATACTTGATATAGAACCATGTGCAAAAAAACTTAAGAAACTGCACAAAAATGTGAATATAAACGTACAATGAATACAATTTCCTAACCTCAAGGTATGAAATAACCCTAGATAGGCTGACATGCCATTAAAATCAATCAGTCATGAACCACTTACAATAGTAATGGTTGTTAGACTATCTGTTGATCACTATCTTAAAGGTTTACTGATCTTATTTAGATGTTTCTGTTTCATTTTTCTAGTAACTAAGTCTATATTGTATGGTATATTTTTCATAGTATTTTGTAAGTGAATTATGTTAAAGTTTACGAATGTTTTGAAATCAGTGAGAATACATTTGAAATATCACTGATTGATTTTAACAGCATGTCAATCCCTTTTGGGTAATTTCATGCCTAGAGGTTTGGGAATTGCATGCTCTGTAAATTTGAATTTTTTTGTCAAGTAGTTTAAGAGTTTTTTTTGCACACAGGAATACTTGATATCATATAACTATCTAATTCAAATACAGTTATGTAGTTTCAAGTATTCTTTTGCCCAGTCAAATGGGGCTGTAGAATACACTGACTACATCTCTGCAGAGTAGTATGACACTCCCGCCTAACGTTTGTCCTGGATATGACACTAAACAATCTGATGGGTAGGTTCGAGGAATACTGAGTACCCTTTCACTGTCATCGCTCCCAGGTCCACTCTGGTCTGGAGTGGTAGCACCTGATAGTTTCCTAGTTGTATTTTAAGCCCCTTTGATAGACAACATTTGAAATAGATTTTCTTCTTGTCAAAGTTAATTTCAATGTTTCTGAAAATTTAACTAGCTGCCCAAATCAGAGGCAATCTCTAAAAAAATCTGTTATAATCAATTAGCTTCCTTGATAAAATTTGATGAAATTTTAAAAGTTTTGTATTTCGTTATTTGACTATTTTCTTGTTTAATATTTTTCAAACTTTTCACTTTCAATGAAATAACATGACTGATACATTTATTTTTATAAGTTAAATCCTTAATAATGAACAAAACTTGAGATTTCACTTGTTTCATTACTTTAACTGCTTTTCACTTGCCAAGTGTCTGTTAAGTGTTTTGTTCAATTGAAAGTTTTCAAATTGAAAATAAAGAAAATGACTTCTTTGCCTAAACACATTATAATTGGCTTGTTAATGAAGCATTAGCTTTAATATCTTCAGCCTTATTTTTTTAGAGTATACAGTCAGACTGGTTTCTCAACCAATATTTAGATTATGCTTAGAATCTTATTATATTTTCATATATGAAAAATAAAATTTTTCCCTTACTTATATGTCATCTTTTCTCTCTTTTCACTTAATCTAATTATAACAATCAAAACTATGGTTTCTTTTGTAAAGAGACTAAATGTTGTACAATAGTGAACATATTCATGCACCTCTATTGATATGGGAGCAATAACTGTGACCTTATGTCAAAGATAGATTAATTTGACAAATATCTATTTTCAAGTGTTTGACTTTGTTATAACATTGTTAAAACCTTGGTTATTTTTTTAAGTTTTTCCCTTTTTTTTATTAGTTATGGACATATAACATCCAAAAATTAAGATCTACTAAATCCTAGACCATACTATGCTCTGAGAAGTACTATAAAATAAAAGAACTTCTATACACTCAGGGTTTGCATATAAAGTATCTTATAATTGCAATATGCTGTTGTAGACTGAACCAATGTTTCTTTCAAATAAACATATCATGGAACCTAAACCAAATCTGTTTGAAGAAATATGAAGAGCTTATTACTGTTGATATTATAAAGATACTTGATTCATAAGACTTGTAGAAATGCTTGGTGAAAATTTTAGTTTCTAAAAAAGGAAAGCAGAATAAGAAACAAGTACATATATATATGATAGAGTTTAATGCCACATGAGCCTCCAATCTTTAACGCAAGTTACTCAAGATTAAACATATTGCTAATATAGCTAGATAAATGAACATGTACACACCAATACATGCACAGGTTCAAAAATAAGGGCTGTATCAACTCAAAATTGTCATAATTCTTCAGTGTGTTGCAATTTTATTTTCCATCCGTGTATATCTAATGAAGAAAATAATTGTGTTTCGAGAAATTTGTCAATTTTTCTATACGAAATAGATTAGTATTTTCTCAATTTACCTGATTGCATTAAGTTTTTCTCAATTTTCCTGATTGCATTAAGTTTGATTCCCTGTTTAAATAAGCAGTGCTACTGACATAGATATAAAATTTGTCCTTATTATTTTGCACATATCTGGTAATATAATTTACATTTTTAATTAACAAAGAGAAAATTGTATAAATAGGTTTAGTTTGAATCTAACTGTTGAAATCTGTTTCATTTGCTTGCTGTCTGAATTTTTCTCATCATCCTCAGTCAATAAATCATTATTTTGTAATTAATTTTCTAATCTAAGTTTAACATGTGAATAAAATACATTCAATTTACCTTGAATCCATTGCACAAACATCTGAATCTTATAGCATCAAAAATACAGACTCCAAAACTTTATTGATTTTTGTCCACATAATATGACAATACAAAAGAAACATATTTACCTCACTGGACAGAATGACTAAAAGAATATAACTGAATTGCATGTAGCAATAGGTTCTCCAGAGATTTTACTCTATTTTTACCCTATAAATTTGAATTTTATAAAGTGAACAATGTAAATATGCCATTGCTTTTTTTTTTTTTGCTTCATATCCCAATATTTCAATTGCATTGTTCTGTAAATGCCTAAGACACCATTTTAAAAGAAAATGATTATTGAGTTTTGGGTGTGCATTAGAATTTTTAAAGAACATTTTTGTTTAGTTGTCCTTGAAACTCCAGACATAATGCATTAATCTCACTGACTTAATTTTTAAATTTACATTTGTGAATCAAAGAGTAGCTAATATAGCTACTTTCGGTATTATTATTAAAACAAAAACCCCAAAAGAACTAGTACTAAAATATGTGTGCAAAAATAAAATCATATTTCTGTAAACTAAGTACCTTTCTACATTTGTTTTGCTCAGTGTTAATAAAGATCATTTTAACTATCATATATACTCTAGTAATGAATGACCCCCTAATTTTTAGCCACAAAAAGGTGTTTTTATCATATAGGTTAGTCTTAGAAATAAGGTAGGCTTCACATTTCAAAAGTATATCCATGTATAACCAACCCCTGTTTTTGAAGTGACAAATTGGTCTTAATAGGTTGTTCTTTACTCAAGTATACATGGTATTTTTAAAAATGTTATTTAGTATAAAAAAAGAACTATATTTATCCAGTATTTTTATATAGTCTTTTAAAATATAACAGGATTTGTTATGGCTAAAAATGAAGCTTAACATCTTGATTCCTAAAGAAATCCTTATTGGCTCCATTTTAATGATTCCCAATGAACACTTTCCTATTGGCCCATATCTTCTGGATATTTGCCCAAATTTGCTTCTTGCATACTATTAAGAGACTCTTATTGGATTTATACTTTTAGCTATATATATGTGTGTGTGTGTGTGTATGTGGAAAGATTGTCTTTTTAATCTCTCATATCTGCTATTCTTGCCTGTTGTTGATGGAAGGAAACTGAAAGCAAGAGGCCACTTGAGAAATAAAGCCAAGTTAACAAAAGATAGGATCAGCAGTGCAAGCCTACCTTTTCATGGTTGTTGGTCAGTCCAGTGTTGCTTGAAGCTTTGGTATCATTAGAACTGCAGTGCCAAAGAAATTATTTTGATAACAATATAACATGCCAAATTTACAAGAGAACTGATAGATCTTCAGGCCCTGAGGTGGCATTTATTCATTCATGTTCAGAATGCACCACTTTTATACTGCTTTTATTTTTTAACTTAATTTCTTCAGCTCATTATATAAAAAACAACAACAATGAATAATACTGATGTTATTTAGTAATCAATAAATGCTAACCTCCAGCTTTTTCAAAAAGTACTCCAAGAATACCATTGCCATAATTCCTTTTTCTATAATTGGGACAACTTTTTTGTTTACTGACAAACATGAGGGAACAATATAATTGTTTCTACAGCTGTCTGCTTTTACTAAAAGAAGACTAATTGCACATTACTTTTCTTGATTGAAACAGAACTGTTTATTCTTCTGAGCAAGCATTTCCAGAGTAGCCCTTTATTCAGAGAGTGGCCAATAGTATATTTGTTGATGTGTGGGTACATTGTTTTATTTTTACTTTAAAGTTGTAACTGATATCATACTAAGTTCATGGTTGGCCCAGTCATCTGGGGCTGTAGAATACACTGACTACACCTCAACAGAGGGGTAATACTCCCCCCATGAGTGTTCTGGATATGACACTAAACAATCTGACGGTGAAACCTCAGTAATGGTGGGACTTTGGGGAATGCGGAGAACCCCTTCATCACTATCATTCCCAGGTCCACTTTGGCCCAGAGGGGTAGCACCTGATAGGATCCTATCTATGGATAAAATAGAACTGTTTGACATTAAAACATAGAGCAAACAAATGATTTATGCTAAAGTGAATTGTTTGAAATGTGCAAACAAATGAGTGATGTTTAATTGAATTGTTAGTGATACATTACAATACTTGGAACCATTTAGCTTTGTTGACATCGGGAAATAGAAGTGTTTGATCATTTTAACTGTGTGTAAACAAATGACTGATGTTTAATTGAATTGTTAGTGTTAAATACTTGAAAATATTTAACTGTGTGCAAACAAATGATTAATTGTAAATAGAATTATTCGCATTTGATAAGTGAAACCATTTAACTGTGTACAAAAAAAAAAACATTGGCTCAGGCTCATTTAAAAATGTTCTCAACAAAATATATTTAAAAATATTAATATATAAATATATTTAGTATATATGTATAGGAAGAATTTGGCATTAAATAACCTACAATGGTTGGTATGCCATAAATCCATACCAAACCAAACCTTACTTCATAGAAGTATCTGTTAGGGTCTCATCTATGGGGCAAATGGGTCTGTTCGAAAATTATTTGGATCCAATAGGACCGGGTGCTAAAAACAAAGCCTCTTGAGAAACAACAACTCAAGAAATGCAAATATGAATGTACAATGAATGAGATTTACTAATCTCTAGGCCTAAAATAACCCTTGATAAGTTTACATGGCATCAAGATCAATCGCTCAATTCATTTCCATGAATAGGGGCATTTAAGTATTAGGTTACATTCTACATTTTTCAATCCTCATCATTTTTTACCATACATGAATAAAAAAAGATACATATGAGCCATTTTTTACCTACTTTTGATGCCATTAAACCTAGCAAGATATGCGACAACTATAAAACTATTTAACACTAAAAGATTCTTTAGGATATAATTGTTGATTTTCTTCTTTTTCTTGTAATGTTTACATTTTAAAATTATAAAATGTAATATTTAGCAAAGTAAAATGATCATTTTATTTTCTTTATGAGGATACCAAACAATTTTTTTAATGCATCTTTTGCAAAATTAAGCTAATAGCTAGATTTAATTCATTTAAACATAAATAATTGGATATCATCTGATCTGCTCTTTACCTTTTCTTGCAAAAAATACAATTATTATTATTGTTGTTTATAAAATATTTTACAGATATACAGAGGAATGGGTGTGGCTTTAAACATTCATTATCATAGGATCATTTTACCTACAAAAACTATGAAGGTCTTCTCAAAATTTAAAAAAAAATGACTCATGAATATTTAGTTATTTGTGTATTTCTTTTCAGTTGTTTGTCAACTCAATTTTAATTAGTATAATCTTTAAAAAAAAATTGTTTTCAGTTCTTTTAATTATGAAATATTATTTGCATATTGTTTGCATATAATATTCTGAAAAATTAACAAATGCTAACTAAAAGATAATGCTTGTTTATCAGAATATAATCATGCCACCTATTCGAAATTGAACCTGCTGAAGTAAAAAAAAAAAAAAATTAACAAAATCAATGACTAATTGATTATTGGCTGTTATTGAGAAGGATCGCTATATCAAAATGTAAGGGATTCAAAGACTTAAGTGTTTGTTCTGTCTTCAATTATAGGTGGTGATCAATTTTAGATGATTTTATTACCTTTTTCTTGAAGTAAAATGTGATTATTTGGTTTTGCCTAATAACTTCAGACGGCAGGTTTTGAGAATAGATCAAATAACTTAAGTAAAATGTGTTGATACTACCTAAAATTTTAACTTGGGTTTTGTTTTGCCATCTAAATTGTTTAAGATTTGAGGATTTTTTTCCAACTGAATTTGAATTATTGTAGTTAATGTATTTGCTTGATAACTTCAGACAGGGTATAATTTCAAAGTGAAATTACAAAATATTTTTAGACAATTCTAGTCCTATCTATAATATTAAAAAGAAGATTATATTACACGTATATATGGGGCTTTTAGTTAGATGTTGTGCTTGTGTGTGCATGTTCACATATAAGAAATTACTAAGTAAAGATGCAACAAATCTTGCTTTTTTACTATGGAAATTTACTAAGCTTTTTGCTTAGATGTGGCACAAGGCCATATGAAAGGGGCACCCAATGAGACTCGAACTCACTCGTGTAGGTTTGCTAGTCGAGCTTGCTAACCATTACACCACCAGAGGCGCCTCTTGCTTTTTTACAATGGATCACTTATTCTTTTTCTAATTAATTTTAAGGGAAACAAAGTTCTAAATGTCATTTTTGTCAATCTGTCCTATCTATGGGTCAAATAGAATTGTTTGTCATTTAAACTGTGAAAACAAATTATTTATGATAGATTGAATTGTTTGAAATAGAACTGTTTGATATTTTAACTGTGCATATCTACAAAATGTTTACAAATCATATATTTTGTATATGTATAACAACAGGATTTGGCATTAAATTAAAAAAAAATGATGGTTGCAATGCCATAAAACTGAGCCAAACTGATCGAAGCTTGGCAGAAGAATTTTAAAATTATAATTGGAACACAATTCTGGAAAAAAAAATCAAGAAAGGTTGTAGCCTAATCAAGAAATCTCTTCCTGATGTGGTCTTTTTCTAAAACAAGTTTGACAGACAGGACTATGAGCAGGTGTCATTGAAGAAATGACACACCATCTGTTACTCTGTTAGATCCTGCTATGTCTTTGATGTTTAACAAGAAAGGACTATGTATCAATGTAGGCTAGACAATGTGTGACTATTGTGCTTGGTACATATGTTCTATGTGCGTATGTGTGGAGCTATGTATATTAGCTATGGAGATTTCAAGAATACCACTGATCTCTTTTTCTTTATATATATAAATTTTGTCATATTTACTCACTATTGTAAACACATCACATATATTAAATGAAAAATTATCTTTTACAAATAAAAATAAAGAGAACAGAAAACACTAACCAACAGCTTAACCTCTCTCAAATATGAGACATAGACATTGATTTTAAACATGAGCAAATTTAGCAATTAATTGATACTAATATAAAAATGTATATTTTTGTTGCAAATCTTAGGGCCAATTAAATGTTATCTTTCACCTAAGGTCATGAACTGGATACAGGAAAAACAAACAAAACAAAAACAAAAAAATTAACAAATAACCAAGCAGTCCAGTATCATTCAGTCTTTTTTTTGTCTCTTTTTGGTTGCTAGACTTATTCTTAGTAGTTTCATTACTTGCTACATTGGCAAAGAACTTATTTCTAAGAGTTCAGAGATTTCACCTTCTTTGTTGTTACATGAAATATTGTTAGCAATAAAACAGAGAGATAGGGAAGGGAAATTTACTCAATTTGTATACTGTATAAATATTTATGATTTTGTTAGCAATTTGGATTTGTAGTAAGATTGATAAATGCATGCCCAAAAGGCCATTCTAAGTTACAAGTATTGTCACATGCAGTAGTGGTGAGGTGAGGAAAACATTTAAACTAGAAAAAAAGTATTTTTTTCATGGCCTGTGAGGGATCAGAAAGTCTGTGAGTAACTAAATAAGTGGAATTTGTTGAAAATAGTCTTATTTCTGAGATAATTCAATTGTTGTTGTTGTTTTTTTTTTTTTTTTTTTTTTGTCTAAAGTTTATGAAACAAATGTCAGAACAAGATTTTGCACTGTAGCTGGGAGATCGCTTAGAATACTCTGACTGTATTCTCTGTAGAGAGATAAGAACCTCTTCAAAAGTGTGTCCTGAGTATAACACAAAATTGCATCTGATAGTTAGGCTCCAATTCTGGAAATCTTTGGAATGTGGAGTACCCTTTCATTGCCATTACTTTCAGGTCTACTCAGACCCAGAGAAATGGTACCTGTTAGTGTCTCATCTATGGGTCAAATAGATCTGTTTGAAAATTATTTATATTTGATAGGAGCATAATTTCCTAACCTCAAGCCATCAAATAAGCCTAGAGTCATTGACATGCCATTAAAATCAATTAATCAAAGAAAGAGTGACATGATTATTGTTTGTTGAATTTATTTTTATTTTTTATTTGCAACTTGCAAAATTAATGTGCTGCATAAGATTTTTTTTTTTTTTTTTGTGTATGGTCGCAAAGTTTCAAAGGAACACTGCAAACTACCCAATGATATTTTAGTAGTTGGAAATGATTCTGAGAAATAAATTAATGAGCTATCACAGTTTTCATTTACAGAGTGTTTAAAAAGATCTGATATTGTTTGAGATTTACTGGGTGTTTCAGAGAAATTGATATCATTTTGTAATCAAATAACTTAACCAATTCTCATTCAAATGATCTCAAATCTTAACAGCATGTGTAGAAACAACTCAAAATTTTATATCCAATGTTTAAATCACATTTTTATAACTGAAATGAAAAACGTTAAAGATGAAATTCATAATTGTTTCTACATATGCTGTTAAAATTTGGAGGATAGGCGGTCTTACTCCTCTACAAGGGATACAGAAAACATATTCTAAGCCTTACTGACAGGGCATCTAATATACTGAGGAAAACATTTAAAATTTTAACACTGTTATAATTGAACTGGTTCTGGTTTCTTTGGCAGCTGGAGTAGTACAATATAAGAGACAAAAAACTTGTAGTAATATCAAAGTTGAGGAAAAAGTATTTTTTTAATGATGAGTTTTAAGGTTGGTTGGTTGTTTTATTGTATATCAATTCTTTTAGGTTATTTAATGCCAAATTCTGTTTATAGATATATATTAAGTATATATGATTTGTTTGTTGGTAACAATTTTTAAACAAGTCAGATTTCATTTGACTTGTAGAGTGACTAAACACCCCTTCAGCACTCTACCAGATGGAATGGCTTATAGCTGTAAATAACCTACGATTAAAGACTTTGAGGGTTGATTTAATAAGATGATTATATTCAGACTGATCTTATTTTGTTTAGCTATACCACATTTTGACCCTCAATTTCTTGTAAAAACTCTTGTTAATTGTTTGTAACTTATTGTACTGTGTCTTTTTTGTATGTATCTATTAGCACTGGATACTGGAGCTAAATAAATATATTAAGCACTCATTCTTTTCTGAGTATCATTCACCTCGACAATACAACAATTTGTTAACATACAGTTGAATGATTTCAAGTATTGCTATCAAACACTAATAACTTTATTTGCACACAGTTAAATAAATGGTTTCAAGTATTTCTATGTAATAGTAATTTGATTTAACATCAGTCACTTATTTGCTCACAGTTAAATGGCTTTAAGTATAGTCAATGATTAAATAGTTCTATTTGACTTATAGATAAAACCCAAATAGGTACTAATACTCTGGGTCAAAGTGAACCTGGGAGTAATGGCATTGAAGGGGTATGCCACATTCCTCAAAGCTTCAGGACTGGTGCCTAATCATCAGATGGTTTGGTATCATATTTAGGATACTCATTGGGAAGGGGGTCCTACTCCTATGCAGAAATACAGTAGGCATATTCTACAGCCCCAGTTGAGTTTTCAGGTAGGTTGGCTTTTTCCACTTGGAAGATTAGTAGAATATAAACCTCCTCCTCTTTAACTTTCGGCCTTGTGTCAGACTATACTAAATTAATCTGCTAAATCTATTATCCAACTTGAAATGAGGGAGTCATGATGGTGTTTATAAATGTTTATTCTTTTATAAGTAAAGTTGGCGACCTTAGTCGAGGGTTATCCAAAGGCTCCCTTTTCAATAGCTAATACACCGAGGTATTGGGGAGGGTGCTACTCCATTCTCAGGATTGCTCCACTTTACCCTTGATATTCACCTTATAGTGCTGAGTACTAAGCAAGGTGGCATTAAGTACCATTTTTTGAGTCTTTGGTATGTATTGACCTGGGATTGAACCCCGGTCTCCCAGACCATTGGCAAACACTCTACTCAATAGGCCAATGGCTCAGTCACTTCTATACTAATCCTAATATATGCTATTATGTATATATTTTGTATTTTTTATTCTTTCTGCTTTCACATAATGACAAATGGTATTCTTTGGTTAGGTTTCTTTGTTTAATGGCATATAAACCCTCATGGGCTATTAGATGTAAAAGGCAGTAATGATACTATCTAACCCTTAGCTGGAGGTATAAGGGGTTTCATATCTTTTCTAAGGGTATTAGTCCAAAAATAACCATAATAGCACAACTGATGTACAAACACACTTAAAACACTGTCGCAGTTCAGCTTGTTAGCCACTACACCACAAGAATTATCACCAGTATTGTTTGAAAAAACTCATTAGTTAAAAAACTTTTTAATAAGCATAGTTTCATGAGACCTTAACTGTGATTGTAAATGGTTGGTTGGTTTTATGTATCTATCCTTGTTGGGTTATTCTATGCTGAAGACGTAATTATTCAAATATGGTCTCAAATTATATATGATATAAAAGTGAGTCTTCACAATTATTTTCATTTAATAGTCATGATATTAATATTTTAAGAATCAATATAAAATTTAGAACCATTTTTAACATCATCTCAAATATCTGATTGACACAAAGAAACCTAATTGGTACTACCACTCCAGGTTGGAATTGACCTGGAAGTAATGGCAATGAAGAGGTGACACCATACCCTACAGAGCTCCAAAACTGGAACCTCACCACTGGATGCAGTTTAGTGTCATAATCAGGATACCTCCTTTTTTTAGTGGGACTCTCTGCAGGAGATGCATTCAGCATATTCTAACCCCCATTGACAGGATAATCTCTAAAAAAAATTAGGCTAGTATCAAAGAAGCAGCTGTAAGTTTTTGTGTTCCCATCTTTATTGTTACACTATCTCTAAGTAAATAATTGCTGAATTTCCCAATTAAGACTCTATGGATTTTGCAGACGAAAACATTAACTATGTAAACAAGTAAATTTTGAACAGTGATTCAGAAATCTTTAATGCAAATTGATTGTATTGGATACTCCAAGAAAGTTTGCAATGAATGCTGGAAAACTGGTTGTTTCTCAGTGATTATTCCGAATAATAATAACAAAAAAAAAACAAGACCTGCAATAGAACTTCAGCAATCAAGCTTAGAATGTAATCTTAACAGTTGACAGCCCTAAATTTTGATGCTGCCAAATATTCGTAATTGGAAACAATCAAACAATGCTGCTGCTGAATCTGATTATTCTTTTAAATTCTTTGAACTGTCAATGGATTGTTTTCTTAATTATTTGCCACCCCAGCACATTTGTTTGGCTGAGAGCAGTGAATAATTTGCAGCTGTATTCAAAAGCAGAAATCTGACACACTCATTAACTGCTAATGCAGTTGCATCCTTTGAGATTTGAAATGCAAAGGCAAAAATCTCAGTTGCTGACTACTGCAAATGTTGGTTAAATCTGGAAATTGGAAATTATCTTGGATTAATAATTTCCCCAACTTGAATTCTTTGGATCTTTTAATCACCCACCAAAAGCAATATGTCCAGATACACAAAATGAAATCGCAAACACTGTATGTGTCTGTGTGAATATATTTGCATGTGCAGTGTCTATGCTCTGTGTCTCTTTACTTGAAATAGTCTGGCACAGTCTAAGAGATGTGAAAACCAAGTTAAACTGCTAAATTTTTAACTAATTTTGAGATCATATTGCAAACCCACCCTGCCATCATCTAGCAACCCTTACTCCACCACCAAAAAAAGAGGTATCCTGGATATGACACTAAACTGTATCCAATAGTGAGACTCCAGTTCTGGAGCTCTAAGGTGTGGGGAATAAATTCTTCCTTGCTATTAGTCCAAGATTGGCTCTAACCCAGGGAGAGTAGTAACTATTTGAAATAATGTTTAAAATGATTTGGAACTTGAGATTGATTCTTAAGATATTGATATTGCAGCTATTAGAGAGTTTATCAGTTTAAAATATTTGTGAAGATTCAATTTTGTACCAGATATAATTGGAGATCATTGTGGACTAATTTCTGCTTTAAAAAAAAGCAAATTATTGACCAATGAATTAGAGTTACATAGCAATACAAGGGTGCTGTAAAGTTTTCAGGCCAATCAAGAAGGAAATTACTTTTTTGTTAAATGTTTGATTTTGTTTTAGGTTTGTGGTGTGGAGGCTTAATAAAACTTGAGAAATGATATGAGAGTATAACAAATAGCATATTCATTTAATGGTTTGACATTATTTCTTTATTGGTCAGGTGGAGAACTTTTCAGCATTTTCTAGTTTTATTCAGCTCATCTAACACAAAGCCATAACTAGAGGGTACCCAGTTCTGATCAAACAATAAATTTGGGGACTATCTTATAGCAACCCTATCACTTCCCATGCTGATGGCCTGGTCATAAAGAAATAAGGCTAAATTCAGTTCATCTTGTATGGTCTTTAACTTCTGCTTAGATGAATATTGTTGTCCACCAGAATTTTTTCATGCACTTTCATGGAATAAATCTTGGAAAAAGATAAGACTGTTCTTTTTCATTTCATATTTATTAAATAAAGCTGGCTCTATAAAGCAATTATCACTAATTCTTGTCGTTAGGCAAAAGTTTTGCCAGAACAATAGATCCAGCAACATCTTGTCAATATATTTGATTCTTTATTTGCTTTAATTCCAAGCCTGATTAATGATTGTAGCCATCTGTATATATTTTTATTATTAGGAGATGCTTGAGGCATTACAGTTATCATTATGGCACACATGATGTATCTGTTATCATCAAATGAAATGGATTCTGCTAATCAAGTTCAAGACCTGGATGAGGCTGTTTGTATTTCACTTTAATTAATGTCTTTGAGAAAGATATGTCACTCTCTTCTTCCTTGAACTATCGATAAATTGAAGGGCAGACTAAGCTCTTTTGCCTGGGTAAGACAACTGGTCTAGGAGAAGGAAAAACTCTGAATTCAAAACCTGAGGAATGCTGTTAGGAAATTCTGTGACCTATTGGTACTCCATTCTTCTGTTATCAGCTCATCCAAAAAGTGTGGCTGGTCTTATGCAAACCTTCATCATTATAAACAAATCACTTATGTAGTTCATTTGCTAAGCTTTAGCTAAGTTAATGCTTCCTGAGAAGGGTTGTTCACTGAATCTGTGCTACATTGCTCCATCATTTTTCTGTTATCAGCTCATCCAAAAAGTGTGGCTAGTCCTACACAAACCTTCACTGCTACAAATAAATTACCTGTGTACACAGTCAAGTAGTTGAAATCTTTAACTGGATTGTTGGGGATTCAAACATCATTGGGGGTGTCCTCGTGGGGTAATGGTTAAAGCGATGGACTGCAGAATCGTAGTATGCGAGTTCGTACTCCAGTTGCGCTATTACGTTCACTTTTGGGCATATACCCTTGGGAAAGGTATGAACCCCCTTATCGTCCCAGCTATGGGTTAAATAGTACCACTACTGTTCTTCTAAGAGAATAGCATTGGCATTAAATAACCTACAAAGGTTAATATGCCATTAAACAAAGAAACCAAACCAATCAAACATCATCTTTCTTTGTAAAGCAGAGACTACAGTGGATTTTATTATTAAGAGTCACTTTTCAATAAATTCCTCCTGCATGCTGTATATAATTTCATCTATCTGTTTTTTTCTTTTTTTGTGATTGGCATTCTAATTAGGCAGTATTTTTTTTTCACTTGTTGTTTTTCATTTAGTACTTAGTTCACATATGTATAGTTCTGGTCATAAATTTATACACACCCTCCAAAAATGTGCATTTTTGTAAGAAATCATAAATCAATTTCACCAAAGAATCAACTATACACTTTTCATCACTTTAAAAGTTTTGCCATGTAAAAATAAGCATTAAAATATTAAAATCAATCTTACAAAAACACACACGGATAGGAGTTTAAGTACATCTGGAACTGATGCTTTATATTCCTTTCACTCTGTTGGCAAGGCTAAGAATAATCTGACTATCTCCAGTAGAAGGGTCAGCCTCCCTGATAAAAGGGGTGTCCTGAGTATAACACTAGATTTTAACTGATGGGGGAGCTTCAGTTCTGGAGATCTGGGGAGTGTGGAGTACCCATTCAATGATATTACTTTCAGGTCCACTCTGACCTGGAATGGTAGTCCCAGTTAAGGTCCCATCTGTAACTCAAATAAATTTGTTTAAATTCATATTCAATAAGATCAGGTACTGAAAAAAACTCTTAAGAAATGATTACTTTAAAAATGTGAATATGAATGCACAATAAATGCAATTCACTTAATTCAAGGCTTAAAATAACCCTTGATAGGTTGAAATGCTGTTAAAATAAATCAATCAGTCATCTTCCCACTTTTAGGATGTATTAGCCAGTCTTTAAGCTGTAATTGTAATTTTCTCCAAGTCCATTTTGACACATAGCAATATTTTTCAATTCTTGAAGATTTGTGGGTTTGCTTTCATGCATAGTCATTTTTTATATGAGGTTTGATGATATTGAAATTGAGCTTTGAGATAGCCATCCTAATACTTAAATCACTTGTCATTTAACTATATTTGAGTAGTTTTTATAATGTTTAGAGTCTTTATTTTCTTGGAATATCCAATTTCTGCCCAAACTTCAATTTTGCTTTCATTAAACCATATATATATCATCATCATCATCATGTCGTGCTGGTAGCACGGATATCCCTGACCCTCTCTCGCCACTTTTCCCTATCATTCATCGCCTCAGGCAGGTCTTCTGGACAGCATCCCGTATCCTCACATAGTTGCTGAATGTATGTTCATGCTGGTCATCCTGCTTTTGCAGGGCCATGTGTGGGGGTCCATAAGAGTACATCACTTATGAGTTCGTCTCTGCTTCTCCAGCAGTGTCCTGCATGTCTGGTTCGTCTAACTTGAATAGTTTTTCTGATGGGAGGCAGGTGGCCGTACAGTTGGTGTCTTGTGGGGTGTTGCCACCAGGACCTGTTCAAGATTGCTCGTAGCATTCTTGTGTAATTGCCGTCTAGCTTCTTCTCCAGCCGTTTTGTTAGTCCTTTTTTTTTTTTGTGTCATACCCAGGACACCCCTTTTATCAGGGAGGCTGACCCTTCTACAGGAAAGACAGTCAGATCATTTTAGCTCTGCTAACAGAATGAAAGGAATACAAAGTATCAGATATATATATATATATATATATATATATATATATATATATATACACACACACACACACACTAATACTGCTTGCATGAGAACCCAAGTAAAATGCTTATGTTAGATTTTTCCATTTTTAAGATAACAATAAAATTATTCAATATGGAGATTTTTAGAGAATGAGCAGAATTTAAGTACGAGAACTGAATGTGTTACATAATTATTATTGCATAGAATATAAATGTATATTGTTCTTGTTAGTACAATATATGAGACGTCACCAAGGAATAGATTGAAATAGTTTTCAAATTGGAGGCTAAGTAAAAATTGCCAACTAATCACCCAGTCCTCCACTTGGAACATTGAGATAAATCTCATTTTAATCATTAGCCAGGTTAGAAACGTTTTAGTATCATATTTTAGTGTTTACTGATGTATGAATGGGTGAAAGAGAGAAACCCATAGATCATAAATTTTGTCTTCACTCACTCTCAAAACTAGTTCTACCATAAGTCATTCTTGTGTAAAAGTCACAGCTCAAAACTTAAATTAGATATTTTCATTAAAATCACGTTATATACCAAAGCATGATGTCTGGTTAAATAGTACGTGTATTAAAATGAGTTGTCATGTTGCTACAGTTTTATTGATTGGCAAAACAAAGTTCAAACATGAATATATGTTGTCACTGTTATTGAAAATTTTTTAAAAAATCTAGTTTATTTAAATATAA
>OY757913.1:46222722-46270222 GCA_963585895.1 Sepioteuthis lessoniana
TTGTGTCGGGATCCAGGTAGTAAAAGAATTGTCCCGCATCTTCTGGCCAAGTGCATTGGACCATACTTTTGGTTGTTGTCACTTGTAGTGTAGTTTTGAGTTGACAATTTGAGTTTTTACTGTGTTATTTATTTGCAGTGTTTTGTTTTGAAGTTGTTGGTTGGAACTTTTTCAGCATTTTTGTTTTAAAACATTTGGTTGGAAAAATATTTACAAAAGAGTAAGTGATCTTTAGTTATTAAAAATATCTATGTTGGGCCTGTGTTACATGCTATTTTGTTTATGTTTTTTTTTCCATTTTTTATGCATATTGCTTCTAGGATTATTTTTATAATTGTTTTTATATATAATTATTGTATTATCTATGAGAATCTTTCTTACACCAGAAGATGTAAGTTGGTCAGTGCTATTGTTGTGTTTAATAGTTAAATGTTGTTTTATGACCACTATTTTCAGAAAGGTGATAAGTGAGACAACAAGATAGTGCTGTGGTTGTATAGCCAATGTAAGAATTATTGTTGTTTTTAAGGAGGCAATCTTGAAATAGACATATAAATTTATAAACTACATTAGTTTGGTTTCAGAGTATTTTAACAAATTTGGTGTTATTTTTATTAATAAAGTTTGATGCTTTAAATTTAGTGTATTAGATGATAAGTTTTATTTGTTTTTTGATAGGTTTAATGTGTCTTTTATAATGTTAGTTATTGCTTGTTTGTCTAATTTGTAGTTATAGTGCATTTGATTTCTCTAATATTGATTAAATCTTTTGGTAGTGTTATTATTTTTGTAAATGTTAGAATGGTATAGTTTTATTTGTTGATTGATTAGTTTATTAAGGAATTGTTATTAACAAGGGTTTGTTTTACGTTGGTAAGTTCTTGGTAAAATATTGTCCAAGATGAGAAGATATAAAATGATCTATGAATTAATTTTTTTTTCATTGCCATTTTATATTTTTGGGGATATTCACTGTGGTAGTCAAGTAGGGTGGAATTGTAGCTGGTAGGCTTTTTATATGAAGATGTAGTGAATTTGTGATTATTGTTGGAGTCTGTAAGTACATCAAGGAAAGGGATTTTTTTTTATTAACGTTCAGTTGTGCAGAAAAGTTTAGTTCAGAGTTTTTTTTCTAGAGTTTGTTAAGGAGTGTCTTGCAATGAAAATGTCATCTACATAGCAGATGTATATCTTTATTAAGTATTTGATTACAATTATTGTCTTAATTATTTTGTTTTTGATGTTGGACGTGTAGAATTAAGAAATGGTAGGACCAAGGGGTGACCCCATCAAAATACCATCAGTTTGTACATATATGTTGCCAGAAGGATCATAGAATGTGACTTTTGTGGTTCTGGTAAGGAGGAGTTTTTCAAGGATTTTTGGTTGTATAGCTGGAGGGGAATTGAGTGGTGATTATAGACGTTTTCTACTATTATTTTTGGTTTCGTGAATTGGAATGTTAGTTTAAAGATTTTTGACATCGAGTAATGCCGTTGGGGGATTAGAGTTTAGAATTTGTATGAATTCATGTGTTGATTTGATACTGTATTTATTTGGGATATATGGTACTATTATTTTGTTAAGGATTTTTGATATGTGATATATGGGAGTAGGAATCTGTAAAATAATTGGTCTAATTGGGTTACCTTTTTTGTGGGTTTTTATTTTACCATATATGCATCTGGGTTTGTAAATGCAGTTATTTTTGTTAGTTTAATGGATCCAATTTCTGCATTATTGGCTGTGATAATTTTATTAATGTGTTTTTTAAGTTGGTCGGTGGGGTTCTTGGTGAATTTTTTAAAATTTATTTTGTCGTTAAGGATATTTTCAATTTTTTTTGTTGTAGCCGGTTTTATTTAATATCATGTAAATATTGGTTATGTCACAAATAAAACACTGAAAATGTTCCAAGTGACAACTTCAAAACAAAACACTACAAATAAATAAAACAGTAAAAACTCAAATTGTCAACTCAAACTGCACTACCCCTGATGATGACCAAAAGTATGGTAGAAAGCACTTGGGTAGAAGATATTGAACAATTCTTTTATCACCTGGATCCTGACTCAAGAAAAATTACAAGACTTGAAAAATTACAATTAAAAATAATAAAACTTACCTTAATATATATATATATATATATATATAGTGTGTGTATAACCTATATAAAAATGAATAGCTCAGCAAATGAATCAGAATTTGATATTTAGCTTTTTATGATTTCATATACTTGTATTCTACAAGTGTTACAGCCTTTGTCTTCTTCAGGAGGTTGATTAATTGCTAGGGTAGCCTTTGGTTCTAGCTATTATTATGAAGATTACCTTTAATTCCTTAATTTGTGTCTGGGAATATCTTAATGGAAATAATTGTCTGTGAAAACCCCTGGTCTCTGCAGATTTTTTTTTTATGTATATATATATATATATATATATATATATATACACAGCTATGTACTTTCTGCTTGTACATTTGCATATATGCCGATACACACCTGTACAGACTTCCTTTCTCTGTGTATACATACTTTCATATTGATGTATACCTATATTTATATATAAATTTTTTCAATGGCATAGGTTGAGTTGAATGCGTGTAAGAATGCATTTGTATCCAGTTATACTCTAGAATTCTGTGTGAAGTTTGGTTCTGCTTGTGTGATGTTAGGCTATGTTTAATGTTGGTTTAAAACTATCTATGGAATTTTAAAATTTTATTTGAAGAAAGAAGTAGTCATCAGTCTGGTATATTAGCATTGTTTTAAAATTTCCCTTGCTGCATTCATAGTGCATGTATTTAAAGTGCATATATGACCATATATATTGTGCATCAGTTTGTAGTGTGTGTGTGTGTATATAATATGTATGTGTGTGTATATATATATATATATATAGTAGGTGTGTGTGTATGTGCATTTATATATCATGTCTGTGTGTGCATATATATATATAGACACACACACACACACAATGTGTGTATATATATATATATATATATGTGTGTGTGTGTGTGCGCATGTGTTTACATATACATTTGCATATATCTATAGTGTCTGTAAAAGTTTTACCTAAGCAAACAGGAAAACCTTGACATTAATAACATGAAACATGAAATGACCAAATATTTTTCTTTTGTTATATATTTTTGTACATGAAAAGTAACTTTGTATTTTTAAAAATTCATGCTTAATCTAATATTCAATTCTCACTTGAATTATTTTATTATAATTTCTTTTTTTTATTTAATAAAAACTTGAAATTTGATGAATTTTTCTTTCTGTTACTTTTATATTTATGGTTTAATGATATAACTTTTCCATTTCCAAGTTATTTAAACTTATGAAACTGACTTAAAGTTACCTTTTTTAAATTCATTTTTAGGTGGGTAGAAGCCCTCCAGATTGCAGCCCATAGTTCACACAGGGTGAGTTGTTTTTGGTTTTTTTAATTAGGTGAAAAATTAAGAAACTTTTTTTAACTGTCATGATTAAGAAGTTAATAGATTTTTTCCTTGGAGCATCATTTAATGTTTTTATTCATGATTACTATTCCAGGCTGGAATTATGGAATTATATTTGTACCTAATTTTAAACACAGCTGATTGAGAGCAATTTTCCCCACAATTCATTGTGGACTTCCTTCTAGAATGAGTTTTACGATCCTTTCTATTGTTTCAATTAACAGTTCTCTTATTGAGGCCATGTTTTCTTTTAATTAAATATGCCAACTGCATTTTGAGGACCACAAAAATTGTCTTTTAACCATAGACCTATTTAAATGTATAGTTCTCTGCTGGTATTTGTTTTAAGAATGTAAATTACAAGATCATTCCCTAGTTTTTCCCTCCACATTTTCCTTGGTATGCCATTAATTATCCCATTAACTGAGATACTTTAATCTAGTTTGTTTAAGATATAGTCTATGAAACCTCACTGTTGAGCTATTAGATAATAGATGCTTTATGTCTTTTCTATTATAAGTTTATTTACTGCTAAATTTTAAAAAAAACTAAATGAACATCCTCTAAGTATTTTTATTCCATAATTTTTGCCAGTAGTTGTTGAAAATATTTGTGCATCCCATATTCATTTTTTGCATATGAAATAAATCTGTTTGTATAACATTTAGATAAAAACATGGACAGGACAATGAAGATTAGAATGGCTAAAGAAAGTAATAAGATACAGATTTCTTGGAGTATTTGGTGTTTTTATTCTTAAATATAATTTATTAAAATAAATTCAATAAACACAGGTCAAGTGATGAAAATAATTTTTGTGAAATACTTGCATTTGTGAATTTGTTTAGTTTTTACTCTTTCTTATTAGCATACTTGTTATTGTATAATTCTGGTTATTAGAGCTTTTATTCAAAATAACCTGCCTGTATTCCTTTCCTCACTTATTGCTAAACAAGAAACTATCATCGAACATATTCTAAAACTTTACTGTAACAGTCAAAATCCAAGGTGATATAGAATTGTAAATAGAAGTAGATCTGAAGAAAAAATGAATGACCAAACAACATTTACAATCAACACAAAACCTTGAAAACAAATGATATTCATTTAAAATGCATGAGGCTGATGAAAAAAAAACTCTATCAAAAAAACAATTTAAACAAACTGATTTACAGCTTTCCATAAGAAACAATAAAGCATCAGGTCACTAGAGGATAACAAAAATAAGATATATTGATGCTTTTGGGATGTGCAAGTATATTAAAAAGCAAATCTTCTTTTTCGATATCTCTTAGCATATAAAATGTTTCTGGCTTAAATAAGTTATTATAAAGACCTATCTGAGTGTGTGTGTAGTTAGGCAGCAGTCTTTCATTTAAGCATGTTTGATTAAATAATAAAGACACATTTTATCTATATAATTTTATTAAGATCCTTTCAAGTTTCCTGACACACACATATATATATATATATATATATATATATATATATATATATATATATATGGGGATTGGTTTTGCAGCCTGTCTACCCTGGTTGGTTTTTTCTTGAATTCAGTATAACAATTATGGTTTTGAATAATATACAGTACAAAAAATATATCTTCCCAATCAATTAAAACCAAATAGATTCTTAGTTTCAATGTATTAAAAATCAATCGATAAATGCTGTTTAAAATCATTTTGAATTGTGTCACAAATAGTTCTACTTGTCCCATAGATGGTACCCTAACAAGTACTATAACTCTAGGTCCAATTGGACCTGGGAGTAATGGAGACTATTGTCATATCCAGAACATGTGTATGTATTGGGAAAGATGTATTGATCTTTGTATGTAAGTACTACTCATAAGTATTTGAACTAACAATTTGATTCTAATCAATTGCTTTTCAAAATTTTTAAGAGGAACATTACACAAAAAGAACTTAATTTCATTGCAATCAATCAGATATGTATTTGGTCATATTTAAATTTCTTGAAATTGTTTTTTGAATTTCTATCTCTTTAAAATTCTGTTCTGAATCATTCAAAGAGGGTTTAGAAGATTGCGATTAAAATAAAAACAAAAATGATATAAGTCTAAAAGTTTCACATTTATTTCCATATGAAAAAGTTGAAGTATTTAATGTCTTTTCTTCTACATTGTCTGTAAACTCCCTTTGTTTTTCTTTCCGTTTCTAAAAAGCACTGTCCATTGTGTTGCCAGTTTAAACTCACTTGTATTAATTCAGTCATTTATGCTGTAAATCTAAACTCATGCGAGAAAAAGTAGTTGGTTGTGCTACATGGGTAAACCCATGAGTAAGCTGGATTTACCTGCTCAAATTCTACCATTTTAGGTAAGAAGAAGTGGGTAGAGTGTTCGCTAATGGTCCGGGAGACCTGGATTCATTCCCAGGTTGAGTCATACCAAAGACTTTAAAAATGGTACTTGCTTAACACTCAGCAATATATAGTACGTACCTAGGATAAAGTGGAGCAATCCAGGGAAAAGAGTAGTGCCTTCCCCTACACATTGGTGTCGTAGCTATTGAAAAGGGAGCCTTCTGGTCGCCCTCAACTATGGTCACCAACCTTACTTTACTTATGACTACTGATAATGCTCATAAAGGCTATAGAAAGTACTGATCAGAGGTAATGAAAAAAAATGATTTTGTACTTGTTCAAATACTTAAGATTGTGGATGATATTGAGAATTTTGAGCAGGCTGGGATCCTAATTGATTTATTAGTTTTGCAACTCTTCCACACCACACTGTTATTTTGCCTTATGCTCATAGCAAAAAAAAAAAAAAATCACTTTTGATAGCTGAATCTAAAGAAGGAGTGTTAAAATCATGAAGATTTGAACTGAGGGAAAAGAATCCAAAAGTAGTTCAACAAAGATAATTTCTGAAATAGGTACACACAACGGAAAACAAAGGAAATTTTCTCTCACAAATTGTTCTAGAGTTAGCAAAGATGGCAAAAGGAAATATAAATCAAGACCCAGCCAGTAAGAATGAAGAAAGAAGGAGAGAGTTATGAGGAAGGAAGATTAAATTGAAGAACAAATAGAAAGATTATTGGGGCAGAATGATGTCGGGCAGAGATTAATAGAAAAGTAAGCAAACAATCTAGACATTAATAAACAGATTTAGAGTTTTCTGATAGTCTTCTGGAGATTGGTCGAGCCACGGATGCACATGTGACAGCTGAATTTGTTAGATTCAAATATTTCAATAATCCTCAGATTTGGGATCATTCTATCTAACCACAATGTCTTATCAACTCAACCTGGATCAGCCAGATAAAAAAAAAGTGGTGATATTTGTTTTTGTATAGTTTCAAGACACGTAATAATAAATAAACAAGAAACAAAATCCTATCTTTTGTGTACAGATGAGATTTCTTATAGAAATTCTTTTGCCTTGAGAAAGATTTTCCAAAAATTAGAAAATATCTATTGTTCAGTTCAAAATTGACCAAAATGTCTTGCGGTGTAAATGTTTTTCTTTTCTCATGCAGGTGACTGAAGTTAAGATTCTATTTCTCATTAGGCTCAGTAAAGATATTTATCCTCCTGTTTTTTTTAACTAATTAATACCTAAGTTCCTTGGATAATCAGTAATGCCTAACAGATATGAGTATGTATAAACTCAACTCCTCTGCTACTAGTAAACCAGTAAACTTTATTTTAAAGTTTGACTCAAGGTCAATCTTTTAAGCTAAGTACAGCTGGCTTCAATTCAGAGCTTTCCTTCTCTTATCAAGAATTCCCCCTTCCTTATTCACCCATAGCTTAGAGAAGTACAGATGGATTCATATTTTTTCCTAAGGGTATTAGTGAAAGGCAAACAGCTTCATTCAGGATTTGAAATCAAGTCACCAATTTTATTTCCAATGACTATAACCATTGTACTAAATGTCTTTATAAAAAGACATTGTATGAAATATTATTTATCAACCAGAGTAAACTCAACCAACAAATGATAATGACTCTCTTACCAATAATTTGTAAGTAGTAAGTAAAGTTGGTGACCATAGTCAAGGGTGACTCGAAGGTTCCCTTTTCAATTTCTACTACACCAAGGTGTAAGAGAGGGCGCTACTCCTTTCCTTGGATTGCTCCACTTTACCCTTGATCCGTACCTTATAATGCTGAGTGCTAAACAAGGAGGCATCAAGTACCATTTTTTGAGTCTTTGGTATGACTCGACCAAGGATTGAAACCAGGTCTCCCGGGCCATTGGCAAACACTCTAACCATCATACCATATCATCATTTAAATGCTGATGAAATGATGCTTGAGTTTATTACTTAAGCTTTTTTTTTTCCAACTGAAAAAAAACCCAAAAAGATTTCAATTAAGTGTATAACTGGTTTTGTAGGAAGTCATTATCTTACCTCAAATAGTACCTTTAATACCATGAGTTAAAATAAACTATAGAGTTCTTCTTGAGATGCAAATATCATAACTCAAGATATTTTTGAGAGAGAGAGAGAGAGAGAAAGAAAAAATTATAGTTTAGCTATGTTATTCATTTTCTTTTTATCTTTTCTAACATTCAGTTCTATTCTAGATGATTCATGACCCTATTGAGGTTCTTTTTATAACAACAGTCCATGATGATACTGATGTTTCTATTTAGAATTAACATTACATAGTTATCTCTATTATATCTAGAATGTGGATGATTAAAAGATAGTATTCAGTGTGAATGCAAATCAAACAAAATTAGCATTCGGTTGAAAATTGGACAAAAAATGACTTGATTCTCATATAACATCTGAAGTATATTGCTCAAATAAAAATTCATTGTTATGTATTATTTTTGCTGTGTTAGGGTTATTTATATATATATATATATATATATACACACACACTCACACACACAAACATAATGTGAATTTTAGCAATATGTAGATGTAAGTCTCAAAACAAAATATCAAAAACTACATATTTATGCTGTAAGAAATATTTCTAATGTATTTCTCGCATTGCTCATATTTCTGCCCTGACGTTTTAATACATCATATTTGACTTTTTAAAAATTATTGGATTATTTCACCTTAGTCAGTGCTCTGCACTGGAAATCATTAGGTCTTCACACAAATGTTGCAGAGATAAGAATTTCTGATCTTAATTACCAACCCACTAAATTATCTGAGTATTTTTTTCCAAAATGGCCACTTTCAGTAATCTTTGAAGCTTATCTTAAATGATCTGTCATGAAGTGTTGCATTTGCTTGTTACCACACACCTGTTACTGATAGTTTCAATTTTGTTCCTTTTTTGTAGAAGGATTCTTGGCTTGATGTTACAAGTCACAATGTCGGAATACCAGCCCTGGAGATCAAGAGGCCAGACTGCAGTGGCTATCTCTACAAGATGGGATTGAACAGGAAAGTATGGCGTAGACGGTACTGCATCCTTAAGGATGCATGTGTCTATTACTATAAGAATATTGAATCAATCAGTGCCAAAGGTAAGTGGTTTTTGATGAAATTTTTTACATTTTTTTTAATTTTAAATTTCAAACATAACTTTGATGTCCTAAAAATAAATTCCATGTAACAAATTAGTCTGAATGGAGAGGTAAAGAAGTCCTCCTAAAATTTTAATTCATGTCAATTCAAAAAAAATCATCTTTTCTTAAATATGAATTGTTTATGATGAACAAACCTTTTATATTAATTAAACATGAGTTTAAAATAAATAATTCAATTAAGATCAGAAGCAAGGAAAATCAAGTCTTAAAATTTTTTATTGATCTTACTAAAGTTATATTATTACTAAAGTTTGATTATTTTTATTGCATTTTAATAGCTCTCTTGTCCTGGTGATAATGTTTATTTTGATTCTATCAATCTGTGAGTTTGGAGAATATATATATATATATATATACACAAGAAAAATGAACAAATCATTATAGATTTTTTTAATCAGTACAGTGCTCAAATACTGGCCAATAGAGCAGGATAAAACCTAAATAGATACTTTTCTTACCTCATGTTAATCTCATAACTATAAATTTCATGTATTTGCAAAAAAAATTGAAACATAGTTATGAGACTGAAATGAGTAGCCAAGAAAAAAAAATATATATATATATATATATATATATATATATATATATATATAAAGAGAGATGAATAGATAAATAAATTCACTAACACACAGTTTGATTACTTAACAAAAATCATTTTGAAACTTAATATATTCTACTAAATAATGTACTACCCCAAATTTTAAGGAATTTTACTCAGCAAAATGTTTTTTTCCTAATGCCTACTTTCTACCATTCCTTTTCTTAGATAATAGCTTTTTTCAGCCTTTGCATACAGCATCAAGTTTATGAAAACTATTCAAATTCTTCCAACTTTTGGAAAGAGCCTTGTATATTCATATTTTGTGAATAAGTACAATATTTTTGTGAATAGAATAGAATCCAGAACTCACTGTCACTTTAAATTTCTGAAAATGCTCAACTAAAGAAAAACAAAACAAAACAGTTACACAATGAGTTTTTAATTTTTCATTACTTAATTTCTAAATGTTTTTTTCAAAGAGTTTTAAAGAAATCATGATAAATATACTTGTTATAGAAAGCATTATAAGAATGATTCAAAGAATAGATTAGATTAATATATAACAACTATTGTTAGAAATGTTCTAATCCATATTTCTCGGGTTTATTTATTTCCTAAACAGGTGTTTATATCGAAATAAAAATGATAATCATTCATTAATATTTGTAAAGTTGATATATTTTTTTAAACCAATAAGTTTAAGTCATTCTTTTGGATGCTGATAGAAAAAAAGTTATCATTCAGGAATATATATCATGGCTTGGCTTGGCAAATAAGGATTTTTGGAGAGGATTGCTAGAGGTGGACGAATCCTGCACAAAATAGATTTTTCCACAGTGGGTGCTGAAGAAAGACTGGTGACTGGAAGAAACATCAAGTTCCCAAAACAACCTCCTGTCCTCTGACTATATGGTTGAAAGACCTTGTGAGATTGTTAGCTGCCTCCACTTCTGATCTGCAGTCATTGATCATATAAGAAACAAAGGTCTTTTTATAAAATTCTTGCATCTCTTTCATGGCACTCTTCAATTGCATCAGCTAGTGGCCAGATCACTCAAAAAAAAGGCTTTGAAAGTTAAGTCATTCCTCCTTGGTATGTTGCCTACCCAGTGAAGTCTTTTGTATCATTGCTTCAATGCTGGCACTCATGAGAACTTCAGTGTTTGTAATGAAGTCATTCCAATGAACTTGGATAATAGTATGGAAGCAGCACTAGTGGAAGCATTTCTAAGAGACATCAGTGGTGCCAATAAATGATCCAAGATTAGATACCATAAGAAGAAAAGGGACAGTATGATGGCTTCATAGATTTTTATTTCAGTCTTTTTTCTTAGTTTCTTACTGATCAAGGTACCTGTGGATATGACACATCCCAGGAAAGTAAAATCTTGGCCTGCATCCAGCTTAGTCAAACCAACAGTTTCCTCTGAAATCCTTGTTTGCCATACCAAGCCAAGCCATGATATATAACTATTCCTCTTCAATTGTAATCATCACCAAAAAACAATGATACCTTCAAGTAACTAATCTTAATTCAAACAATTTGTACATAATTTTATAGTTTCAAATACAAATAACTTGGAAGTAATTAAATTAAGTTCATCATCATTTTAAATGGGTAAATATTTCATAGTTAGTTACCATATCAGTATTTTAAAAGCCAATGCATTAATCTTTAAAAATATTTTTGAACTACATTATCACAAACAGTTCTGGTTTGATGGTATATTAACCAGTGTTGGTTATTTAATGTCAAATCCTGTTTTTACATATATATTAAATGTATATGATTTGTAAACTCAGTTCTATTTCTAACAATTCAATTTAGCATAAATCATTTGTTTGCACTCAGTTCTATTTGACCCTTAAATAGGGCCCTGTTATGTGCTACCATTCCAGGCCAGAGTAGACCTGGAAGTGATAGCATTGAAGGAGTACTCTACTTTCTCCAAAGCTCCAGCATTACTGGAGTCTCACCATCTGATTGTTTAGTGTCATATCAGGACACTCATTAGCGGGAGTGGGGTCTTACGCCTCTACAGAAATGCAGTCAATGTATTCTTCAGCTCCACCAGCCAACTGGGCTTTCAAAGAGTTATATTTAATCTACAGAGAAGACTTCCAGATACTATGTATTGCAAGCAATTGAATAAAGTGGCTCTGGGAGTAATGCCAACAAAGTAGTGACTCCAAATTCCCCAGAGCTCTAGAACTCTAGCTTCACTACAGGATACAGTTCAGTGTCATTCTCAGGACAATCCTATAAACAGACACTCTGTTATCCAGGGTGCTATCAAATAGTTGTATACAATACATATACATAATAAATACAGAAGCAGACTCTGTCATTTCAAATATGAATGGTTTACTAATTTCTTGACTTCAGTCTATGGTGATACGAGAAGAGAGACACACAATTCTTGAAAGTCTTTGCTAACCATACTATGCTGACTCCACTTCAATGCACGCCGCATCTTGTGATGTCTAAGATATCTGTTGGCAGAGATCGGAAAAACCCAACATCTTTCAATGGCCAAAATCCAACTCTCTCTCAATAGTCGAATCCAACTGATTCTTTTTCAAAATCCTCCAATTCTCAGGACCATCTCTTCCAGGCATGATGTCATTCACACTCCAGCCCCATTTCTAGTCTGGGGTTTATTATGACAAATGGTGATTGTCATATCCTTTGCACGCGAGTTTAAAACAACCAAATTGCTCAAAGCCTTACCAAACTGAATGATAAAATATAATTAATGAAAAATTATTAATATAAAAAATCATTCCTTAATTATACAACAAAATGATGCAGTTGTGTCCTGGAGCTATCAACATACAAGACATGAAATGCATCTTCAACATGCCTTTATTGCTGCAAGGATTGAACAAGAATCTCAAAGTCTATGCAGTGACATTTTTTACGAGTAATGCAACTTACTACTGTCCATTCCCACCTTTCATTTACTTGCCATGGCTCAGTCTTGTGGGATGATAGCAATAAGGTCCTGAGGTTCTAGTTTCTTATTAGTGTTTCTTTCTCTTAAGCAAAGGGCTGATCCAGCTGAAGAAGTCTGCTGCCTCATAATGATATGTGTGACTGCGAAGCTAAAAGGATCAGGGAGTATGCACTAATCCTAGCAACCACAGTCATTAGGTGAGGCCATTATGCAGTTTGGGTAACTCATCTCTCCACTGAGACAAACATGACTCACTCCATTTTTTGCTAAGATAGTGAAAGCTACCAATAGTTTCAGGATTTTTCTTTGGGCATTTGGAATATTGTAGGTGCAGAATATAGCTGACAGACAATGTAAAAATTAAACAAATAAAAGCCAATGAAAACAAGAGTAAATAGAAATATAAAGCAGATCAAGAGTAAATGATATATTTTACAATTCTATTGTAAAGTTAGAGCAGATGGTGACTGTAGGCAGTAAAAGCAGTATAAAAATTAAATAAAAGACTAAGAAGAAAAAGAAATAAGTAAAAGTTAGCAGGACTAAGTCCAAAGTCACTTTCTCCAACAATGCCTGGACTCTTTCAAACAGAAGTAGCTACTTTATCTATTTGTTTGCAGATATCTAACCACTCTATTGTCATTTTGCTTTATCCGGTGAGCTTTTTCACACTTTTTCAGACACACACCTGAGCTCTCTTCTACTAGTCCCCTGGAGACTAACAGATGTGGATTTCATATACAATACATATCTTTGTGCATGTGTGTGTACGCATATGCACATAGATATATATTCTTTCAATTACTATTACTGCCGAGAACAAATATATTAAAAGGTTTTAATAAAAACAGAATATGTGGCATTATACATCCAGTTGTATATATATATATATATATGTGTGTGTGTGTGCATACATATATAAGAAGTGCTCATGGGAATAGAATGAAAAATCCAAGTTCAAATCCTGGATGAGGCTGTTTGTGTTTCTCTTCAAACCAATGCCTTTCGAAAAGGCATGAATCCATATCTTTCTCTCCACTTGCTGTGGGTAAATAGTAGAACTAATTGGGTTCTTTAGTCTTGGTATGATAACCCAGCTAGGAGAAAAAAATCTCTGAATTTGCACATGCTGTACTCCACTTAAAAATTGATCTTGTGTCCTGCCTATGGTGGAGGGTTTGGTTATGTACATACATGTATATATATATATGTGTGTGTGTGTATGTACATAAACAGTGGAAAATACTCAGAGTTTGTATGTATTTTTATGACAAAGCTGAAAGTTAGGAAGTATTTCACCTTGTCAGTCCTTGTACTGGTGACTATTTAATAATTTCAAGAACTTTACCGTTGTCCAATTCTTTCATTTAGGTTATCACTTATTCACACATAACACTGACAAAATAAAATTGCAACACCTTGAATATGTATTTTGTTTAACTCAAGATAAAATACAAAGCTTAAATAGCTAGATTACAGTAAACAATCACATATACAGATCAATATGCACCCAGGATTTAAAATAAGGGATGTTTCAACAGTACTTAGATCTGATGTAGATATTACACCAAGGTTAAAAGTAATATCTTCTCCTTCAGAGCACTGAAATTTTTTTTTGGCAGTATATATTTCATATCAACACTAAAAACAAATCTTCAAAGCTCAGTGTTGTTAGTTCTCCCATTTTGGCTTTGACATTTATTCATTCATTTGTTTTACAGACTACTGGTTTCAGGTTTTCTTTAGAAAATTTTTAAAAGGTTAAAAAGCACTCTCTTCCCTTCTTCATGTGTCACTTGTATTTGATATCATTCTTGGAAGTTTGAACTGAACCCTTTATACAGTCAACAGGGTTAGAGCAGTTTTATTGTGACTAACAATTAAGATAAACACTGAATTGTAACTAAGAACCAAGATGAAAACAACAGTTCAAATACATCAAATCTATAATGATAGTTTCTCATCCTAAAAATTCCAACAGAAATAATCTTGGTTATTTAAGTTACTATTTTGCTTGTATTCCTCCTTTTCAGAAATTTCCTTCTTTTTTTTCATAGTTTACAAATATTCCATGATATGTATGTGTATTCTATTCAACTTTACCTTCAAACTTATGGAATGACTTAAGAAAAACAATAGTAAACTTGTTTACTTGCCACATAACTTAAAAATGTTTTTAAAGAATCAAACTAAGTTTTAAGAAAAACTGACAACATAATAGCGGAAAAATTCAAGTTAACTTGCTTGTTAAAAAATTACTGTCAACTCATATCTAAATTTGATAAGTTATCAAGCTGAGAACCAACCATATGTCTTGTGTTTGGTAGGCTTCAATGATTTTTGAAGAAAACAAAGACTTCTAAAGAAACAACAGGATTACATAGGGAAAATGGCTATTTTTAAAATCACTCTAAATTTCATTTTTAATGCATGCAATAAGGTTCTGACACATGTTCAAGAATTTAGTTCCTGTTTTCTCATAATTTAAAAGAGGAAAAGAAAAGATTAACAAAATTCAAACAAAAGGTCTCCTGCTTTATGCTATTTGTATGAGAGCTAAATATTTTGTTTATATTTTTGCTAAAATAAAATCGCATCTTGTGTATTTTTTTTTGTAAATACAGAACCAGTTGCAATATGCTGCACAGATATCTTAATGTCTAGAATGAAATGTTAATACTTAATTATTTAGCTTAGGGCTGCTGCCTACTTGAGATGTCCATTTGATTCCATTATTTTATTTTATTTTTTTTGTCTTTTGCTTTTTGTTCAGATGCTTATCTTGGAAACCTTACTGCAGCTAACAGTCCTTTAAAATATCTGTATTACAGACCCTTTTCACACTGATTCTGATCTCCTCTTTTTCTTTGCCTCAGTTTTTATTTATCTATTTTTAAAGAATCTGAGTGTTCCTTCAAAGAAAGGAAATGTTAGTGCCAATCACCAAAGCTACAGAAGTGAATTAAAAAGAAAAGAGAAAAAAAAATCAAGATTGGATTCCAACCGTGCAAATCTTTCTCAGATCAGTGATTAGTGAATCACAAATTGCTGCAGTCAGCAGTGAAGATCATTCCCTAGTGCTGACCTATTTTACATGTTTTGCTCATATTCCACTGTCGCAATCTGACAGGTCCTCACGTCAATGTGCTTGGACATATGTTGCCTTTTGACTAAACCAATTGCTGTCAGACATGTCAGCTTTGGTCTTGCTGTCCTTCTATGAGTTGTCTGATTTCTTTGTTTTGTTTTCTTTTTTTAAAAAGAATACACTATGTAAGGCATAAAACAGAAAAATAAAGTTTATGCAGTCTTCAAAAGTAGTAAACATGTAAATACTTGCTTATATTGACTAGATATATAGTATTTAAAAACAGAAAATATTTAGCATTAGATAGTTTGTTTTATTAAATTTTTCAAAGTCAAAATATAATTTATAATGAACTGAAATAAATGAACGGCTCAAATTAAATAGTGAACTATAAAATTTGAGATTTTTGTATAAAGCAGCATTCTTTATTTAACCCTACGATAAATATTCAGTGTACACATAAATCATAGTATTGGAAGAAAAAATTGATAAACATTTTGGATATGCCACATTTTTTTTTCTTTTTTAATGTCTATACCATTTTTCTTTCGATTATATTAATCCGCCTTTGAACCCTTTGGTTATAAATTTAGTAAATGATGGTATTGATGCTTCTATTTAGGAAGGAGTAAAAGATTCTAATTAGTATTTCATAGTTATCAACTTTCCATGATGATATTGATGCTTTTATTTAGGAAG
The DNA here is from genome assembly GCA_963585895.1 of Sepioteuthis lessoniana. Classification (NCBI taxonomy): domain Eukaryota; kingdom Metazoa; phylum Mollusca; class Cephalopoda; order Myopsida; family Loliginidae; genus Sepioteuthis; species Sepioteuthis lessoniana. The sequence goes on from OY757913.1 coordinate 46,239,003, forward strand.
GAGTAGAGGATTCTAATTAGCATTTCATAGTTATCCATATTACAGCAAGATATTTATGAATTAAAAAATGATATTCAGTATAGATGCAGACCCCATAAAAAAACATTCAGTTAAAATTGGACTGAAAATTGCTTTATTCCATAAGTTATTACATTTCAATTGTATTGCTCTGATAAAAATATCACTCTGATGTGCTGCCTTTTAGTCTCTTTTTGGTTGTGGTTACAATATATAAACATAAAAAGAATTTTATTGACTTATCAATTCATATTATTTATAGTTAGAATTTTTGAGGCAAATTCTTATAATTGGTCAAATTATTGAGGTTCATCTATGTTGTTTCAGTCATAACATTTTGACTGTTGGGCTCTCCAGCCTTCGTCCAGTACACTTAATACCCAGAAATCCTTCTATATTTGTTATGTTAATTGAATCTTTTTTACATGACCACAGAATAAATAGTTTCACACAAAAATTCAATAAAGGAAGTTCTATTATTTTATATGAAGTCTGTGAAAAAATTCCCAGTGCTCTCTTTTTTGAAAACTAGAAATTGTTTACATAGCATATCAATCTCTCTAGGGTTATTTTATGCCTAGAAGTTAAGGAATTCTTTTCAATGTAAAATTATATTCACATTTTTGTATGATTGTTACATAAGTTTTTTTTGCACACAGTTTTCTTGTTTTATATATTCCTATCTAATTATTATATTGTTTCAATTAATTACTTCTATTTAATAATAAACAATGAGGCCCTGACAGGTACTTCCACTCCAGGTCTGAGTGGAACTGGGAGTACTCCACACTCACCAGATCTCAAGCCTCAGTATCAGATGAAGTTTATTGTTATACTCGAGGCACCTTTTTTTTCTGATGGTCTCATCTCTCTGCAGGTGATATGGTCCGTGTATTCTAAGCCCTACCAAAGGATGGGTTTTACACAGGATAGAATTAATCAAAACTTTTGCACTTACCTAATACATCCTTAGTTTAATAAATTAATTAGTTGATACTTGATTTTATTTTCTATTCTTTCATAAGGTATCATTGTTGGTATTTGTTTTAGCTTAAGTTTGTATGGCCTGACTGAAGGAAATGTCAATGAAATGATTGTATTACAGTTATTATCCAATTGGGGAGAGCCTGATTGCTTTGAAAGCCAGGATTAAAATCCATTTTTTTAAGAAAACCTCGGCTTGAGCACTAACTTTTTGAGTTGATTGGAAATAAGCAACTCTGTCAGCTAATGATATTTTACAAAGCTGATTCTTGGTTAGTCTTGTATTAAGCAATGAGTGATTTTATGGGTAGGGAACAGATATCCAGTGTAGATTTAATTCACCACAATCATAATTCATCTTCTAGATCAGCTTGATAACCTTTGATTTACAGCAAGGTGTCATCAAGACATCTTTATTAAATATACATGAATGAGATATTTGTATTACCTAATTCTATTATATTAATGTGACAAAAACATTTTGGAAAGATTTTATGCATGATTACAAATGCATAGTGAATTAAATTTTTGAATAAGTCATCATCAACAAAGTATGCTAATTGTGTGGATTCCCTTGACTATCTCTTGCAATCTCTTCCTATTTGCCAGCCATCACTCTCGGTAAGCCCTCTAGTGTCCATACAAAGCTGATGAATGTAAGTTTTTACTAGTCTGTTAACAATGGTCTGTTCCTGTATAGAAGCACAGGAGAATATTGTTTATCAATTTATCCTTAGTTGATGAGTTTTCATTGAATTTTTCTCAGATTAAAATGATAAGCAAAGAAATGGATTTAACTTCATGACAATTATTCTATTTATCAACCAGTTTTGATAAGATCCAAAAGAACTTATCTTAAGTTAGATCAAATGAACTAAGAAATGATTTCTGAATAAAGAGATTCCCTATTTAAACTTATTCCTTGAAAATTAATGATTTTGATGGCATGTTTTCCAATTTTCTAGTAAAAAGAAATGACTTAAAAAAAAAACTGTTTTTAGCCCTGAAATCATTTACCTGTATGAGTTTCCATGGCAACAATCTGAATAAAAAATATGACAAAGATAGTCAAATGTGGTATAAGAATAAAAACAAACTTCTCAGAAAAATTCTGTAGCTATTAGAAAATACAGACTAACAATGAAACATTGAATAAAACTTAACTCTTTGCACATAGCATGGTACTTGGAATTCAACTATAGTCAACACATAGCAGAGTGAAAAGTTTAAAGAACTGACTGAATTTGTACTTTGAGATTCTCTTTTGGATAAAAAGAGAATGTTATTGTTATTGAAAGACTCAAGAATAATAATCCCATAAGTAAATACTCTTCTCTTGTGAGAAGTGCACTAAAAATGTGTTCTTGATATAAATTTATTGTAGTCATATTGAATATAGAAAAATGTCAACAGTACATTCTCATGATACATGTACAAGTCTTAAGAAATGGATACGTCAGGGTTTATTTGCTGAAGACAATGATTCTAATGGATATGTTGGAGCTTATAAGCTAGTCTTTTACTGAACATTCTTAACTTAGATGAAATTTTGTAAGGCTTTTGATATTCTGGACATTGTTGTATTTTGGAGCTTGACCAAGGTTATTTAATACCTGCAGGTGGTACTTTATATGCTTGGTTTGTTTTGTTTATTGATAATCCAAGTTTGAAGGTGTTTAAAGGTGTGTTGTTGATCATTCCATGAGTGGACAGTTTTGTTGATTGATGTTACAGGCCTGCTTGTTGGCAAGTGATGCTGTGTTTATGATTAAGGGAAATTCAAACACTAGCTCACATTTTCTGGAAGTTTGATGTGTGTGTGCATGTATAAAGACAAAAAGAAAAAGATTCAATTATAAATTTATAATGATATCAAGAAAGTGAATCTTTTTCTTTTTGTCTTTATATAAAAGATTTTTTAGCTGTACACGTTGAGTGTTGATGTATCAATAATCCCAAATTAATTATACATCAATAGCCGTTAATATTGAGCACTCATATTGGATACTCCTACCCCTTGGATTTCCTCCTAGGATCATATAAGAATATATATATATATGAGGATCATTAAATGTTTCCAGACTTTTTTCGGATGGGCACTTTTATTGATAGTACACACATGAAACTCTTGTCCCCTATGAAGTAATCTCCTCCGGCTGCAATGTACTACTTGTTGTACTGTTCCAACAACTTCTGGAAGGCCCCATGGAAGTCCTCTTGTGTGAGCGTGTCAGTGGCCTTCGTCACAGCCTCTTTCATCTCTTTAATTGTCTCATAACAACAGCCTCTAAGCTTAGAGAATAACCAAAAGTCACAGGGAGCAACGTCTGGACTATAGGGGGGGTGAGGAACTGTCTTGATGCCCATCTTGGTCAAATGGTCTGTGATAAGGATGGAGTTGTGGACTGGTGCATTATCCTGGTGGAAATGCCACTGACCCAATTTGAAGAGTGCTGGCCTCTTCCGACGGAATCTCTTCCTGAACTCCCTTAAAACCTCAACATAGTAACCCTAACCCTTTGGCCAATCAACTCTGGTGTATTGACTTCTTTACTCCTCCCACACCTCTCATCATCCCTCACAGACTCACTGCCTTCCTTGAATCTCTTATGCAACTCAAAAACTGGTGCTTGATTTATGCAAGATGGTTGAAAATCAGTCTGAAGCATTCCATACGTTTCTGTGGCATTTTTTCCAAGTTTAAAATAGAATTTTATTGCATGTTGTTCTTCTAAAGTGTCAGATTGCATTTTTGAAATTCACCAGCTGTGACAATCAGGGTGTATTCCAATTCCTACTGTAGCTGTTCATTTGAAGCTGAAATCATAAAAATAAGATGTACAGCAATAACATATGGAATTTTCAAGAGTCTATGTCAATTTTAAATGCCTGTACCAAAAAAGTCTGGTAACTTATTGAAGACACCATGTATATACAAGCCACTAAAAGGCCATACAAACATAAGAAATTGATGGATTTTAATGGCATGTCAACCACTTAAGATTATTTTATGCCTAGAGGTAAGGGAATCATATTCATTGTACATTTATATTTACATTTTTTGTGTTGTAGTTTAAGATATTTTTTTACACAGAGTTCTATCAAATAAAATAATTTTTAAACACAACTGTTTGATTATATATGGGATCCTAACAGTTACAACAACTCTAGGTGAGAGTGGACCTGGGAATAATAGTAATGAAAGAGTACTCTATATTCCCCAGATCTCCAAAACTGGAGCCTCACCAACAGATGCAGTTTAATATCATACTCAGAACACCCCTCTCGGTGGTTGGGGGTCTTACCCCTCCACAGAGGATACAGTTGGTGTAAGCTCTGGTGACAGAGCGGCAGACCCAAGAGAGTTTGGAAGTTCACTGAATTAAATAAGGAACACCAAAGATACAGGATTAAATGATTCATTGTAAACATACAAAATCTCTCCAAACACAAAGGAATTATAATATCAATATATTGCCACAAGTGAGTGACTGATAACTAAGAAATTTCTAACTCTTTTCATGACACTTGGTAAAAATCAGAAAATAAAGAAGAGTCAGTGCTTATGAAATCTTTATTGTTATACAAAAACAATTCCAAATCTTGTCTTAACCCCCCCCCCAAAAAAAAAAAACAAACAGGAGTATTTGCTGTAATGTTTGCTTCCCAAAACTGTTAAGACAATCAACCATTGCTTATCCACTAAAAATTATTCTAAATAAAATTTAAAACATCTTTATTAATTAAGTTTAATGTATTATTTATTTTGGTTGTATCATACAACACTTTCAGTAGATTCATTGAATTCATACTGATTGTAATGAACACTTGAGACTACTTAGTGGACATTTGCCTTTGAAAATCTCTACCTCTGTTACAAAATTCAATTTGCAGTAACCTCTTTGCACAATAAAAAGGATATGATATTTCCTGATGAGATATAGAGTAAATTTGGGTAAAAACTTTATAGAACATGTATGTATAGTGTTTGGCTCCTCCTGATTTGGTAAAAAAGAAAGTGGACTAATACTTGGAATTTTTTTCTGACGTAATGATTATCACTAAGAAATGAACTTGGCGATGTGAGTTCAACTCCTGGAGGAGGCTGTCTGCATTTCACATTGTGTTAATAACCTTAGGAAAGATAGGAATCCAGCGATGGGTAAATAGTATGGCAGACTGTACTCGTTAACCTTGGCATGGTAACCAGTCTAGGAGAAGGAAAATTGAATTCAAACAAGTTGTACTCTGCTTAAAAATTGACCTTGTGGTGGAGGGGTTAGGTAAATAAATACATGAATTTTTTTTTGCTTGTAGTTAATATTTAATTTTTTTAACTTTCTATTTCAATTGAATTCATCATTTATTATCTTAATTATTGAAAGATGATATTAACCTAAATAGGTCAATAATGCTAATAAAAATTACTATTCTTTTTTGAATTTGTTAAGTTTTATTTTGAAAGTTACACTCAAAAGGTTAATGATTTTAATCATAATTACTTGAAAGAATTCAGTTGACATTTCAGAGGTAATGTTATTGCATTTAATTTAATCTTTAATTACAGTTAATTATATATAATTCCACCTGCAGTATCATAACAGTGTTATTTGCTTACTCCAATGTATTTTTTCAGGACACACCACTGCAATCTTATCATTGGCTAGTCCTGTGTTACAATTGTATTCTTATTTAACAAGCTATTTGATTATAAACTTTAAATATATCACATGCTAGTTTAGCTTTTGCTTTTCAAACCACATTTCTACAAGAGTCATATATTGTATATTTTTAAAATATTGTCACTATTCATGTTTTAATGTATTTATATCTGCAATATGAGATGTTATAAATGCAAGATGTTGATGGGAAAAACATACATAGACTTAACTTGTTTGTCAAGAGAAAAACCAGCCAAATAATATTTGTTCATCTCTTGATTTTATTTCCTCATTTTTATTTATAGATTAGTATTCATGCATAATGGTTCTTGTCATAGAAAATGAAGTTGGTAACTCAAGTTCAAATCCTGAAAGTGGCTTTTTGAATTTTCCTTTGTGCTAATGACTTTGGGAGAGATATGAATCCATTTCTTCTCCCCAGCTATGGGTAAATTGTAAGGTAGTTTGGGTTCTTTAGCCTTAGTTAGGCAACCAGTCTAGGAGAAGGAAAATTCTGACTTCAAACCAACTTTACTCCACTTGAAAAAATTGACCTCATGTCACATCCTGCCTATTGTGGAGGGCTTGTGTAAATGCTTAGATTAATATTTTGGAGGCACTTTGGGCATGTTATCATCAGAGGAAATTAACCTTGCGATCTAAGTTTAAATCTTGAACGAGGCTGTTTGCATTTCATATTGTGCTAATGCCTTAGGGAAATGTAAGGTTCTTACAATTCTTCTCCTATCTATCAGTAAATATTAAAGCAGAATGGGATCTTCAACCTTGGTGTGGCCACCAGTCTAAGAGAAGGAAAACTTTGAATTCAACCTAATTGTATTCTGCTTAAAAATTGACATTATATTGCATCCTGCCCATGGAAGAGGGTTTGGGCAAATACATTCACAGACAAATATTTTTGTTGGTTTTCACTAAGCCTAACTTGAAAAAAGGCCACATGCATAGGGTGGTTAATGAGGGTCAAACACGCTAAATAGTAATGGTTTTCCTAATGAACTTGCTGACCAATGCTTCCAACAGGAGAAGCTGATCAGTTATGAGAAGACTAATCTGAATAGCTTGTGAAATAATGATAACTCTTCTCTGAATGTCAGACAAAACTTTATTCATTTGTTAACAATCATTTTTTTAATGATTGTCATTGATTCATTTAATTGATCTACAATTGAAATGCATGTTTGATATTGCCATTTGAATAAAGTAATTTTTATTAATCCTGATGTTAATCAGATTTGAAAAAAAAAGTTTCTTTTGTGATATTCCTAAAGGGATAATGTTATAAATGATAGTTTTCATGTTTGAAATTGGACAAAAAACATTCTTTTTTGTTATTAGGCGTTTGCTGCATGTAAGTTTTAACAAATTTCACTAATGATTGAATTTGATTTTATTGTTACAGTTGTCATATTAGGATGCTTTTTGTTAAGAGTTGGGTGGGGATTAAAATAGACCTTTTTGTGTCTATTAATTGAAACATCTTCAGATGAATGAAAATAAATCATATTTTGACATATTTTTTATTCAAAGAAAGATAAAAATGTGACTCAGCAGAATAGATTTATGTAGTTTAAAGAGAAGGTATTGTAAAGTAATGAATTTGTTGAAAATAATTTGTAAAATTTTCTATGTCTATTCAGTGTGCAATTTGTTACTTAAACCTGACAAAAATGTTTCATTTTTCAATAAACTATAATGAGGGCAGAAAAATTGGTACTTTACAACAACGTGGAAAGCTAGAGATTGTGGTACAAATAAAATTAATGCCTACTAACTGTGCTAAAAGTTACCCTTCATCCAAACAAGGTGATGCAGTGTTGTCATTTACCCAATCCCTCTGCCATGGGTAGGATATGACTCAAGGTCAATTTTTAAGTGGAGTAAAGCTAGTTTGAACTCAGAGTTTTCCTTTTCCTATCCTGGTTGCTAAAGAAAATACTAAAGGACCACGTCTGCCTTACTATTTACTAATAGTTAGGAGGAGAACACATACATTCATGATTTTCCCAAGGCCTTTAACACAAAGTGAAATGCAAACTGGCTCATCCAGGAATTGAACTTGGGGTGCCAATTTAATTTCCTACAATAACCATTATTCTAGGAGTGCTTTCTGTCATGCAATGTAGATGGTTATATTGGAAGGAAATCCTTTATAATTTCAATCCAGGAAACTGAAGAAACAAGTACTGTTTCTAAACAGAGCAGATGGAGTCACCATAGGGTAGTGACTAACATGCTGCACTGCAACATCATAGTGAGTTTGAACTCTAGTTCCACTATTAAGTTTACTTTTGGACTAATACGCTTGGGAAAGGCATGAACTCCCTTAACCCAACCAGCTGTTAGTAAAATTGTATGATGACTGTTTTTCTATAAGGATGGGTTTGGCATTAGTTAACCCGCAAAGGTTGATATGCCATTAAACAAACCTAACTAAAATAAATAGAACAACTGAAGACAACAATCAAAGAAAAGCATTTTGAATTAGTTAAGAGAAGAACGCAGTTTTTATGACATATCGATGCTTGTTTTTATACCCAATTCAGTTCAACAATTATAGTATTCAGTTATATAATCATCCTGTCGTGCCGCCAGCACGGATATCCCTGACCCTCTCTCGCCACTTTTCCCTATCGTTCATCGTCTCTGGCAGGTCTTCTGGGCTACATCCCGTATCCTCACACAGCTGCTGTATGTATGTTCTAGCTGGTCGTCCTGCTTTAGCTCAGCCATATGTGGGGGTCCATAGGAGTACATCACTTATGAGCTCGTCCCTGCTTCTCCAGTAGTGTCTTATGTGCCTGGTTCGTCTAACTTGGATAGTTTTCATGATCGGAGGCAGGTGGCCGTACAGTTGATGCCTCGTTTAATATTGCTCGCAAAATCTTTCTTCATCATCATTTTAAATAAATAAAACACTTCATTCTAAGTTGCAATATCAGTGTTTTAAGAGCCAATGTATTAATGTAGTTTAAAATCTTTTTAAACAGGTAAATATTTCCTTTTTAGATGCAATATCAATGTTTTAAGATTGAATGTGTCAATCTAGTGCAAAATTATCTTAGATCTATTTGACTCAAAATGGGATTCTCAATAGTACTACTACTCTGGGTCTCAGTGGACCTGGAAGTAATAACAATGAAGATATGATTTCCCGCACTCAAGAACTAGAACCTCACCAGCAAATGCAGTTTAGTGCCTTAAACAGGACACTTAAGAGAAAAAGTAAAATGTAATATTCCATTAGGATGACATTAGATTGAATATTTTTTAGATGATCTGACAAAAATTATTGCAACTTGGCTGGGAAGTTTTCACTCAACCACTAGTTTTACAAGATATTGCATCTTCAGGGTACTATTTATTCCAATTTTGACAAAATTTTAATTTGAAAAAATTTCAATTCTCTGAAAGACTGCAAAAAGCACCTTGAGCAGTTCTTCACTGAGAAAGATAAAAGTTTGAGGAGCATTGAATTATAAAATTAGAATTATGAAGATGGCAAAAAAAAATTTGGGAGAAAATGGTAAATATGTTGTCCAATCAAGTTAATCTTGAAAATTTAAAAATAAATGTCTGATTTTTACTTAATAAACAGAATAAACTTTTAGAAAAACCCATAAGACATTAGCATGAAATATCCTGAACAATTATTACTGGACTTTAAACGATAAAAATGATACCATTAATGAGTCGTTCACTCTTTTCCTCTACCTGAAATTAAGCTTTGGTTTTATGGCATATCAACCATAGTAGCTTATTTAATGCCAAATCCTCTTTATACATATATATCAAATATATATAATTTGTAAACACGAAATGAGCCTAAGATCATTGTTTGCACACTGTTTCAGGTATTTCTATCTAACACTAATAATTCTATTTAATATTAATCACTTGTTTGCACACAGTTAAATGGATATACATATCATTAGTAAGTGAATAGTTTGTTGTTAATTTCATTTTTAAATGAGTTAGAACTAAGTTGATAGTACTGCTACTGCTTCTACACAGTTAAATGCTTTCAATTATTGCTATATAGCTCTAATAATTTGATTCATTATCATTATTTGTTTGCAGACAGTGAAGTAGTTATGTTTTGCTATTTAACATTAATCATTCTATTCAACTCTATTCATTCATTTACACACAGTAAAATGATTCCGAGTACTGGTATGTAATACAAAGGATTCAATTTAGGCACACAGTTAAATAATTTCAATTATTGTTATTTAATACTAATTATTCTATTCAACATTACTCATTCATTTACACATGGTTAAATGGTTCCAAGTATTGTTATGTATTACGAACAATTCAATTAAACATCACTCATTTGCTTACTCAGAGTTAAATTATCAAACAGTTCTATTTCTAATATTTCAATTTAGCATAAGTCATTTGTTTGCACTCAGTTTAAATGTTAAAGAGTTCTATTTGACCCATTGATAGGACTCTATCTGGTGCTACCACTGCAGGCCAGAGTGGACTTGGGAGCAATGGCAATTAAGGGGTGCACCACATTCTCCAAAGCTCCAGCATTACTTTAATGTCATATCCAAGACACTCATTGGGGGAGCCTTATTCCTCTGCAGAGATGCAGTTGGCATATTCTACAGCCCCAGCCAATTGGGCTATGAAATTAGGGGTAAAGCTCTCAATCAAATACCGACTAATCTATTCAGAGGAGGAAAAAATATCAGGCAATCCAAAACTTCCAATTATTCCAAATTCATAGATATCCTAATACAATGAAAACATCATTTCAAAATTAAACATTATTTTACTGAGGAATTCATAGACAATGTTTATTTACAATAAAACTTTTAAGATCTAAAGATTTTAAAAAAAATATTCAACTGTTAAATCTTTAAAATATATTTTTTCAACTTTATTGAAGAAAAATTAGGTTTACTGATTAATTTTATTCGCATGTCAACTTGTCTAGTGTTATTTTATGCCTAAAGATTAAGAAATTACATTATATATGTTGAGAGAGAGAAAGAGATAGATATCTCTGCGGAGGAATAAGACCCATGCAATGAGTGTACTGGATATAATACTAAACTGCATTTGATAGTGAGGCTCCAGTCCTGGAGCTTTTGAGAATATGGAATAATACTTCATTGCCATTATACACATCCACTCTGACTCTGAGTGCTACTGTCTGTTAGGGTCCCAACTATAGGTCCAATTGAACTGCTCAATCATTTACCATACTTGAAACCATTTAAGTATGTGCAAATTGTGAACTATTTGCATTAGATAGCAATACTTGAAACCATTTGTGTGAAAGCAAATGAGCCCTGGCTCATGTAAAAATTGTTACTAACAAACTATTCTTTTACAAATTATATATTAATATACATGTATAAATAATATCTGGCATTAAATAACCTACAAGAGTTGTATTCCATAACACACAACCAACCAACCAACCCACTAAACGAACAAAGAATTTAATGATTCTATAATGTATTCCTCAAATTGAAAAACCTTAATTAATTCATCATCAAAGTGTGCTGATATCACAAATTCCTTTGAGTCTCTCTCACCTTCCTTCACTATCAGCTATCACTCTTAGTAATTTGGGTTTAGGCTTTGTAGTTTATTTTTCAGAACTCTGACCTCAGCAGAATGCACTTCTTGTTAACTTGGATGAAGGGTGATGGAATTTTATGATTTGGTTTGAATCACTATCATGGTTATCTTTCGATGGATATTTTTCTCATCAATAGGTTTGGTTTGTTTAATGGCATATCAACTTCCATGGGTTAATTAATGCTACATCCGTCCTTCTAGAAGAACACTATTAGTACTCTTTAGACCATACTTTTTCCAAGGGTATTAGTCTGAAAGTAAATGTAATAGTATGACTGGAATTTGGACTCACTCACTCGGATGTTGTAGTCCAGTCCATAAGCCACAACATCTCAGGGACTTTCCCAATTCATTAACAGATGCTACTCAGGTTTTGTTTCAGATTTGTATTTATTCTTAATCCATGAAAAATAAACAATGGCTGAAATGTCTATCTCAGAATGGTATGTTCATATTTTTTCACCAGGGATTGTAATATCATCATAATAATCTTAAATTAAAAAAAAAATTAAAATTTCCTCACAGCTGAAAAAAGATACATGTGCTTTAGTGAACAATGGTCCATGTACTTTGCTTTGTTGTTAGTGAATTAGAATAAATAATTATTTTGTGCTTAAACCTTCTGTTCCCATTTCTTTAATCTTTAAGATGTTTTAATTTGACCAGTAAAAAAATGCTTCTTGATGAATATAGCTGTAGAATTAAAAAGGATTCAATAAAGTGTTTCATGTAAGCTGTTAATTGCTAGAGAGCACATCATCAAATACAGGAAATTGTTTTTATTTTTTTTAGAATGATGCAATATTAGCCATTTAATTAGAGCTCATCATCTTCTTCCACTATGAACTTATGGTAATCTGTCTTAGTTCTCCAGTAATATTAAAATCAGTAAAATAAAACTTAAGATGCTTTAAAAGTATTTAAATTACTATTATATTTACTTGCATAAGAACTCCTTAATTCATTAGTGAAATTTTAATTTGTTGCTTTCTACAGAAAATATTTAGATTTGAATTTGTTAATGAAATTGCAAAATTAATAAGGTTTTTTCCTTAAATATGAGAGTTATAACTTCATTTATGAAAACATTTAATTGGTGGGGTAGAGGGTTAAGACCCCCCCCACCCCATTAAAAAAAATGTCGAGTATAGCACTAAACTGCCTCTGAGGGTAAGCTCTAGTTTTGGATATCTGGAGAGTGTGGCATAACCCTTCATTACCATTACTCCCAGGTCCACTTTGACCCAAAGAGGTAGTAACTATTAGGGTCCCATCAAGATCTGTTTGAAAATTATTTGTATTCCATAGGATGGTGTGCAAAAGAAGAACAAAACTCTTTAGAAACAACTTCACAGATGTAATTATGAACATGCAATGAATGCAATTCCCTAAATTTAGGCATAAAATAACCCTGACCTAACTGACATGTCATTAAAATCAATCCATCGATCACCATTTATGAAAATAGAGAAACTGAGACAAAATTAGTTTGGATTACATGTGAATTAATGTTTCAAAGTATTCTAGTATATCATCATCTTGAATTTTATCCCCAAAAAATGCGACCAAAAATGTATCCCAGATTTAAAGAAAGGACATCACTATACAACATTTGGAAGTGAACTGACTGCTTGTATTATCGTGCTATTGTTATTTCCTTAGCTTTGCTTAGTCTGGTACACAGACCTCAGGTTGCTCACAGTACCTGCTATTACTCAATGGTCACCCCCTCACAGTACCTGCTGTTACTAAATGGTTACCCATCAAAGTACCTCAGGTTGCTCACAGTACCTGCTGTTACTAAATTGTCATCCATCAAAGTAATGAGAAGACTTGTAGCTGATTAACTTCTGCAATCTGTCAAGAAACAATGCTTTCAGCGTGACTTGATGATAATTTACCTGTATTATTATGTTAACTTCAAGTGTTCAAAAACTTCTGTTTCTCTTTATATTTTCTGTTTTCACTTCCAAATCTTCTTCTGTATAAAAATACAAGTAAAAGATTGTTCATGTAGTGATAAGTCACTTTTTCTTGAAATTCTGAATATCTATTATGCACCTCCAAATCCTTCTGTTTGTTCTTCCATTGAGTTATTATCTAAGTGATCTATTTTTCTACTAATGCAAAGAAGTTACAGTCTAGAAATAGGATTTAATTTGGTTTGGTTTGTTTACTTAATGGTACACCAACATTGATGGATTATTTAATGCTAAAACCCTCCTTGTAGGATAGTAGTGGTACTGTTTAAGCCATAGCTGAGGAGATAAGAGAGTTCTTACCTTTCCTGCGAGTTTTAATCCGAAAGTTAATGTAATAGTGTGACTGGAGTTTGAACTCGCTTCTTATCATGTCACAGTCCAGCACATTAACCACTACACCAGAGGAACTATTCTCTTAGAAAATGGAATGATCATGCCAAAATCTCATGTTCTTTACTTTTTGTGCACCTCTCAGGTATTTTTGGAAAAGGCATGAATTCAACCTTCCTTTTACCTCATCTCTTTTTCCAGTGATTTTAACCATAACATAACACAAGAATAGTCAAAGAATGAGAACATTAATGCTGAGATTTCTCCATAACCTAATTTTTAACCTTTTCATACAATATATATATATATATATATATATATACACACACACACAGCTATATTAGTTTTTCTTGATTGCCTGTATCTTCAGTGTGCCTCTAAAATATAAACTGGGCCTTTCATATTATTTATAAACACACCATTTAGAGTAAGGTAATTATTTGCAAATATGGAAATTGATCTGGGCATGTCTAAAATACTTATATCATTTAAAGTATCCTTTTCTGTTTCAACTCCCTGATCCCAACCCTCGGTTTCATTTCTGCAAATACAATAAAACCTCAGTAGAATTTATCAATCAATATTATAACCTAATTATGACTGTTGTATGTGACCTAATATGAAATTTACTTTACTTTTTGCAGGAGTGGCTCACTTCCATGGCTATGAGGTTGATGAAAATGCTCTTCCAGAAAAGAAGTATGGGTTTGTGGTTAACCCACCAGAAAAATCACTTCGAACTTTTTATTTTAACGCTGAGAATGAAACTGACAAAAAAAGGTAAGTTTTCTTTCATTATTGTAGTTTTCAAGAGATGAATCCTGTCAAATTCTTATTATGGAGAAATCATATCAGATTTCTTTTGCCTTAGAAATAATTTCATTTTACAGCAAATATTTAAAGAAGAATGATATCTGATTTAAAATTAATGATTTTTTTTTTAAATATGTAAAATAGATTAAAAATATATTTTTTTATATATATATTTCAAAGTAAAGAAAACTTGTAATACAGAATTTAAAATTACTCGATAAGGAGTTGCAGTTTTATAGAAGATTTCTCTAAGATATTGATTTCAGGAAATGAACCTGAAAGAGAATCAGCACAATTCTTGAATTTGATTTTAGGGAGGTGAGTTGAGTTTCTAAAATGATTGGAAATCTAGGAATGATCTTATATTTAAAATAAGATTTGTCAAGATATGGTGCGTTGAATACAGAAAAATCTAAACAAACATGATTAAATGAATTTTAAACTCTTTAGAAAGGTGTGATTATTCTTGGTTTGGTATAGATTCACTCTTTTCCTTTGAATGTACTTAGAGAATTTATGAATCTGTCTTTACTTTAAATGTCTACACAACTATTTGGTCCATAGATTTATTGAAAAACAAAAATTTATCATCACATTTTTATTGTTGTAAATAGTCATAAAACTACTGGATATATTAAGTTTCAGCAAATAAATTTGTACAGAATTAATTCAAATTTATATTTAAGGCATTCAGATGAGGTGAGAGTTTATAATTGTCTATATCATATTTAATTTCTACAATCATATTTCAGTTTAAATTCAAAAGATACCAATCCTTTTATTTCTTTTGAAACACTAATAAAAAGACAACTTGTTGAAAGAATAAGTAAGCTTTTGCTTATATTTCATGCCATTTTAATAATAGTTAAATTTTGTTGCTTAACCATTGTTCCAACATAGATTATATAAATTCAGAGATTATCTTCCAAACAGATAATTTTCATTGTAGGAGGAAAAGACTTAATTATCTCACATTCCTGATAAGTGGGTCCTAAAATCAAGCTATCTTTGTCTGCTAAAGGTAAGGACTTAGAAATATAAAAAAAATCAAATGAAAAGCAAAAAAAGTTACAAAATAATGTTATGTGAAAGAGTAAAATATAGTTCCTGAGAAAATAAATATATTGGTTATAATTTAAATTTATTTACCCTCTATTTTAATGAATATTTTTCTAGGGCTGATGTTTTTTTAAGTACTTGGAGGTGAATAAAAGCATCAGGGGGAATTTCTTAGTTTGCATTTATAAATCACTTTATAATTGGAGAACAAAAACCACTGGATAATGTTGACTAATTGCCAGTTATATTTGGCAACTTGTCTACATGCTCCTCCTAAAAGAATACCTGATTGAGTATAATGGCTACTAGAGATATTTTGTTTGCATATGACCTATTCAAAACATGCAGGTCATTTAGATAACCAAATGATCTGGCTCTGATGTTGACAGTAAACCAGCATCCAGCAACCTAATATTTGGATTCTCCTCAGTACTTACCAAACCCATTAAAAAATAATTCAAGCCCTGGTCTAAAGAGTTTTTTTGAGGCTGTATCATCATCATGTCGTGTTGCTAGCATGGATTTCCCTAACTCTCTCTCTCGCCATTTGTCTCTATCATCCATCATAACTGGCAGGTTCTCCAGACTACGTCCTGTGTCCGCACAGAGCTGTTGTAGATAGGTTCTATATATAGGCTGTATAAATATTCTAATTTGTTGTATCTTCTTAACACTTCTGTTAACCTTATCAATGTTTTTGAATAAGCATTCATTTGAAAATATATAATAATTTCCAGGTATATTTTGATACAAACCTACTAGGTTAAGTCAAAAGTTTTGCAATATTTTGGTAACATGAGACACAATTTGGCAACTCAGAATATTTTTGCTGAGGTTGTAAATTTAACAAATCACACTAGACTGAATTCACCTGATACTCTCAGAGTTTTCCTCTATAGCTTGGAGCACATCCTTGGAATCCACACTTTTAGGCCTGCCTGACTAAGACGTTCTTGCAGCCTGAGCAAAATTTCATAACCATCTGGTTACTGTACTGTGATCAACTGTACTTTCATTTTTCAAACAACAAATATTTTTGCTTGCTTCTTTGGCATTATTGCCCAGTTTATACTCAAAGTTCCTGAATAAGACTACATTACATGTTCATCTGTATGGCTTTCAGATTGCATATCAACTAGCATGATTCTACCAATGACAACATTTATCTGCTACGGATATATGCGTTGCAAATTAGCATGTAATAAACTATTGCAAAACTTTAGATTCATCCCAGTATTTAGTGATCTGATGGTTTTCACATGTGTAAATATCTATTGCGTATTTACTAATGCCCATCTTGATAATTTTCTATGTCTCTTTCAGAATGCATTATAAGTTATTCAATTATTGATAGAACTTCCAAGAGTAATCAACTTTGTTTTCTTACTTTGACCACAAAGCTATTTATGTCTTCATAACAATTTCTTCATTTAACATTTATAAAACTGCAGAGATCTTTTTTCTTATTTTTTTCACAAAACTAAAAATACAGGGTGTTCCAAAACATTTGATATCATTTCATAATCTACCTTAACCAATTTTTGTTCAAATGATCTCATATTTTAACAGGATATGTAAAAACAAATGAAAATTATGTTTGATATTTAAATACCTTTTCTTTTCCAATGAATGGAATTTCTATACCTAAAAAGAAAAAAAAAACATGAAATCTTAAAGATAGAATTTAAAGTCATTTCTACTCATTCTGTTAAAATTTAGGATCATTTGAATGACAATTGGTCAAGTTATTAGATTACAAATTTATATAGATTTTTCTAAAACACCTTATATATTGAAGTATTGTTTGAAAATTAAATGTTCAAATACAAGAATACTTGAAATATTCAAAACAAACAATATTTGGATTAAAGGACAGCCTTGCAGTAGTTACCAAGTTGTTCTTTCTGACTATTTATACTGTAGGGAATTTGATCCTCATAGAGTACTTCACAGATGAAGCCTTATGCTACTTTCTATACTTACCATCCAAATAATGGATGTTATGAACTTATTTCCCTACACTATTATTATGAAATCATTCAGGGTTTCCAGACTATTGTCTTCATCTTTACTGTTACATTCACAAAATTTCATTTTATGTCTCCAGCTTTCTTCAGGTGTTTCTAATCAAACTCAGGAGCCTACAGAGAACTTTGAACCATGTCCTTTACTTAATCCACTAACCATAACCAGGTACAAGTGTTAAGTATTCCTGTATTGTTACTCACCTGCAGTCAGGATTGAACTGGCAACCTCCAGATGATTGTCACTTAGAAGCTTAGGGAACCAATGCCTATAACCGTTACACTGGCTTAATGGTTACAGCTGGTTATCATTGGGAGGTTGCAGGTTCAATCCTTACTACAGGTGAGTAACAAGACAGGAATACTTAACACTTGTACCCGGTTATGGTTAACAGAATCAGAGCAAGCGACCCTTGTTGATTGAATAAAGGATGTGGTTTGTAGTTCCGTGTTGGCTCCCAAGTTTGACAAGAAACACCTGAATAAGGCTGGAAGACATATTGGCCAAAATGTGAATATAACAATAAAGATGAAGACAATAATCTCAAAACCCTGATTGATAAAAATCATTAAGCTTCCATTTATGAAAGCTTGAATTTATTCTAGTTACAGTCCATTTCTACTTTCTGTATTCTTATGTCTCATAAAAAAGTTTGTTTTAACTATTTTTCTAATAATTATTTCTTTGTTAATTTGAACAGTAAGTTATTAAGACAAAAATCCTTCTCTAGTATCAAGCTTCAATTTCTTATACACCAGTTCATTTTGGTATTTTAAAAATATTTCCAGAGATTCTTGGCCTCAATCTTTTAAGATGATTCTGTATACTTGGAATACTAAATTATTTTGCAGGTTTTAGTATTCTATCAGTTTTGTAATCACTATGATAGCACCATTTATTTAAACCTTTTGGCACAATGCATTTGGCAACAAGTTTAATCACTGGAATGCACTTTTGTTCATAAAATAAAAAGCTTGTCTCAAATTTTGTCATTGCTAAGATATATTATACAGAAGTGACTCAATTTGATTCAAGTGACAATCAAAGTATGCCACTTTAAAAGGAAAAAAATTATTGCTCAAGTGAATTTACAAAAGAATTTTTTTATTCACTGATACTTCTAAAAACCATTGTTTTGCTAAAGTTTTCGAAGTAATTTTTTCCCCCAAATTTTAGAGCTGTGGTGTATCTAATAAGAGAACATTTTGGGGTTTATATTGCACAAGCTCTAATATTTTTAAGTAATGTAGTCTAAAGTTCCAACTCAACCCTTACACATTAAGTGTATTTGGGCGACTTCAGTTGCTCTCCACAACCAACAGGTAAAAAAAACTCATGGGAATTGATATCTTTGTGTAAAAAAAGAAGACTTTCCAGTGATTTGATCTCTTTAGAAATTTGTATGATCAAAGAGCACCTGTTAGTAACTGAAAAATACAAAACTTAACAAAATCTAATTTATCTCGGAATTTACAAATTTATTAATGATATATATATATATATATATATATATATATATATATATATATATATATATATATATATATATATAGTCATCCGTAGACAGACTGTTTCATTGTGTCACAACTCTTCAGTGTGGCTAGACACACAGGACACTTGAAGTTGGGATCGAAACCCACCTAACTTTATGTTAGACTTAGTATCATACCGCTCAGCCAACAAGTGTACTATGTTAGCTTGGGAATTATAAGGCATTATGTAGTAGTTTTGGTTTGTTTACATTTTTGCCTTACCAGATACCAGAGTGCTCAATTCATTTGAAGAGCTTTGCATTATATATATATATATATATATATTGAGTTCAAGTGTATAATTTTCATTTAACCATTTAAAAAAGATCTAATCCTAGAACAACTATTTACACTGATTAAACTAAGTGTAATATCAATTGATATCTATGAATTATTTTCATATATCTCTTTTCTGACCATATATTTTTATCTTATTATCTATGAAAAAGGCAAGGTAGAAATTTTCAAAATGCAAAATTCAATATTTACTCAAATCATTTTTTTCTCCAACCAAAAATATTCACTTTGATAATTCTGAAAATGAATAAAGCTAAATGGTGCATGAGTAAACAATTGAGTTAGTTAGTTGGCTGTGATGATAAAATAAAACATACCTTGAACAAGTTGAAATGCATTTGTCAGTAATTTTATACAACTATGATAATTGTTTTATTTTGTCTTTTTTACCAGACTTTAAAGTGTTACTATGCTTACATATATAAGTGATAAGACAAATAAAAATATTTTTTGTGTCATTTATTTTTTTATTGTTCTCAACTAGGAGAAAAGTCTTTGCAAAAAAAATATTTTTACCAAGTTTTTAAAATAATTTTTTGAAAATGTTGATATCTTATCAGACAAGAGACAAAAAATATTGATTAATTGAACGAAAATTATTTTCTATATTCAAGTATCTTGATCAGCCCTTTATACATCTGCTGTCAGGACACCTGATGCTGAGCTCTCCGTTTGGGAGATATATGTTAAGTATTGGTGGAATGAGTTTCAAATAGCCATAACTTCTTGGTTTGTTTATTTTGGTGTTCATATGTCACCCCAAATCTGCTTATTCTATTACAAAGTGGGGATATATATATATATAATGATTAGAATGAATGAAAGTTTTGATATAATTTTGTTAACAAATCCTACCTGTGATATCATGGTTTATATAAACAGCTAATTCAATATAAATACTTTATACGTGTGAATACATTGCAACAAAATAGATAATTTTATTGAGGATGTAATATTGCTTTAAGTAATAGATGAAATAAATAACCTTTAAGCAGTGAGTAAAATATATGTTTTGGACTGTATCATTAGAATTTCAGAAGAAGGCACATGTTATATCAGACATGTTCAGAAACAAGATTAAACATTTTTTTTTAATTTGCCTTGATTAGCTCCCTTGGAATTTTATTTCTTTAGTTTATCTGGGTTGGTCTGAAATTATCAAGCTATTGCTCTAAATATTAACCACCTTGAAAAAAAAAAAAAAAAAAGAAATATGTATGCAAATGCTATCTTTTTTCTTTTTAGCATTTGTCTATTCTGACATTTTGCATTGAAATTATATCTTGTATTAGACTCTCTTCAATAATTCTGAAAATGTTTTATTTTCAAAATGATTTCTCACTTGTAAAGTGAGTTTTAGCAACTTTTTTAAAAACTATTTATCCAATCTTTATTAGGTTTGTTTAATTTTTCTTTAAATCCTGTTTTACTGTCAATTCTTGATTTAAAATTTGATTTATTCTTTAAGCTTATATGATTTTATAATCATTTCCTCAGAGATATGTTCATTTTTTTCTGTAACCTAAAATTTTAAAATTAGTTATAAATTATCCAGCCTACATAGCTCTGTTTCCTTCATAAAAAGTCTAACTTGGCAACCAGCCTAGTTTCTATATCTTAAATAAATTTAAAAAAAAGCAGTGATAATAATAGTTATATTGGCCATCCTGATAGTAATGCAAGAATATTTTTTTCTTTTTCTGTTGGAAACCTTCAATTTATACTCATCTGAAAGGTTTGCTGATAGGTTTCATCAGTCTTGCTTTAAGAAAATATCTGCTTTTTTTTTTCTTTTTACTGTCAGGCTTCATATTAGTGGAGAAAGGTGATTGAATCCTTGAAATCGAAAAAGAAAGTTATTTGTATTGAAAAGAAAGTTTTAAAAGTATTCTTTCTTTTTTTTTTTTTGCCTTGCTGATAAAAGGCTCAAGATTTTCAAAACTTTTTCCTTCTTAATTCACTTTGACTTCAATGGCCTCAATCGGATTTAAATACAAGCTTTTATTGTTCATGAAATGATCCACCATTCTACCTGCTGCCAAGTGTAATGATGGAATGGTTTTAATAAAAGAAGGACTTGTTTCAAAGGTAGAGTGAGAATGCTATATCAAAAATAGCTTTCTGACAAGGTCAGCAGCAAAATGAATAATCCAATAACAAAAAAAAAAAAAAAAAACTAAATTGGGAGTTATCAGAAAGTGTTAAAGGATAATGAAAAGAACTATTTTTTGATATTGTCTTTCTAATAAAAAAATATTTCCATTTTAGCAGTAATTTTATTTTCAACAAAGTAATCTTGTCTTAGTATCAATCATATTAATAAAAAAGCAGTGGTCATGTACAAAAATCCATAAATTTGAAATGAATCTCAAGATTGGATGTTTAATTTTTTTTTTAAACCATTGTACCTTGTTGACATTCTGGTCCTTATTTTTTTAAATATTGTGTGAAAAGAATTGAATTGAATAAGTACAAAACAAATTGAATTTAAAAGTAATTCAGTTGAAATCTTTGATGTTCTCCAAGTAATATCGAGCCAAGGGTTTGATGCAAATGGCTTTCCTCTTGAGTGAAACATGTCTGTTTGGAAAGCCTTTGTAAATCTATAGAGTTTTATCACACTTTTCATTCAGATAGTCTAAATCTATTACTTACATAAAAATAGGTGTAACCAAAGTTTATCTTTTTTCTTTTTTTAAAGAAAGAGCCAATATCTTTATATATACATTTCTAGAATTTTTGATTCAACATTAGTGGTTTCATCACTAAACATACTTTTCTTTAGAATATTAAAAATAATGTATCAGCAAATAGTTAATTTTTCTGAATAATAGACCACAAGTTTAATATCCATTGGTTATTTATACTACAAAAAGTATTGTCAATTTTACAAGTACAAAACAGAATCTTAATCAGACAGCTATTTCCCTTGTTGCATGTTAATATAAAGTAATTTGACTAATTTAGCAGGAATCATGGTTTGGTTTGGTTTTATGGCATATCAACCATTGTAGGTTATTTAATGGCAAATCCATTTTTATACATATGAACAGTTCTATTTCAAACAATTCAGTTTAGTAAAAGTACCCAGTTTAAATGTCAAAAGCAGTTCTATGGTAAACAATCCAGTTTAAAATAAGTACACTGTTTAGTTCTATTTGACCCACGGATAGGACCCTATTAGGTGCTATCACTCAGGGCCTGAGTGGACCTGGGAGCTATGGCAAAAAAGGGGTACTCTGC
The DNA here is from genome assembly GCA_963585895.1 of Sepioteuthis lessoniana. Classification (NCBI taxonomy): domain Eukaryota; kingdom Metazoa; phylum Mollusca; class Cephalopoda; order Myopsida; family Loliginidae; genus Sepioteuthis; species Sepioteuthis lessoniana. The sequence continues at coordinate 46,261,566 of OY757913.1, forward strand.
ATTCACCAAAGCTTCAGTATTACTAGAGCCTCACCATCAAATGGTTTAAAGTCATATATAGGATACTCATTGGGGGAGCCTTACTCCTTTGAAGAGATGCAGTTGGTATATTCTGTAGCCTCAGCTGATTGGGCCACAGGGATCATGGCTTTCTACTTTTCCAAATTCATTTTTCATTTTTTAGATTTGCTGAAGCAAAGTATCTTCAGTTTCTTTAACTTTTCAAAAAATAGATAAAATCTCTGACTTTTTTGGTTGGCTTCAGAACTCTTTGGCACTTCTTCATATATGGATGCCTCATAATAGTGTAATGGTTAACAAGCTTGACTCACAGATTATTATTAAGTTTACACCTCACTAACTGTTCTCTACTTGTGGCCTTGTATCAGAACTAAGCTATGCTCTGTAAATAATATTGTTTTGATCCCGATTATTAGAATCCTTGAATATTTTGTATATTTCCTGAACTAAATAGAAATCTATCAGATGTATATCTTCAAAATAATATGTATAAAAAATTTGGTTTGCATTGTAGTGACTAAATAAAGCCATCTAAACTGTTTTTTTTAACACATTAAATGACACAAAATTCCAAAATCCCACATCTTATCAGCTCAGTGAACTGGAACTATATCTCTGCAGAGGGGTAAGACTCCCCCAGTGAGTGTCCTGGATATGACATTAACTCATTAGATGGTGAGGCTCCAGTCTTGAATGCAAAGTATGTCTTCATTGGCATCTCTCCCAGTTCCACTCTGGCTTGGAGTGGTAGCAGCTGATATCTATGGGTTAAATCATCATCATCATGTCGTGCCACCAGCACGGATATCCCTGACCCTCTCTCGCCACTTCTCCCTATCACTGATCGCCTCCGGCAGGTCTTCAGGGTTACATCCTGTGTCCTCACATAGTTGCTGTATGTAAGTTCGAGCTGGTCGTCCTGCTTTTGCACGGCCATATGTGGGGGTCCATAGGAGTACATCACTTATGAGCTCGTCCTTGCTTCTGCTAAATTGAATTGTCAGAAATAGAACTGCTTGATCATTTAACTGAGTGATGTTTAATTGAAATATTTGTAATTGATAGCAATACTTGGAACTGTGGGCAAACAAATCAGTAATGCTGAATGAAATAGTGTTAAATAGCAATACCTGTATCCATGTCACTGTGTGAAAACAAATCATTAATATTGAATAGAATTATAAGGGTTAGCAATAACTGAAACCATTTAACTGTGTAGAAACAATAGAAATACTAGTATGCAAACAAATTTGTTCAAACTCATTTAAAAATACAATTACTGACAAACTAATCTCTTAAATACCATGTATATCTATGTAGATGTGTGAAAACAAAGAACTGATGTTAAATTGTTACAGTTACATAGGAATACTTTAAACCATTTAACTGTGTACAAACAAATGATTTATAGTAAATAGAACTATTCATATTAGCAATACTTGAAACCATTTAATAGTATGCAAAAAAAAATGAGCTCTGGCTCATCAAAAAATGTTATCAACAAAATGTGCTTAGAAATCATATATATTTAATATATATGTATAAAAAGGATTTGGTATTAAATAACCTACAATGATTGATATGCCATGAAACCAAACCAAACACAAATTATACAATAAATACAAAAACATTTTCTGAGAAAATAACTTCATAATTAGAAATAACAATAACTAATAAAAAATAAAAACTTTTACAAACAAAACTTGGAAATTTACTGTCATTTATAAAGGTATAATTTAATTTTTATTCAAGATGGAAATATTTACAACTAAGTTTTCACTTTACATTGTAAAGACACAAACAGTTTTCAGCAACAAGCATTTTCACTGAGAACTATTCATCTGTAAACTTCTGTTAGATATGCCACAGAAATAGCTTGAGAATGGAAAAAAGAAATCAGCAGCTAGAAGAGAGATGAGTTGACAAAGTTCAAAATCTTATCCAGTAGGCTAAATGCAATAAGATATACTTTATCTACCAGTGTTTACATCTTCATGATTGTTTTCAACCTTCTTGTGTATTTGAGATCTTTATTGTTCCAGAGAAACCAGGATCATTGATCCAAACTTAGCATATTTTCACCTAAATTCCCTTGATAATCTTTTTTCATGATTCCTTTAATATGTTAAAGTTCACCAGTACCACTGGTAAGTTAGCAATCCCACAAAATTATGTATCTTTCAACCATGCATGATCATAGGTAAAGCAATGTTGTTTGTTCTCATAAGCTTCATTTCATTGTCTACAAATAAATCCCTGGTGTACATTACCAAAAAAGCTTTTTATCTCCACAGAACATTTGTCCAAAAAGACTGTGAGTCATCCTTGTATTCTTTGACAAAGATTAAGCATTTCTTTTTATCTCTGTTTTTAGCAAGAGATTACTCCTTGGTCTTTGATCATCAAATTTTTCTCAGCTTAATGTATGGCATTTAATATACCTAGACATTTCCAGGTCTTTGGGCACTTTACATGGTATTTTTTCTTTTATGGTTCTCACAACATTTGAAGATTTCTCTCACTGATTTTCTTCCCCACATAACAAGGGACATTCTTCGAAAACCTTTTAGTAACATTGCAAACTGTTGAAATTGAGATACTGTGGTCTTTTGAGATGACCTTGTAATCTTTAGATATCTTGTATTGGATTAGAATAGATAGGACTTCTAATGTTCTTCCTTTGTCTTTGCAATTGGGAAAAGTGTTATAATTGAGCCTTAAAGTCATTATTCCTTGGCTAATTCAAGTCCTGTGAGTATTGACAACTTATCATAGGTTTGTTAAATGTTATTATTTTTTCAAACAAATTTGAAGGGTGTCAATACAAGTGTTATGGTAATCTTTCAGTTTAAAAAAAAGTTTTTCCACCCAGTATTATTGTCTCATTGGCTGTTTTCTATTAAACTTGAGTGTCTATAAACCAACAATGTTTCAGTTGATATTCTATTTCATATACTTAATGGATGCCAATAATCATTAGTAGAACGGTATACATGGAATGAAGAAAATTAAAAAGTAAACAAAATTCCATGATTTGAATTTCTAAAAAAGTAACTCATACTATTTGTACTGATTGAGCAAAGCAATACATATGAATATATTGTGTACAGTACTTTGGCAGTCTGGATACCTGGAGCATATCTCCTGTATAGGTTAAGATTCAACCAAAAAATAGTAAGTATATATATATATATATATATATATATATATTATAAATTGAATTACCATAACCAGGAAATCTGGCAAGCACTGCATGCAACATATGGACAACCATTTCGACCTTATTAGGTCTCATCAGTGACCACAAAATGCTGAGCTGAAACTCTACCACTGCATTCTGTGATCACTGGTTTGATCTCCAGAAAGGGACATCACAGTATACACTGCTAATGAAACCTAATAAGGTCAAAACAGCTGTCCAGCATTTCCCTATGTTGTACAAAGTGCTTGCCAGATTTTCTAGTCATGGTAATTCAATTTATGATATATAATTCCACAATTAAAAAATATGCATATATATATATATATATATATATATATAAAAGAAGTCAGTCTAACAAAAGTTTTAGAGAATGAAGTATATGAAGAAGAATAGTCATTTTTAAAATAGATTCTGTTTTGTTAAAAAAATATGTGTATATTGTAAAAAACTTTTCGTAAATAGTTTTATATAACTATGTGACTAACTCACTAAAAGTGAAAATTACTAGGTCAAATCTTATGAGAGTTTGTGTTGTGACTAAAGCAGTATATGAATTTTATCAAAAAAAAAAAAAAAAAATATATATATATATATATATATATATATATATAAAAACATATGCACAGACTAGTGGTCTTCATGAGCTGTTAACTACGATGAAACATTTACAGACACAAAACTTGGAATTAAACATCATCAAAACAACCAATACTCAACAGCCTGAAATGGGTGTAAATGCCCAAAACATGTACCATACAAGTATATGAAATAATAATAAAGAAAAAAAATAGATATCAAATTCAAAAATCATTTGCAGATCCATTTATTTTAGGTGTGTGGGTATATATATATATATATATATGTTAAAAAAGTAAAGTTAGCGACCATAGTCGAGGGTGATCCGAAGGCTCCCTTTTCGATAGCTACTACACCAAGGTGTAGGGGAGGGCGCTACTCCATTCCCAGGATTGCTCCACTTTACCCTTGAACCGTACCTTATAATGCTGAGTGTTAAGCAAGGTGGTATCAAGTTCCATTTTTAAAGTCTTTGGTATGACTCGACCTGGGATTGAACCCAGGTCTCCCGGGCCATTGGCGAACACTCTAACCGCTGGGCCAATGTCCCGGTCAATATATATATATATGTATATATATATATATATACTTTAAGATAAAAAGGTCTACAAGGGGATTTGTTTTAAGTTATCCATTTTTCTTCAACATGTGTTACTGACGTTTTACCTCATCTTCAGGAAGTAAATGGTTTGTATATTCAGAAAATATACAAACCATTTACTTCCTGAAGATGATTTAAAATGTCAGAAACATGTGGAAGAAAAATAAATAACTTAAAAAACAAATCCTCTTGTGGACCTTTTTATTTTAAAGTATTTACTTTTTTCTCTCATTTCCCCCCCCCATTTATATATATATATATATATATTTTTTTTTTATGTTGTAGTTTTTCTCGTAAGTATGTTTGCTTAAAAATCATAGATAAGTTTCTTTTTAACAGTTTTTATTGATTCTATTTTTTCCATCCTACAAGATTTTTATAACTTTGATTTATTTTTATTCAAAAAGTGTCTTCTCCAAGGTCATTTTTCATCATCATTGTTATTTCAAGAGTAGTCAAAACTTTATTCAAGATCTTGTGAAACTTTTGGTCTTTGATATTCAGGATGCTTTCTGTTCAGAATATAGAGTGATTTTGGACATTTTTAGTTTTCCTATAGTGTCCATTTTTTAAATCAGAATTTTCAAATTGACTTGTATAACTGACATTGTAAATATTGGAATCAATATAAACTGTTAATAGTGGCATAACAGTTTTAACTATCAAATAGAGCTTGTACACAGGTTCCAAGGCTGAATGCTATTTTATCTATTGCTGTAACTTTTTCTTTTTTAATAATTATGGCTATTTATATGCTTCATGTTGAGGGAGTTATTTACTTGAATCCCCACTCACCAAGAACCAATATTAGCATTAATATATCTGTGATATCATCATATTGCACCATCAGCATGGATCTCCTGGACCCTCTCCTGCCACCCTTCTCTATCGTCCATCACTTCTGGTTGGTCTTCAAGGCTACATCCTGCATCAGCACAGAGCTGCTGTATGTAGGTTCCAACTGGTTGTCCTGCCTTTGCTGGTCCATGTGAGGGCGTTCACAGGAGTACGTCACTTATGAGTTCATCCCTACTTCTCCAGTAGTGTCCCGCATGTCTGGTTCATCTAACTTGGATAGTTTTCGTGATAGGTGTTAAATGACCATACAGCTGCTGCTTTGTGAGGTGCTACCTCCAGGACTTGTTCAATATTGCTCGCAGCATTCTTGTGTAGTTGCCATCAAGCTTTTTCTCCCTATGTTTTGTTAGCGTCCATTTAGTGCATCCATACAGCAGTATTGACATGAATGCTGCTGGAAAAGAATTGCGTTTCATTTTATCGGTCAGGTCGGACTTCCATATGACTGATAGCCTATTGATAGCTGTCCATGCCTTTGTTAGTCATGTGTTGATGTTATTCTTGGTTGATGAGACACTGCTTCCCAGGTAGGTGAACTTGTCTACTAGTTTCAGAGAACTACTGTTTAGTGTGGAGATGTCGCTTTTTTGATTAAAGCACATGTATTCCATCTTGTGTTCGTCGACATGGAGGCCTATGTGTGCTGCTGCTCATTCCAAACTATGTAGCAGGGTTTTGGCTTGGGTGGGTATATCTTCTGCTTCTTTCCTTTGTCAGCTTGAAACCTTTGTCTTTCATTTTATCAATAGACATTCTAAGCACGTAGTCTAGACAGATGATAAAGAGGTATGGGGCTAATGTGTACTCCATGCAGCCCTCCTGCTACAATGTCGAAGTAGTCTGTGTCTCCATTCAGGGAGCAGACTTTTACTTTCGTGTTTCTATATTGTATCATTATGGCTGTGACAGTTTCTTTGGGTCGGCTGTAGGTGAGTAGTATTAGCTCCATCTTTCCTCTGTGTATGGAGTCAAGGGCCTTGGCAAAGTTGACAAATCATATTGTTACCTTTAGGTTTTTTGCTTGTACACCTTCAAAAAGTGTTTGTATATCTGTAATATACAAACACTGAAACCAATGAAAAAATAAACAAGATAAATATATTTGTACGTACAAGAACATTTAAACTTTTATATACATAATACCAGTGGAATTAAAAAGAAAGAATATAGAAATATATCTCTCTGTAAAATTATGCACATATTCTTCCTTGAACAAACAGTATGTGGAACGGATACTTAAATAAAAAAAAACTTACTTGACAAAGGAAAGTAAAATTGCCACATGAATTTATTGTTTCCTGGAAGGGTACGAGATGTATCTCTCCAGTTTAAAGAACAGAGGCAAAAGAAGTCAAGAATGGGTTTCTGGAACTTCCATGTGACACTCCACAAAGCTTCAAATAGACATGTCCATTCCCCAAGCGAGATTTTTTTTCTATTAACTTCCTACATGACTTTTTAAAGCATTGTTATATATTTGTGTCACCAACAAGTATTTTCTGGTGTCGTTTGATTTACCAAGAGTTGGAGCCAGTATAAACAGTGACAAGTCATACAGAAATTTTGTTTGGTTTAATGGCATACTGACCCTTGATGATTAATTAATGCCAAATCCTGTTCATATATACATATGATTTTTAAGTGAATAATTTGTTGATAACATTCTTTTTAAATCAGTCAGAGCTTTTGTATGCACAAAGTTAAATGGTTTCAAGTATTGCTATCTCATATTGATAATTCAATTTGGTATTAATCCTTTGTTTGCACAATTAAATAATTGAACAGTTCTATCTGACCCACAGATGAGATCATATCAAGAACTACCACTCCAGGTCAGAGTGAACTTAGGAATAATTGCAATGAAGAAGTACTTCACATTCTCCAAATCTCCATGACAGGAGCTTCACTATCAGATGCAGTTTAGTGTCATATCCAGGATATTTACTGGTGGAGGGTCTTACCCCTCTACAGAGATGCAGTCAGTATATTCTACTATCCCAGTTGACTAGGCCAATCAGATAGTTTAATGTCATATCTTGGACACTCGTAAATTGTTGGAGGGAGTCTTACTCTTTTGCAGAGATGCAGTTGACATTTTCTACAGCTCCCCACCTCCCAACAGGGCTGATAGTAATTTTAGTTATGAGATATATAAAGAACCAGTGCACAAGATATGTAAGAAATATGACTAAAAAAAACTGATTTGCTGAAATTATCAATTAACTTGTTTAACATATTTTGTTGATATGGGCTTAAACATTTTATGTCAATAAATTATAAATTCCAACAGCTACATTTTTGTTTTTCAGTCATATTTCTAAACCACATTTTCCAATATATAACTAAAACTAGTTTTAGATTCCAAACAAATCTTTCTTTCCTGATTATAAAGTTTACCTTTTTATGCTTTCTGAATAATGACCAAAGGAAATTAGAATTAGTCAAAAATGTTTGTATTAGAAACAGGGCCAGATTTAGGCCATAAGAGCCCCCTGGTCTAATAGAATTTGGTTCCCTTCATCATATATGTTTGCCCATGGCTTTTTTTTTATTTCATCTTATTTTGCACTATTTTGTCTAATTTGTTCAATATTGAGCAAATATTGCACTTCTTGCATGTCTGTGTTCAATGAAGTGTAAAATTGAATAAAAACAAAATTTTGAAAAACTGTAAAAGCTACATCAAGAATCTATATGAATATAAAAGAAATGTATCAAAATCTAAATGGGGTCCTTACAAAAGGGTCCTATTGAATTTAAAATCCATTCCAACTAAAAGAGCCCAAATACTCTGAAATGTTTCAAATTAGTTCAAACTAACTCATTAAATCTGAATATAAATCTACTCTGTTCTTCTACTTCCCCAGTTAGAAGGGGCAGACGAATATGCTGATTGTGTCTGTGCTGAGGAGTAAGACTCCCTTTCCTTGCCATAACAAATGTCCTGGATGGACACTAAACTGCATCTGATGGTGAGGCTTCAGTCCTGAAGCTTTGGGAACTGTGGATTACCCTTTCATTATCATTACTCCCAGGTACACTCTGACCCTGAGTGGTAGTACCTTAGGGTCCCATCTATGGGTCAAATAGAACTAGTGTCCTGGGTAGGACACTAAACTGCATCAGATGGTGAAGCTTCAGTCCTGGAACTTCAGGGAGTGTGGAGTGCCCCTTCATTGCCATTGGTCCCAGCTCAACTCTGACCTTTGAGGACCATGTGGATCAAATAAAAATATTTAATCATTTTTTTATACTTGAAATCATGTAACTGCATGCTAATAAATGACTGATGTTAAATTGAATTATTGGTATTACATAGCAATACTTGTAACCATTTAACTGTGTGCAAATGAATGAATGGGATTGTTGAATAGTCTTAAGTGGCAATACTTGAAGCCA